>JAHRHZ010000002.1:19178684-19406983 GCA_024137785.1 Ginglymostoma cirratum
TGTAGGAAGTGGGAGGAATTGAAAGAAAAGTTGTTGAGGGTGAGGACGAGTTCGGCTAGGCGGATGAGGGTGTCGGTGGAGGGGGATTGGTCCGTTCTGCGGGACAGGAAGAAGCGGAGGGCCTTTAGGCCATCAGCATGGGGAATACAGGTATATAGGGACTGGACGTCCATAGTAAAAATGAGGTGTTGGGGACCTGGGAATTGGAAGTTCTGGAGGAGGTGGAGGGCATGGGTGGTGTCACGGACGTAGGTAGGGAGTTCCTGGACCAAGGGGGTGAAAATGGAGTCTAGGTAGGTGGAGATGAGTTCGGTGGGGCAGGAGCAGGCGGAGACAATGGGTCGACCAGGGCATTCAGGTTTGTGGATTTTGGGGAGGAGATAGAAGCGGGCGGTGCGGGGTTGGGGAACGATGAGGTTGGAGGCGGTGGGTGGGAGGTCGCCTGAGGTGATGAGGTTGTGGATGGTTTGGGAGATGATGGTTTGGTGCTCGGGGGTGGGGTCATGATTCAGGGGGCGGTAGGAGGAGGTGTCAGAGAGTTGGCGCCTGGCCTCAGCAATGTAGAGGTCAGTGCGCCATACTACGACTGCCCCTCCCTTGTCCGCGGGTTTTATGGTGAGGTTGGGATTAGAGCGGAGGGAGTGGAGGGCTGCACGTTCTGCGGGGGAGAGTTTGGAGTGTTTAAGAGGGGTAGAGAGGTTGAGACGATTGATGTCTCGACGGCAGTTGGAGATGAAGAGGTCGAGGGAGGGTAGGAGGCCTTGGGGTGGTGTCCAGGAGGAGGGCTTGTGTTGGAGGTGGGAGAAGGGGTCAGTAGAGGGAGGGTTAGATTCCCGGTTGGAGAAGTAAGCGTGGAGGCGGAGGCGGCGGAAAAACTGCTCAATATCCAAGCGTGAGCGGTATTCGTTGATATGTGGGTGGAGGGGGACAAAGGTGAGCCCTTTACTGAGGACTGACCGTTCGTTCTCAGTAAGGGGGAGGTCTGGGGGGATGGTGAAGACCCGGCAGGGCTCAGTGCTACTGTCTCCTCTGGAGCTGCTGGCTGTGGAGGTTGTGGGCGGAGTTACGTCTGCGTCGGCTGTGGGCGGAGTTACGTCTGCGTCGGGCGTTGTGTCTGCTTCGGTGGTGGGCCGAAGCAAGCGAAACCAAGCGGAGGCTTGGGGACCGCTTTGCAGAACACCTGCGCTCAGTTCGCAACAAACAACTGCACCTCCCAGTCGCGAACCATTTCAACTCCCCCTCCCATTCCTCAGATGACATGTCCATCCTGGGCCTCCTACAATGCCACAGTGATGCCACCCGAAGGCTGCAGGAACAGCAAATCATATTCAGCCTGGGAACCCTGCAGCCCAATGGCATCAATGTGGATTTCACAAGTTTCAAAATCTCCCTTCCCCCAACCGCATCCCAAAACCAGCCCAGCTCATCTCCACCTCCCTAACCTGTTTTTCCTCTCACCTCAAGCCACACCCCCATCTCCTATCTACTAACATCATCCCGCCCCCTTGACCTGTCCGTCCTCCCTGGACTGACCTATCTCCTCCCTACCCCCCTACCTACACTCACCTTTACTGGCTCCATCCCCGCCTCTTCGACTTGTCTGCCTCCTCTCCACCTATCCTCTCCTCTATCCATCCTCTATCCGCCTCCCCCTCTCTCCCTATTTATTTCAGAACCCTCTTCCCCTCCCCCATTTCTGATGAAGGGTTTAGGCCCGAAACGTCAAGTTTTCCTGCTCCTATGATGCTGCTTGACCTGCTGTGTTCATCCAGCCCCATGCTTGTTATCACAAAATAAAAGAATTGGTTTAACTAACTCTTTCGAAATGCTTAACAAAATCATAAACTACTTATTAACCAATCCAACATAGTAACATCCCATAAACCCGCCCTTGGCAAAAGCAAATTCAGTAAAATAAATTGCCTCAGATGCAAATCTAGCAGCTTTTAGCTGTAACACAGAGAGGAATAAAAGCTTCCAGCTTCGAGACCCCAGCAACTGCCACTGAAGACTAAGTGTAGAAAATAATCCTGTTTCTTTGGGAGCTTGACCTCACCCATTCAGGCTGCTTCTTTTGTTCCAACTTAAAAAAATGGCCTGGCAATCTGTTTACTTTATTGGATTTGGAGCCGACTATTCGTAGCCTCTGTGTCAACTTATCTTCATAAAACAAGGACAAAATACACCTCTTAGAGCCATAGTATCATCGCAGTTTCTATAGTAACACATTATTGGCGCACACAGTGCACTCCATTATCTAACTGGATATCATCACCCTAACAATCTTAATGCAATTTAGAATTAAAAAAAAAATCCGTGCTGAAAGCAATTTCTTTCTTTGCTGTCTGTGCATGTGGTTTTGTCAGTTCAAAACCAACGAGTAATTCATTAGCATAGTCAACAAACATGGTGTTGACAGTCTTTAACTTAGACACTATTACAACTAATTCCTCCTGCCCTTCGCTCATCAATGATGATTTTAATTTGGCAATTTATGATGATGCAGCTCATCCTTTTTCCACTAATCACTGGTGAGTTAAATTACATTGTTCGTTATTATGCACTGCTCTTATAACACTTGGTACCTTGTGATGTTCTGTTTTATTTAGACAATTTGTTAGTATGTAATGCCCTGGTCAACTATGATCACTGTTATTTCATATGATTACATAATTCTCAATTTGCAATTTAATTGAATAATTAAACTTTTGAAAAGGTTTCTGTTTGAAACCAGGGAACGTACCAGATAAAAAGCCCTAATGTCAAACGTTCCATCAGAAACTACCTTATTGGCATTTTCCATACCATAATGTTATTTTATAAAATGTAAAGGAGTTTTCTTGCTGTTCTTACGAATATGGTGATGAACTGTCTTCTTGAAAAGCTGCAGTCTCCTTGCTGTGGATTGATCAAGAATGCCATTAGGGAATTCACTAAATTCACTAAAGATCCTCAGACAGCACCTTCCAAACCCACGACCACTTCTTTCTAGAAGGACAAGGACAGCAGATATATGGGAACACTGCCACTTTCAAGGACACCTCCAAGAACTCGCAGTCCTGATTTGTAAATATGTTGCCATTCCTTCACTGTCGCTGGGTCAAAATTCTGGAATTCCCTCCTTAATGGCATTCTTGATCAACCCACAGTAAGTAGACTGCAGCTTTTCAAGAAGACAGTTCATCACCATCTTCTCAAGAACAACTAGTAATGAGCAATAAATGCTGGCCAGCCAGCGACACCCACATTCCACAAAAACGAATTTAAAATAAAGTTATAGAGAAAACTCCTTTACATTTTATAAAGTAATGTTATGGTACAGAAAATGCCAACAAGGTAGTTTCTGATGGAACGTTTGACATTAGGACATTTTATCTGGTATATTCGCTGGTTTCCAACAGAAACCTTTTCACAAGTTTAATTGTATTCTAATTATTCAATTAAATGGCAAATTGAGAATTATGTAATTCTTTAGTGAATTTCTGCACTGCATCTGGTTGTCAGTACACGCTGCTGCTACTGAGCATTAGTAGTTGAGAGAGTGGATGCTTCAGAATGCGGTGACAATCAAGTGTGTAACTTTATCTTGGATGGTGTCAAGCTTTTTGAGTGTTTTTGGGGCTGCATTCATCCAGGCAAGTGGAGAATAATCCATCACGCTCCTGACTTGTGCCTTCTAGACGGTAGGCGTTAGGAGGTGAGTTACTCGCTGCAGTATTCCTAGCCTCTGACCTCCTCTTGGAGCTACTGCATTTATGCCGTGAGTCCAGTTGCGTTAACTGCATTACTAAAACAATAAAGTGCAATCATTTTGCTATGAGCTACCTTAATGCTCTGTGTTCAACGTACCGGTTTTTCATACTTCTTGTTGGCACTGGTTTGAAATGCCTTTGTTCGCATGAAATAAGTACAAATAAGAAAGGATAAAACAGATGAATATATGTCTGGATTAATGGCGCAGGAGGGTGGGCTTTCGATTCTAGGATGTTGAGACTGACTCTGAGTCTAATAGGATATGTACCAGCTGGCCAAAATGGATCTGAACAGAGAATTAAAGAATCCCCACAGTATGGGAGCAGGCCATTCTGCCCATCGAGTCCACACCCAGCCTCTGAAGAGCATTTCACCCAGTTCTGCGCCACCATCCTACAATTGTGCACTTCCCATGGCTAACCCAATCAGCCTGCACATCTCCAGACACCACAGGGCCGTCCACCTAATCTGCAAACCTGGGAGGAAACAGGAGCACCTGGAGGAAATTCGCACAAACACAGGGAGAATTTGCAAATTTTGCACAGTCACCGAGGCTGGAATCAAAGCCGGGTCCCTGGTCCTGTGAAGCAAGTGCTCACCACTGAGACACCATGTCTACCCTTAAGCGAAGCTGGGAATGAATGCCTTCCGGGGTGTGTTTCAAAAGCTATTGTGGCGATGGTTGGTGGGGTCCGGCAAGCCTTATTTTAAAATAACTCAGCAGCAATATGAGAAGCATGAGCGTATGTTACACAGTAATATCAGGATGCAGAAAATATTGCGAAGGATGGAGAGCATTGGGTTACAGAATAATCAAATTAATACGTGGATCTTCGTAAAAGAAGGAAGAGATCGAGTCTATATCGGGTTTATAGTGTGTGTGTGTGAATACATCCCATACCGTGAAGATTAGTGAGTTACACGTGTGGATTGGGAAATCTAATCTTGTGGCTATAGCAGAAACACGGTACAAAGAAGGGCGCATTGGGTGTTAATTTTTTCTGGTTAGAACATGTTCAGAAAAGAGAAGAAAAGAAATAAGTAAAAGGAACAGTGGCAGCATTGGTTAAAGAGAGAATTGCAGCGCTGCAGAAAGACGATATTGCAGATGGTTCAAGGACAAAGTCGATTTTACTAGAAAGGGGAACAAAAATAATATTACTACATTACTCATAGTCTATACAACACAAACTAATGGGGAGCAAACAACAGAACAAATCTGTAACAACATCGCCGAAAAATGCAAACATTCTAAAGGGGAAATTATGTTATGTAACTTGCTGGGATGTTTGAAGAGGTAACATGAAGGCTTGATAAAGGGTAACACTGTTCATATGACGTACACGGTCTCCCAGAAGTTTTGATACCGTTCCACACAACTCACTTATAAGGAAAGCATTAGGTGATGAAATAAAAGTGTGGTGGCAACATTACACAAAGTTGGTTTAATGATAGAGGCAGAGAGTAGTTGTCAATGGATAGTTTTTGGGTAGGAGGAAGGTTTGGAGTTTGAAGTTCTGTAAGGACTGATATTGGATCACTTGCTTTCCTTGATGTATACTAATGATACTGAAACTTGACTAAGGGAGTCTACCACAGCACCCAAAACCTCTTTGGTATTCGATATAATTTCAAAGTTATCGGATAATACAAAGTTTAGGAAATTGTAAATTGTGGGAAAGACAGTGCAGGAATTCAAAAGGATATGGACAAGTTGATGGAGTAAGCAGATGAGTTTCAATGCAGAGAAAAAAGATGTGATTCAGTTTGGTAGGACAGCATTGAAATACAATATAAAATAGAGGGTACAATTCTAAGTTTGGGAGGGAGAGGTGTGGTGAATGTAGGGGAACCTGGGTGTAAAAGTCCACAGATCATTGAGAGGGACAGGATAGGAAGAGAGAGAGAGAGAAAGAGAGGGAGCAGCAGTAATTAAAGCGTACAGTATCTTTAGTTGTATTAATAAAGGAACAGGGTATAAGAACAAGGAGGTGATGCTGAACTTATATAAAATAATGGTTAGACTTCAGCAGGGCAATAGTATATGGTCTTAGGCAGAATCAGAGGGATGTGAATGCTTTAGAAAGGGTGAAAAAGTGGTTTGCAAGAATGGTTCCAGGGATGTAGAATTTCAATTATGAGGCTAGACTGAACAAGCTAAGACCATTCCCTTGGAGAGAAGACTTATGAGATCTGATAGAGGTTTTCAAAATCACGAACTGACTGGATAGAATGGGTAGTGAGAACTTGCTCCAGTTCGTAAAAGGACCAAGAGCAAGAGGACCTAGATTTAAGTGAATCTGCAAAAGAATCAAGAGTGTTGTGAGTTAAATTTTTTTCACTTAGCAAATGGGAAGATGATGGATGCAGGTACAATTGAGGCATTGGATTATGACTTGGACAAAACAAAATCGACAAGTGTGTGGGAAAATAGAAACAGGAGATTGTGAGTTGGCAATGATGCTCATTTAACATGCCAGTGCAGTCACAATGGACCGAAAGGATTTCATCTGTTCTGTCACACTTATGTGATTCTGTGATAATACTCCAGAAGGTCCCTTTGCTCTGAGGCCTACTGGATTAGGTCACTGTGCTGGAGCCACTCTCTGAGTAGTTACTTAAAACATTCGGCAAAGTAACCCATCCAGTTTTAAAATCCAGACAATTAAATCTGTATATATGTACATGTCTATGTATGCATGTTAATATATATCCTACACCCCTTATCACAATACATAACCCGGGAGCTTGTAAACCATGCTGAGTAAGGTGTAAAAGTATTAAAGGACATTGGCAACTTGTTGGAGTGGGTAGATAGGTGATTTACTGCAGAAAAGTGTGAGGCAATACACTTTAGTGCAAATATCATGGAGACGGTTCAAAATAAAGGATACCATTCTAAAGTGTCTGCAGCAGAGAAGTCTGGATGTGTATATGCATAAAATATTACAGTTATTGGACAGGTACATAGCACAGTCAATAAATCATATGTTGTCGCAGGGCTTACTGATCGGAGTTTAGACTATAGGAGTGAGGGATTAATGCCAAAAAGGTAAAATCCTGCTTACGTCATTCTCAGACCAGTATACACTAATCGTGAAAGTTATTTCCTGGGTTACTTGTCTGCAATTTATCTCCCTGTTTCCTTTTTTAACTACTACTATCCCAGTGCATATTATGATAACTGAATTTCCCACTTTCACTCGTCATTGACTCTCGCATTTTTCTGCAATTAACTTGCAAATTCAGTCCCACCAACTGGTTATCGCTAATACAATTACTCCTGAGGTTTTGGGTTGCTGTGGTAGATTCCCTTCGTCAAGTTTCAGTCCCACTCCAGCGTCTGAATGCCTTGTATAGTACATTCGTAATATTGGCAAAACAGGACGGTGTTTGACCTGTTACGCTCGTGACACACAGTAAATACGGGGAATCTCCTCGTCACCCACATGTGTTGAGGTTGTTCGAGCTACAGCTGTTATAACAGGCTGGCGACCACTTCTGGGAGTGAAAAGCGATGAACACATCCATGAATACGTATTGTATTTGTTTCAGCTGTTACCGTGTAAAGGAACACCTCTAAGTCAAACATAATAATTTAATGCTCACAAACTTGTTTCGTTTTTGTCTTCAGTACACTCCTTCCTACTCAAGTTGTATTATATTTCATCATGACTGTTATCCTTCCTTTTTCTACGTCTTCTATCTTTTATGACGACTTTCTAACGAATGATATCAAGGTTACAGTCGTCTTCCTGTTTGAGCGAGGGTCTCTATTTTTGGCGTTATATCATAATAACATTCGGCAATATCTGCCTACAGATTACCGACCTTACATGCGCATTTCGCGCACGGTCCCCAAATCTTCATTGCACTTCCTCCGATTTCACTGCTCCCTGATCCCGAACCATTTAATAAAAAAAACTCCTAGTCCTCTGTGCAACTGGTTTCCCATCTCTGGTCTTCAACGTGTATGCACGTACGCATCCGGGCACCTGCCTTTATTGTTATATTAGTTAAAACTCTAATTTAAGGGGCAAATTAACGGCGTTCGTTTCTTGAGGCAGCTGTATATTTGTAGCATGTTTTACAAATATGGGCCTTTGCTTATAAATTGAGGGACTCCAGTGGCGAAATATAACAAGAGCTCTATGCATTCTCAAATTGGTAGAAAGTACTAGGAATTAGAAAGTAGTTTTCGGTGACAAAGGACAATAGAAATATGAATGTCATATAGTTCAGTATCACAGGTAATCAATTTGCAATTTCCTTTAGATTTTGGCTCAGAAGAGAAATCCGGGAGATTGTACAACGCCAAGAATACTTACCTTACTTAACTGCTTCAAAGCATGACTGGTTTGCTAAAGGCATTTTTTTTAGTATTTTCTGCTTATGTTTGACTATCTAGTATCTGCTGTTCTGTTGGTTTTCTACATAATGTAACGTGATATTTAGAGTTACCAACGTGAATTGTGTGATGGCGGCACGGAGGAATGGAATTTTGCATTTATCTCGTTATTATTTTTCTACCAGTAGGTACAAAGTTGAACGTCATTATTTTCCAGTTCCCTCCCTTTATAACTGCAGCAGAGGGACAGTCGGTCACACTGAACTGTGCCTTGAACTTTGAAGGAACCCTATTTCCGATTGGTGCAGCTCATTGGACGCTGGGTAAACCGGATGAGTACAAACTGGATAATAGTCCTTTTATACAGCTCGGCTGCAGACATCAGGCAGTGATGTCTTGCCATCAACACGATCTTCATTAATATCTCCGACTTGATTGAGAAAGACTCGGACACTTATTACTGTCATGTAAGCGTACTTGGAGCAGGGGAAAGATGCGGAAAAGGCACTAAACTGGAGATGAAGCGTAAGTAATAAAGAGAAACAAACGAAAACTGTTCTAATTGTAAAGGTGTATGATTGGTTTGTTCCGGTTTCCTCCGTTTTAGTTACCTTACAACTGCTTTAGTGGATTCTGTTAAAGTAATGCAGCCAATTAATGTCTTTCTTTTAGCACTGGGCAGCATGACCAATGGAGGGAAATAGATGTGGTAAAATCAGACTGTTCAATATTAGCTTAATATGATATTAGCATTTGTATTAAATTGTTATCAGTAAGTGTATCCGGCCAGCTAGCCAGATGGAGTAATCTTATGTATAAATGACATGCATTAGCATTGAATAATGTGATGTATCCCTAAGTGACCTAGATTAATATGTCAACAAAGTGTGGAGCTGGAAAAGAATTTTCTGAAGAAGGGTACAGACCCAAAACGTCAGCTTTTCTGCTCCTCTGATGGTGTCTGGCCTGCAGTGCTTTTCCAGCTCCACGTTTTGTTATCGCTGACTCCAGCGTCTGCAGTTCTTGCTATCTTAGTAGTTTAAAACGTTTCTTTATTAAGCCTGTTCATACATGATAGTTATAGTTACAACTGCACAAACACCGCGACAAGGTCCCACGTGATGGACTCGTTCATAAAGTTAGGTTACATGGGACCCAGGGAGACCTAGATTGGATACAAAATTGGCTTGACGGTAGCAGAAAGAGGATAGTGGTAGAGGGTTACTTTTTTAGACTGGAGGCCTGTAACTAGCAGTATTCTGCAGGAATCAATACTTCATCCATTGTTGTTGGCCATTTAAATAAAGGATTTGGATGCAAGTACAGGAAGCATGGCTAGTAAGTTTGTGGATGACACGGAAATTGGTTTTATAATGGACAATGAAGAGTACAACAAGATCTTGATCGTTTGGACTAATTGGCTGAGCAGTGGCAGATTGAGTTTAATTTAGATAAATGCGAGGTGTTGCATTTTGGTAGCATAAAACAGGGCAGGACTTACACAGTTCACGATAGGGCCATGGGAGTGTTATCAATCAGAGAGACCGAGGTGTTCAAATACACAGTTCCTTGAAAGTCACAGGTGGATAGGTTGGTGAAGAAGGCGTTTGAAATGGTTCTCTTCATTGGTCAGAACATCGAGTATAGGAGTTGGGATGTCATGTTGCGGCTGTACAGGACATTGGTGAGGTCACATTTGGACTACTGTGTACAGTTCAGCTCAACCTGCTATAGGAAGGGTATTATTAAATTGTAAAGAGTGCAGAAACAATTTACAATTTACCAGGACTGGGAGGGTTTAAGTTACAAGGAGAAGCTGGATAGGCTGGGAGTTTTTTTTCTCTAGAATGTAGGAGGTTGAGGGGTGACCTTAGAGATTTATAAAATCATGACGGCATAGATAAGGTGAATTGTAAATCTCATTTCCTTATGGTAGGGGAGTTCAAAACTGGATGGCATAAGTTTAAGGTGAGAGAGGAACGATTTAGAAGGGACTAAATGGACTTTGTCAAATAACGTTTCCTAAATCAATATGTAGAGGGCCCTACTTGGGAGGGTGTAACACTGGACCTCCTCTTAGGAAACAAGGTCGGGCAAGTAACTGAGGTATCTGTCGGAGATCTCATTGGGTCCAGTGACCATAGCTCTCTTAGTTTTAACATAGTTATGGGAAAAGATAGGACAGGTCCACACGTTAAAGTGCTAAACTGGAGCAGGACCAATTTTGGGGCTATTGGGCAGGATCTAGCAGCGGTTGATTGGGTGAGCCTGTTAGAAGGAAAAGGAATGACTCACAAATGGGAAGCTTTTAAAAGTGTGACAGTAAGAGTCGAGGGACAATATGTCCTTGTTAGGGTGAAGGGAATACCAGACAGGTTTAGGGATCCCTGGCTGATGACGGATATTGAGGCTCCGGTCAGGAAAAAGAAGATGGCATGCATCGGGTTTAAGCCAGCGGGCTCAAGTGATGACTATAAAAATTGTAGGAGCACACTCAAGAGGGAAATCAGAAGAGCAAAAAAGACAGTACAAAATGAACCTGTGAGATAAGGTTAAAGATAATCCCAAGAAGTTCTATAGCTATATTAAGAGTAAGAGGGTGGTTAGAGAGATAATAGGTCCCTTTAAAGATCAGCATGGCCATCTATGTGTGAAGCCACGGGAGACGTTTACTGAGGAGAGAATCACGGATGCTAAGGAAATAAGAGAAGCAAAG
Source organism: Ginglymostoma cirratum (assembly GCA_024137785.1). Taxonomy (NCBI): domain Eukaryota; kingdom Metazoa; phylum Chordata; class Chondrichthyes; order Orectolobiformes; family Ginglymostomatidae; genus Ginglymostoma; species Ginglymostoma cirratum. The sequence continues at coordinate 19,189,502 of JAHRHZ010000002.1, forward strand.
GGGAATGTTTTTGACCGCATACTTATTATCAGAGAGGAGGTGTTTGAACCTTAGATCGTATTAAGGTGGAGAAATCCCCTAGGCCTGATCCAGTCAATCCTTGGACGTTATGGGAGGCTAAAGAAGAAATTGCAGGTGACCTTGCAGTGATTTTTGCTTCATCTTTAGTCACTGGTAAAGTTCCGGAACACTGGAAGGTGGCTAATATTGTTGTGTTGTTTAAGAAAGGCAGCAAAGACAAGCCAGGGAACTAAAGGCCAGTGAGCCTGACATCAGTGGTAGGCAGTTTATTGGAGAGGGTACTGAGGGACAGGATCAACCAACATTTGGATAGTCAAGGTTTGATTAGGGATAGTCAGCATAGATTTGTGCACAGGAAGTCATGACTGGCAAATCTAGATATTTCTAAGAGGCAACAAGAAGATGGATGAGGGTAGGGCAGTGGATGTTGTCTATATGGACATTAGTGAGGTATTTGAAAAGGTCTCACACAGCAGGCTAGTCACGAAGGTTAGGCCACCTGGGATCCCAGGAGAGACAGCTAATTGGATTAAAAAGTAGCGAGGATGATGATTAAAGGTTGTTTCTCGGGCTGGAGGCCTTTGAGTATTGATGTGCCACGTGGGTCGGTGCTGGAGGCTTTGATTTTTGTTATTTACATAAATAATCTGGATGTGAATGTACAAGGCATGATTATTAAGTTCAAAAACAAAGTTGCTGGAAAACCTCAGCAGACCTGGCAGCATTTGTGAAGGAGAAAACAGAATGAACGTTTCAGGTCCGGTGACCCTTCTTCAGAACTTTGTTTTTGCTCCTGATTTACAGCATCCGCAGTTTTCTTTTTGGTTTTTATGATTATTAAGTTTGTGGAGGATACAAAATTAGGAGGTATTGTTGATAGCGAGGAATATTACCAGGAATTACCGAGGGATCAGATTGGGAAGTGGGCTGAGGTTTAGCAAATGCAATTAAATACAGATAAGTGTGAAGTGTTCGACTTTGGAAAGTCAAACCAAGGTTGGACTTATAAAGTAAATGGTGAAGCCCTGATGAGTGTTGTGGAACAGACGTGCCTAGGAGTACAAGCACATACTAAATAAAAACTGAAGAACTACTGATGCTGTAAATCAGGAGCAAAATCTAAGTTGCTGGAAAAGCTCAGCAGGCCTGGTAGCATCTGTGAAGGGAAAAAAAGAGTTAACGTTTCGGGTCCGCTGACCCTTCCTCAGAACGGTCCATAGTTCGCTGAAAGTGGCGTCACTGGCAGACGTGGAGGTGAAGAAGGCATTTAGCATGCTGGCCTTAATCGGCCAGAGTATACAGTATAGGAGTTGGGACGTTATGTTGGGTGAGGCTGCACTTGGAGTATTGTACAGTTCTGGTTACCCTGTTATAGGAAAGACATAGTTAGAGTAGAATCTGTGCAAACAAGATTAATGAAGATGTTGCCAGGGCTAGTAGGACTTTATTCCTTGGAATACGATGAACGGCTGAGGATCCTGGGATTGTATTCGTTAGAGTTTAGAAGGTTGAGGGGAGATCTAATAGAAACTTACAAGATAATGCATGGCTTAGAAAGGGTGGACGCTGGGAAGTTGTTTCCGTTATGTGGGGATACTAGGACCCGTGGGCACAGCCTTAGAAGTAGAGGGGGTCAATTTAGAAAGGAAACGAGGAGACATTTCTTCAGCCAGAGAGTGGTGGGCCTGCGGAATTCATTGCCACGGAGCGCAGTGGAGGCCTGGACGTTGAATGTCTTCAAGGCAGAGATTGATAAATTCTTGATCTCGCAAGGAATCAAGGGCTACGGGGAGAGTGCGGGTAAGTGGAGTTGAAATGCCCATCAGCCATGATTAAATGGTGGAGTGGACTCGACGGGCCGAATGGCCTTACTTCCACTCCTATGTCTTATGGTCTTATGGTCTTGACATAGGAGAATTAGGTGTGACCTTATTGAGGTGTATAAAATCATGACAGACATAGATAGGATGATGTATATAGTCTTTCTGCCAGGGATGGGAAATTGAAAACCATACGGCATAGGTTTAAGATGAGAGGGTATAGATTTAAGGAGGACCTGAAGGTTAACTTCTTCATGCAGAGAGTGGTGCATATATGGAATGAACTACTGGAGAAAGTGGTTGAGGCAGGTACAATAGCAACATTTAAAAAACATTTGGATAATTGCATGGTTGGGAAGTGTTTAGAGGGATATGGACCAAATGCAGGCAATGGAATTACTTTAATTTGGGAAACCTGGTCAGCATGGATGAGTTGGACCAAAGGATCTGTTTCCATGCTGTATGACTACGGCTATGATATATAGAAATGGATTTACTTCAAGGAGTACAGCATGTAAATCAAGCTTAATACTACTGTTGCAATATTACCTCACTTCTCATTTTTTCTGTGTGTGGCGAATATTTCATGAAGCTACTTATTTAATATGTTTAATGCTTTTCTAAATACATGGTTCACAGACCTGAATGTAGCCCAGCAAAAAGTGAATTATGTGACTATTGCCGAGGACTGACTTTGGTGAACATTTAATTGCCTACATGGAGTGATAGCAACTTAATTCCTTAGTCAATGCTAGGAGAAAGTTGGCTGGGATTTCTATTATGGTCACAACAGACTTATATTCCTGTATCTGTTGACGATATGCGTTGGAGAAATTGTGAAATTGTGGATGCAAATTAAACACCAGCTGAGATACTAGAAATAATACAGTTCAAGAAACAAATCATATCATTGCTACAGACATGCCAGTTTTTTTTTTTGCATTGTGTTTATAAAATGATCAAGTAACCATTTATCTATTTTCTAGTGAACAGAAGGGACTGATATTTGAGAAATCACGTTCAAGAAAGATAATACAAATTAGATGCCACTCGAAGTATTTTTACACCTTGCAGGTCAATGCCACGCGGACTAGAATATTTTTACAACTTTGCATATGACACACCTCTTATCCCTAAATATTAAGCTGATAAAAGTAAAATGGTTCTTTTGCTTAATCATTTCAGGGAGGATAGACATATCAAATTGTCCAAGACTCAAGACTGCTTTAACATCTATACTTCGAACACCAATAATCTTGCTGGTTTCTGTACTCATTATCATACTAGTTTACAAACTGGAATACAAATGCAATGGTATGTAACATTGCAAATTCAATGCTACATTTAAGTTCCAAATCGTGGTACAACGGTTTATAGCATAGGTGCAATATCTAAAACTCCATTGTGTCACTTATAATGGTTTCTAGTAATTTTCCCATGACTGGTGTAAGACTGGCTAACTTGAAGGGTGTGCCTCTTTCCCTGTGTGCTTTGCGTTAAACAGGACAGAACATTTACAAACCTCTATATTCTTTTAAATTTATTTTGGACGCCGCTAAAAGTTATAAGCACAGGAATAATGCCTCGATTGTGCTACCTTTGCAAATTAGAAACATACTGATCTGAAAAATTGCAACCAGCAAATAATGACAACGTCAATTGAAAAGAACCTTTTTTGTTGGCATGCGGAAGTATAAGGAATTATTAAGGCATATTGTTGGACTTACAAAGCAGATAATGAAGTAGATGTACCGGTAACATTATGAAAAGAATGCTAGGAATTTTTTGTCATTCCTAATTGCCCCCACAACAATCTGCTTACTAGGCCATTTAAGAAGGCAGTTAAGTTTTTATGGCAACTGATGCTCGCTTCGTGGTTGCTGATGCTAAGATTAACGTTGCAGTTTCGATTCATTAATTACATTTAAACGTCTCCAGATGCTGTGGTGGGATTTGAACCTGCGCCCCGTAAGCGTTAGTCTGAGTAGCTGTACTACCGCTGTAGTAACAAAATAAAGACACTATGACTCTAATTCTTTGCGAATTGCACCATTCGACTTTATTATATTTTATCTCTACAATTTTCTCATAGGATGAAGTAGTCAAGCGCTCTGAAGTTGCTAGAAGCTTGTAGAAAATTTCAATAGGAACCAGAGGTAGGGAACGATTGAAACAAGAAGATTGCAACGTTATATTTAAGGTAATGTTCATACCAGGGCTGCATATTTATTGCATAAACACTCTATTTGCACATTTCATGAAGCTCACCTTGCCACCTCTCCTCCACTCAGCAAAATTAACGCAGCCTTTGTGTGCTAAAATAACTTAAAACAATGAAACTTAAAACAATAAAACTTTTGTTTTATTAATGACCCTCCAGCTTTGATAAACGTTTTTGTACCGACGTGCAATGCATTTAGATGAATGCAAAAAATCGAACAGTTTATTGTTCCCCATGGTTTAGCTTCCGAGCGATAGTAACCCACCGAATGTTGATAGCAGGGATTCAGCAGTGGTAATGCCGTTGCATGTGAAGCAGCGATAGTTAGATTCTCTCTTGTTGGTGACAGTCATTGTTTTCCTCTTTTATGACGGAACGGCAATTTTTGTTTGGATATTTTTTAGCCTGGATATTTTCCGGGTCTCCTTGCGTTTGCACTGGACTACTTCAGTATCTGAGGAATCATGAATAGTGCTGAACAATGTGCAATCATCAATGAAGATCCCCACTTCTGACTTTATGATGGAGGCAAGGCAATCGTTGAAGCAGCTGGAGGTGGCTGGGTGGGGGACACTACAGTGAGGAGTTTAGGGATCCTTTTGTGCAATAGTAGTTACGCTAACTCAAAGGCAGGAGGCCTCAGTTCAAATCTCATATGTTCCTGAGGTGTGTAATGACGTACATCAATAGGTTGACTAAATAAAATAGATAGTGAACTTGTGGCTCTTGTGTGCAGTGGCAGGGTCCCTACCACTAAGCCAGAAAGCTCAGATTCATTGTCCCGCTTGCTCCAGACATGTTCAATAATACGTTCGGAAAATTTGTTAGAAAATACCTAGGCATTTATCACTGCATCTAAAAAATAGCCAGCAGTGCCACCTGGCAAAGTCACATGCTATATCCACAGAGACAGCAGTACATTGCTAAGGCGTCATCGGGAAGAGCTCGCAATTCATTGATCTACATAAAAAAAGGCAAGGGCTGCAACATCACAGAAATATAGCAGAGTTGAAGAAGATGTCTTGACCAATGGTATTCGCACTCGTTTCTGAACTAACGTTTCTTTTATTGTTTTTCTCCTGCTTTCTGTTCTTAACCTTGCACTTTGTTTCTTTTCAAATCTTTGCAGTCCTCTCCAGTCCTGAATGGACGTGCACAATTGAACAACTCACTGGGGGAAGTGCCTCCAAATTAACCCCCGCCCTCAATGATGGAAAAGTCCAACACACCAGTGCAATACATACTTCTGAAGTAATTACACAAATCTTCAGCTGGATGTGCTGAGTAGATGATCCAACTTGACCTCCTCCAGTGGTCCCCCTGATCACAGAAGCCAGTCTTCAGCCGACATGATTCACTCCACGTGATATCAAGTTAAAGTTTGGAGCCACTGGACACTGCAAAGTCTATGGATCCTGACGACATTCCACAAGAGTACAGAAGACTTGTGCTCCAGAACTTGCCATTCCCCTGGCCAAGCAATTCCAGTACAGGTATAACACTGATGTTATGGACCAGACCAGAAACCCTCAAAATATTTTAAGAACGTTCCCTAAACCCTAAGATAACACAGTGTGGAACTGGACGAACACAGCAGGCCAGGCAACATCGGAGGAGCAGGAAAGTTGAAATTTCTGAAGAATGTTCCCGACCCGAAACGTCAACTTTCCCGCTCGTCTGATGCTGCCTGGCCTGCTGTGTTCTTCCAGCTCCGCACTGTGTTATCTCTGACTCCAGCACCTGCAGTTATTCCTATCTCTAGACCCTTAATTTTCGGCTTTAGAGGTAGATGTGATGTGGGTGTTCCAGGTGTGATGTAACTGGTCAACCCACTTGGCTTTAAGCAAAACACAATTTAATTAAACACTACAGTGAAAACACGAACAAAAGAAAACGGAATTCAGAGCAACTTAACTGTCCAAAAACTTAACTGAATATTGGTACAGTAATTTGACTAATTAACTGTTCCATTTAGTAACATTCCATAAACACACCCCTGTACAAAAAGGTAAATTCAAACACAGATTTTTACAGGCAGGAGACAACAATATCCAGAAAGATTTCAAAAAAAAAAATCTGTTAGGAATCATTTACTGAAGCTGTCAACTCTTCTGGACTGAAATATCTTGTGACTGCTACATCTATTGAAAACTTAGGAAAAACCTGAAATGCGTGAACTGGTCACTTCCCTTCTATTGTTGAACTGTTAAACTCCCTAGACTCTTCGGCACCTCTGCCTTTACAACCTTCTTTTAAAAATCCAAGGACAAAATAATTTTTAAAAAAGTGACAGCATCGTCAAATTGACTCCACTCGACAATGTGGAAAATTGCCCAGGTTTGTCCTTTACACAAAAAAGCAGGACAAATCTAACTGAGTCAATGACTGTCCCATTCTCTCCTCTCGATCATCAGTAAAGTGATGAAAAATGTCATTAACAATATTATCAAGCAGCACCTGCTGGGCAATAACCTTCTCACTGACGCCATGTTTGTATGCCACTTGTGCCACACAGTTCCCGACCTCATTATAGCCTTCGTTCAACCATGGAGCAAAGAGTTGAATTCCAGAGGTCAAGAGAGAGTGACAATCCTTGACATCAAGGCTGCATTTGACGATTGTTCAAAGAGCCCTAGCAAAATTGGAATTAATGGGATTCAGGGGGTAAACTCTCCTCTCGTGGTTGTGGTTGTTGGAGGTCAATCATCTCAACTCAAGGACATCTGTGCTGGAGTTCCTCCGGTTAGTGTTCTAGGCCCAGTCATTCTCAATTACTTCAACAATGACCTTCCCTCTATCATAACGCCAGAAGTGAGAAGGTTCACCAATGTTTGCACCTTTCGTGACTCAAGTAGGCCACATCCGAATGTAACAAGATCTGGACAATATCAAAACGTGGGCTGACAAATGACAAGTAACGTTCACACAGCGCAATTGCCAATTACCGTCTCCAATAACAGTCTAGTCGCCGCTCCTAAGCATTCAATGGCATTAACATCACTGATTCCTCCAGTATCAACATTTCAGGACAAAACATTCACTAACACAGCATTCACTTTTGAAGCATATATTCACTAATATCCATTCCCTCACCCACTGACACTGAGTTACAGAAGAGTCTAGGGAGTTTAACAGTTCAACAATAGAAGGGAAGTGGCCAGTTCTTCAATTTCACGTTTTTTTTTAGTTTTGTTTTAGCTGTAGTAGTCACAAGATGCATTATGGAAAGTCACGCGAGATCCTGAATCAACACCATACTATAAGCACTTCCATTTAGAAGCACGAAGGCAGCAGCTACATGGGAGCTCCACCATATCAATGTTCACTTCCAAGCTACACGCTATCCTGACTTGGAGATATATCATTGTTCCTTCACTGTTGCTGTTGAAATCCAGTTGAAATCCTGGAATTCCCTACTTAATGGCAGTATGGTTCACCATCCCATTCTCAAGGGCAAATAGGGGCGGGCAATAAATGCTGGGAAGCCAGCGACATCTACGTCCCACGATTGAATTAAAAATAAAACAGCAGTCTCAGAGTCTTTTAAAGGATTCGAAAGAACGTACCTCCACTCTCAGGGAGTGCCTCCCAGTACTTAACAACTGGCTTGGTGAATACATTTTCTTTCATGTTGCTTTAGTTTGTTTTGCCAATGATTGTATTTTGTTATTTATCCTTCCGTCGGATTTGAGCATCACTGGAAGGCTAGCATTTATTGCCAATCCCTAACAGCCCCTGAACTGAGAGACTTAACGGTCCATTTCGAGGGCAGTTATGCATTAGTTACATTGCTATATGTGTGAAGTAATATGTAAACAGAGAAAGTGAGGATCGTAGATGTTCCCCAATGGACATTAAGGAAGCAGATGGGTTTTTACCAAAATTTCTGATATTTTATGGCCACATCCTTGAGTCTATAACCTACTGCAGATATATTAATCGCACACGATTTCCAATAGCTGTCAGTATTAGGACTTGAAATGGTGTCCCCCGGTTATTCTAAAAGTATCACTGTAGACGCTAGAGATCCGTCACACAAACAAAGAGTTTCACAACAACCATTCGCAACATGCACAGCAGCGAATCACCAAGGCACTTTAACTAGAATGGCAAGGGCAGGGGATACATACAAACACCAAAAACTGCCATTTCTGTACAAGCCAGACACGTTAACATCTTGACTTGGAACAATGTCGCCATACTCACCGTCGGTATGTCAAAACCCTGCATTTCTCGTAGGAAAATGTTGGCAGAAAATTCGTGCCACTGGGCCAGTTAACCAGATGTCTAAGCTGACACTCAAATCCCATCAAGAACGCTTTTGAACTGTATTTTTTTAAAGATAGACTTGAAGCTAATCACTTACCATGAATATGTTGTCCTTGCCGTGGTAAAGAAACAACAGGAAGGAAACGATCATCTTTACTCCGTCTAGCCGACTTGAGGTTTCAGATTCAAAATGTCGTTGCATTTATCCAGCAATGCCCCATGGCCCAAGTGTAAATCGCGAGGGGCAGCATATTATGGCCTTGTCAGAGAGGGCCAGGATGCATGAAAGAATTTTAAAGAACAGTATTTAAGAAACGACTACAGACGACTCCTTGCTAATCTGGCTTTGATGTCAGCTAATATTGCTCCGAATTAAACAATAATTAACATAGTGAGACAGTGGCTGTAGAATGCAATTAAGCATTTAATTGCCAGGAAAGTAATAAACGGTTTGCATGCATTCAGACGTCATTGGTGAAATACAGGGATTTTGTTTGATCCTGGGTTAGTGTCTTGTTTCCAGAACGGTACTGTCACGTGTTTGACATTTTAAACTGTGAAACATACATAAAGCTCACCAAGAAAACATCCAGAAGAGTTACTTTTGCCAACTGGGTAAGTTTAGTGTTAAAGCTTAGCATTGAATTAATGACCTAACTAAAACCTCCCTTCAACATTTCTCATGCATGCGTCTGACCTTCTGCTTTTGGAATACTTTGGGGCGAATTCAACCTTCTTTCCGAGGGTTCTATTTAAAAATTCTTTCCATCACTGTGAGTCCGATGAGTAGACCGCTAAGCAAATTGTTTCTATTTATTGACTCACTGGCAGAACGCTCCTATTAGCCGTTAGAATGTGGTTTTCAGTCCATTTACGATGATTAATTTTGAACTTTGTTGAAACGCAACATTGGTGCACACTGTTTGTTGAGGCACGAGGGATTCATTGGCATTGAAAATTTTCCTCTGCTTTTTAATTTCCAAAATAATCAGTAGGGTGGGATTTTATTGAGAGTGACCTTCACTTGGACATCCTGTGGTCAAGATATTTCTGTCTGCAAAGTGCAACGACAGAAGCTCTGTACGCCCACAAAGATAGACCACAAACTGTTCCGTATGCGCCTACTTGTTAAGACTGTTAGTCTGGAGACTGCACATTTACACTCTGCATATCTTTACAATGAGCGAATGGACGATGTGGATAATCCAACGAATTGCCTTTACGCAGCTGATTCCCTTTGCACTCTGCAATGGTGAGTTAAATGTACTCTGTAGAGCTCGTAATATTCATCATAACGAATAGTTCCTGAACTGTCTTTCGGAACGTTTTTACAATTTGAGAATTATTGCAATCGTCTATGTTAACGTTGGGATATTTGTTAAATTAAGCAAAACTTCAAATTTTTACCGTTCCATGGGAGTCGCTTGCCTCGGCACATCCTGTAAGCAGTTACAAAACTCCGAGGAAGTGACCAATTCCAAAACAAAATTGTTCTACTGTTTAGTTTGGCAACTAAATCCTACGCTTTCAGCAGTGGTTGTAATGTCTTTTTTCGTGGAGCATCTCGCTAGTTCAAAAGATGGGAAAACAGATCCAACAGTCAATTAAATTGTGAAAAAAATAGCAGACACAATGAAAAGGCTAATAACTGCATTACAGCAATTCAGCGAATGCTCATTCGACTATTTTTGGGTGCTGAAGTTTGTGTGATGAAGAAAATAAATTATCTTGGTCTTAATCTTGGTCTTGATCTTGTCACGAAATTCAAGAAAATTTAAAACATGGGAAGAGCAGTGGAGCACTTGAACAGGACAGTACCATGTTGGTGGAGTGTATAATTATGTGGAAGTTGAAGTTTATTGCAGAGAACTGTGAGGTGATACACCCTAGTACAAGGAACACGGAGTAACATAAATTGAAACATTCCAAAATGTGTCGGAGCAGAGAACCAGGATGCATATGCATATAAGTCATTAAAATTGGAAGGACATGGAGACAGAGAGCTGTTAATAAAGCATGCTGTATGTTAGGTTTCATAGAGTACAAATGTATGGAGTTTATGATGAACATATTCAGAACAATGGTTGGAGATCAGTTGCGGTACAATTCTGAGCGTCACGTGTTGAAGAAATGTGAATGTATAGGAAAGTGTGCAGAAGAGGTTTAGGCGAATGGGATAGGAAATTTCCTTTTTTGGAAAGACTTGCGGTGTTGATCTTATTTGCCTTGGAGGCAAAAAGTTTAAGAGTAGATTTCATAGAAGTTTCAAAATCATGTAGGAGATTGAAAGGCGACCTTGCAGAAGTTTATAAAATAATGAGGGGTATAGATAGGTTAGTGGTCGTTGTTTTCTCCCCTAGAATGGGGGATATAAAAGCTAGGGGACACATTTTAAGGTGAGAGAGGGGTTTAGAAAAGACATCGGGGCAATTCTTTTGCAGGGAGGGTGTGCAGAATGAACTTACTGAGGCAGTGGTGTATGTGGGTACAATTACAGTGTTTAAGAGACATTTGGATAAGTACATGAATAGAAAACGTTTGAAAGAATATGGGCTAGCATCAAGCAGGTGGGATTTGTTTAGATTGGGATTCTGTTCGGCATGGACTAGTTGGACCAAAAAGTCTGTTTCCGTGCCATTTGACTCAATGACTCTGTGAGGGGTCTGGATAAAGTTGATAGCGAGGAATTGTTCCTGTGTGGAAATGGATTGAGACCGAGGGGCACAGGTTTAAAGTATTTGATGATACATGCAAATGCGAGGAGAGAAAAACTATAGTTCGCACACCATTAGTTGAGGCAGATTCAGTTGAGCATTCAAGAGGGCACCGGATGTTTGTTCAAATAGAAAACTGTGCACAGAAAGAGACTGAATTTAAGTTCAAATGCTCAAAAAACCAGTACAGATATGAAAAGGTGAACGATACCTTTTGGCACGCTAACAATTCTGAGATTCCGCGAAGGCTTGGCGAGTTAGCGGTACACAGATTGCAGTTTGAAATAATGCCATGTGATCTTATTTAAACATGTGGAGTTCTAATGGATGCTGAGAATATGTTTTCCTTTCTACAACCAACGCTCGCCTTAAAAAGAAACATAAGGGATCAAATGTTCAAAATGGCACTGAGGAGAGCGTTATTCTCTCAAAAAGTTGTTCAAAAAAAGTTTTTCTGACGCAGCGAGCAGTGGTGATATTCAATCATTTCCAGCCTGAGCTAGTTTCTGGATGAAATGAGAGTAAAATGGCATCATGTAAATTCGGATAGTGGGATCGAGTGCATAATTGGATCCGCCATGATCTTATGAAATGTTAGAATTGATGCAGGAAGCGTTAAATTTTTTCTGGTCCTAATGCACATCTTCAAATGGAATAAAATGCAAGGATATCCACAGCAATCACCTTGAAAATGGAAAACAGACGACCCATTTTTTCTTAGTAAATCAGTATAAGTTAGTGTTAAACCGCTGCACTTACACACTATAGGTTTATAATTGACCAATGTTCATAAAAAAAACTTTACGAAATAGAGATGGCAGGCTTGCCGTCCTTCATTTTCCATATTTTAGAAATGTAAGTGGTTAATATGAATGATAAAATCGGAGGAATTAAAAATCATACATGTCGTGTTATATTACAGTTCTCTCATTTTATAACTGCAGTAACAATCCAGGCAGCGTTCGGAAAAGGGAAAATGTGCTGTAAAATATTTACAGAAAATGAATGCAAAAACATTGAAGTTGAGCGTATCAACAATAAAGATGTCGAATGTAAGTAGCGATTCAAGAAACCATTTTTTAGTATGCATGATTAAATTTGAAGCTTTGTTCCCCATGAAAGGGAAATGCAAGAAAATTATGTTCTGACTCTAGAAGTCAGTGAACTCTCATGAAACGCGAGGCTAACATTGTCCTGAAGACACGGAAGATCTGTTGAAGTCCAACTTGTTTATTAGCAACTGACAGAAGAGAAGGGAGTTGAGTAATCGCAGAAGTGTTAGTGATGAAACAGCTCTTGATGTTGCCACAGTCACAGAGACGACTTTCCATTGAGTTGCTCCCAAACACCTCTCCTAGTTTGACGTAGTAACACACCTGCCCACTGTGTTTTGACCTTTGGCATTCCCCTTTCTGATACTGATTCTTTCTAAGGAATTCCTGATACTGACACAGATTCTCTTTCGCACGTCACAGTTAAGAAGCTCTGAGGTTGAAATCACTGCCCGATCTTCCAGAAAATCAGGAATTGCTGGCGGAACGCAGTTTGTCTGGCTGCACCAGCCGAAAGAAAGCAGAGTTAACTTTTCGAGTACGCTGAATCTGCTTTGCAGGGTTTCACCAGCGATTTCTGCTTCCCCTTCCAATCTCCAGAATCAGTAGTTCGTCGTTTTATTTTTCTACAAAATCGCGTGCGCTGCCCGGGAATCGAACCCGGGTCGCAAGAATGGGAATCTCGCATGATACCACTACACCAACAGCGCGGATGCGCATATGTCTCAATTCACTTAACTTCAAGCGCTGTTTCTCAGAGCACTTTAGGATTTGGCGTGTATTTGTTTTCGCTTTTCTACATGCTACCTTAAATTTCAGTACCCGATCCCCAACTCCCTTACTTATTTTGCGCGTTGATCTTGTTATTGGTTCTGGATGGCGCCTGGAGGGATCGTCGAGATTTTACTGAAGCAATGCATTTCTGGCAGGAAAACAAATATGTCTCACTGATCTGTGAACTTTTGTTTTGAACAGAAACTGCGTGATTTAATCGATCAGTTGTTTTCAACATGAATTGCAACCTCTGTGATCATACTATTAATTGCAGGTGTCATAGTGGAAAAAAAGACGGACATCACACCAATTTTGCTGGGCGCTCTGGCGTTGATAGGTCTGCTAATTATATTCTTGACAGTTCGAGTGCTGCGGGCAACGTCAGGTTTGTATTTTCGCTGCACTTAAGCAAACCTAGTCGAACAGTAAGAGGTAGTAAGAACAGCTGATGCTGGAGTCAGAGGTAACACAGTGAGGAGCTGGAGGAGCGCAGCAGGTCAGGCAGCATCAGAGGAGCAGGAAAGTTGACATCCCGGGTCGGGAGCCTTCTTTAGAAATGCGGGAGGAGGAAGGGAGCTCCGACATAAATAGAGAGGAGGGGTGGGGCTGGGGAAGGTAGTTGGGCTGATGATAGGTGAGTGCAGGTAGACAGTGGTGAGGATTGGTCAGTGAGGTGGGAGGAGCGGATAGGTGGGAGAGAAGAGAACAGAGGTGGGTGACATAGTGGTTCAGTGATTATTAGCACTACCCCAGAGTACCTAAGACGTGGGTTCGATCCCAGCCTCGGGGTAGGTTGGGAAATACAGCTTGTCGGGGAATAGGTCTATGTGGGATGCTCTTTGGAGGGGCAGTGTGGGCTTGTTGGGCCGAATGGCCTGTTTCCGCACTGTAGGGATTCTATGAAGATGAGCAGGTTGCTGCGCCTTGTTCCGTTTACTCAATCAATACACAGATGATCATTTGAACACCCGTCAATAATGCTGACCATTGCAGAATCATCAATGAATTTATCCACTTCTGGTGAAACCGTTGAAGATGGTTGCGCCTTGGACACAAACCTGAGGAATATCTGCAGAGGTAGTTCGGGCTCGTATAACAAAGAAAATAGCGCTGCTTATGCTTTATGATTTATCTAACTTTATGTGTTTTAAGACCTCCAGCACGTCCTCATCAGAGATACGAATTCTTTTCAAGATAGCAAAGCTTATGGAGCGATTTGTTTTTGGACTGGAGGCCTGCGACCAGTGGTATGCCACAAGGATCAGTGATATCAAGATATCAAAGCTTCCAAGTCCTTCTCCAAGCAAATATTGACACGAAATATTCATTGTATTCACCCATCTTCTGTGGTTCCACAAGTAGACGGCCACGCTGATATTTAAGGGGCCATATTCTGTCCCTAGTTACTCTTTTGCACCTAATATATTTATAACATCTCTTTGGATTCTCGTTAAGTGTATTTGCCAAAGCTATCTCTCGTCTCCTTTTGCCTTCCTGGTTTCCCTCTCAAAAATACTTCTACGGCCCTTACAATTTTCTTGGGATTCACTCAATCCCAGCTGTCTATACCTGATGTATACTTCCTTCTTTTTCTTGATCAGAGCTTCAATTTCTCCAGTCATCCAGCATTCCCTGCATCTACCAGTCTCGTCTTTCGCACTAACAGGAATATACTGTCTCTGAACTCATGTTATATCATTCTTAAATGCCTCCCACTTCCCAACCGTCCCATTACCTGCGAATAGCTTTCCCCAATTAACTTATGAAACTTCCTGTCTAAAACCAACAATATTGGCCTCAATTCAACTTAGAACTTTTTTCTTTTTTATCACTTCTATCCTTTTTCAAGACTACTTCGAAACTAAGAGAATTATGATCACTTGCCCGAAAGTGCTCCTCCACCGACACCTCCGTCTCTTGTCCTGCCCTGCCAACAGAAAGTCAAGCATTGTTCCTTCTCTAGTAGGTGCATCCGCATGTTGAAAAAGAAAGTTTTCTTGTAGGTGCTTAACCTCCCTTAACAGTATGGCAGTCCCAGTCTATCTGTGGAAGTTAAAATCCTTCACCATTACAACCATATTATTCTTACAGATATCTGAGATCTCCTGACATATTTGTACCATTTTTTGCGTGTAGGACACACTTGGGCAATTTTCCAGACTGTAAGGGAAATGACAATGCAGTGACTGCACTGGAGCAGCTCAGTACGGCGGGGGTAGGGGGGTGCGGGGGTTGTTGGGGGGTGGGTGACAAGTTCTAGAGTCCAACTCTTCAGTTGATGAATATTGCAGGGCCCTAGCCTTTGCAATGTACAGTGCCTCCAACAGTTTCTTGACATTGAATTGGCTGAAAACTAGCATCTGTGATGCTGGGATCACTGGTACTTGCGGAAATGAATCTTCCACTCGGCAGTTCTAGCTGAAGATTGATGCAAATGCTTCAGCCTTATCTTTTGCACTAATGTACTGATCTCTTCTATCATTGAAGATGGAAATATTTGTGTAGCCTCATCCTTCCCCAGTGTGTTATTTAATTGTCCACGAACCTTCACGACTGGATATGGCAAGACTGCTGATCTTAGATCTGATCAATTGGTTGCGAGATCACTTAACCCTGTTTATCAGTTGCTGCTTGATCTGTGTAGCACACAAATATTCCTGTTTGCGAACTTCACCAAGTGGCCACCCCATTTGTCTGGATGTCTGATGCTACTCCTGAAATTTCCACTAAACCAGGGTTAGACCCCTTGCTTGATGGTAATGGTTGAATGTGGGATATGCTAGGCCAGATTGTGTGAGATTACAATTCTGATCCTGTTGATGGCTCAAGACGCTTCCTGGATGCCAAGTCCTGAGCTATTAGATCTGTTTAAAGTCTGTCGCATTTAGCATGGTAATAGAGCCGCACAATACAGTGGAGCATGCCCTCAAAGTGAAGAGTCCATGAGGACCGTCACTTTTACTGATACTGTCATGGGCAGATTCAGCCATTCCCAACCATGCAATGGTTGGGAAATCAAGAAGCAGGGGTCACAGTCTAGGCATACGGGGTAGGCAATTTAGGATTGAGATGAGAAGTCTCTTCACCCAGGGAGTGGCGAGCCTGTGGAATTCTGTACCACAGAAAGAGCCTGAGTCAAAAAATGCAATGTTTTCAAACAGCAGATAGATTTTTTTTATATCTAAAAGGAGAGAATGTATGGGGAGAAAGAATGTTGCATGATGAGCCATGATCATATTGAATGGTAGTTCAAACCAGAAGGGTTGAATAACCTACTCCTTTTCCAACTTTCTATATTTCTATGCTTAATGAGTCTCCCTCATGCACGATTTCCAAGTGATAAAATGTTAGTTGCACATTAGTCAAAATAGCACAGCAAGCTTTTCTGTTTGAAGGGAAATTAAGGAAAAAATATCTTGTTCAGTGTCACAGAGAAGCAGACCACTTGTTAGTGCTGAGTCTTGGCAGTTTTCTGTGACATCATGATGGCATTCGGATTCAAAGAATCATAGCTTATTTATCTATGTTATCTGCTTTTCGTTTATGTTTGGTAGAACTTAATGGGAACAGAAATCATTTCAATGATTGCTGTGTTGGGTATGGTATCGGGAAGGAGATTTCATCATTTATTTTTATTGCTGTATATGTACCTATATATACATTGCTGTTATACGGCGATTTTTTTTCCAATGAAATATAATTCTGTTGTGTTCATGTTACCACAGGTTCCAGGGATGTAAAACCAACTGCACAAGTAAGAACTATCAAATGTTTTACACGTCAAATTGTTGTGGTGCAATTTTATGTTTCCTAGGGGGGAATCCAAAACAATTTATTTATTGACTTCCTGGTGCCTCCCTGGTGGAGGGTCAAGGAAACATAACTTTGCTTGTATTCATGATATCCATGACATTGAATACCCTATGGACTTTCGCAACTATTCCTTCCATCTGTTACCTTTCATGAAAATGGATTTACTCGATGGCAATTCTGATAATTATGTGGAATTTCTATCTTGACAAACATGAACACATTGTTTAACAGTAGTTTTCTGTGGTTAGCATTTTACTAATATTTAATTTTGAATTACACATCATACCAGGTTAGGGGCCCAAAGTTCCTGAGGTTGTGTTGTAATGAGTCGAACAAAGACTGGTTTAAAAATCTTGCTGTGATCAGAAAGGTCCAATAATGTTTGGTGCAGTGAAGTGGTGGCAAAGTGGCATTGTGACTGGAAGTGATGATTTCTTATTCTCTGAGAATGCAATATGAAATTGGAGCACAATGTTCAGTTTTAATGACGTGATAAAACTATAAAAAAAACTCATAGAATGATGAACACAAAGCAGTTGTTGACTGTTGCAAACAAGAGAAAACTCATGCAGTATGGAAAACATAAGTTTTCAAAACTGCAGCAATATCTTGACCCTTAATAGCTATCTCAAATGGCCTAGGAAGCTAGTCAGTCGTATCTAACTTACAAAAGGCAATTAGGACGGAGATTTAATGCTCGTTTTGCAATGAAAATCATGCTTGACAAGTCTGTTGGAATTCTATAAAGATGCAACTAGTAGAGTTGACTAGGGGAAGCCAGTCATTGTGGTAAATTTGGGCTTTTAGAAAGCATCTGACAAAGTCCCACATAAGAGATTTTGTGTAACATTAAAACGCATGGGATTGGGGTAATGTTTTGAGTTTGACCGAAAACTGGTTGGAGGAAGGGAAACAAAGAATAGAAATTAACGGGTCCATTTCAAATTGGCAGGCAGTAACTAGAGGAGTGCAACGGAAATCTGCACTGGGACCCCAGCTATTCACAAAAAGAAATACTTTGTATGAGGGAACAAAATGCAACATTTAAAAATTGGCAGATTATACCAAGTTGGGTGGGAGGGTGCACTGTGACGAGGATGCAGAGATCCTTCAGCATGATCTGGACAGGTTGGGTGAGTGGGCAAATCAATGGCAGAAGCAGTATAATTGTGAGGTTATTCACTTTAAAAGCAAAAAAAAACAAGAAGGCAGATTACAATCTGACTGGCTGTAAATTGAGAAAGAGGAGTTTGAAGCGGGACCTGGGTGCCCTTGTGCACCAGTCACTGAAGGTAGGCATGCAGATGCAGCAGGAAGTAAAGAAGGCAGATGGTATGTTGGCCTTCATTACGAGAGGTTTCGAATACAAGAGCAGGGCTGCATTGTTGCAGTTTCACAGAACCTTGGTGAGGCAGCACCTAGAATATTGTGCGCAGTTTTTGTCTCATTTTCTGAGGAAAGTTGCTATTGCTGTCGAGGGAGTGCAGCAAAAGTTTACTGGGCTGATTCTGGGGATGGCAGGACTGATATATGAGGAAAGATTGACTAGGTTAGGATTGCTTTCACTGGAGTTCAGACGAGTAAGGGGAGATCTCATAGAGACTTATTAAATTCTATCAGCACTAGACAGGGTAGATGCAGGGAGGATGTTCTCGGTAATGGGTGTGTCCGGAACCAGGGGTTACAGTCTGAGGATTTGGGGTTGACCACTAAGGGCCGGGGGGAGGAGCCATGTCTTCACCCAAAACGGTGAGCCAGTAGCTGATGCCAAAGCATTGAATGTATTCAAGGGGCGGCTAAATACAAGACTTGGGGCAAATGGGATCACAAATTATGGGGAGAAAGCAGGATTAGGCTATTGAGTTTGGCGATCAACTATGATCGTGATGAATAGCGAAGCAGGCTAGAAGGGCCGAATGACATCCTCCTGCTCCTATCTTCCATCTTTCTGTGTCTCTATAAGATACTCTGAACTAATTTTAAAAAAAAGTCTCCCTTGAAACCGAGGGCTTGTAAAGTCTAAGTTAAAACAGGAAAATGTTTCAATTTTAATCCAAAGTCAATGATGGCGGAAAGTACTAAAGGAAATGTCAGTTTTTAACGTAATTGATAATTTTAATATTTTAATCCTTCCAGGAACGTGTGGCCAAGAAGCCTTCACTGCATTATGCCCAGTTGAACATACAACAAACAAGAAGCTCGGGTAGACAGAACAGGAATTTAGATAGCGTAGAATACACCTCAATAATGTCAGAGTGTGTGGACGGGCACTCGAGATCTCGGCGACCTGAGTTTGAAGATGCCACTTCCGGTGGCCAAATGTGAAAATCCCGCGAAAATCCTGGGCCCGCGACTGGAAAGACTAGACAACATTCCAAACTAAGAGGAGATAAATATCAGACGGAACATCGGTCGAAAATCATTTTCAGTGGTCTGGCAGGAGCTCACCTCCTCCCTGACATGTCGTGGTCCGGGAATAAAGTAAGGTATCCGTGTTTCGCTAATTCTGCTGGTTCTTTTTTTTCCAAAATGCCATATAATCAAAGTAAGGATTCGAACTTTGGATGGTGAAGCGATTTGGTACATTTTTGTTGTTAAGTATGATGCATGACGCCTTCAAAGCACCAGGACGGTCCGAACTGTTAGGAAATCATCATACTTTCAGTGGTCCAATCGCTTTTCTGGAAACCCCACTGCGTCATTTGCAGCGCTATTTCACATCTGCCAGATTTCCGCCTTACTTGAAGGCGATTTAGATTAATCTTTTGCTTCGGCAGATTGAACAAGCAGGCCCTGGGCCAGATTATAAATTTTTAATCATCGTTAGGAAGTTTGAATTCTGAAATGTCTTTCTAATCTTTGTTTTTGCTGTGATATCAGGAACCCATATTATTGACGGAATTTAGAGTCATGGAGCTGTACAGCATGGATACAAACCGTTCGGTCCACCCCTTCTATGCCGACCAAACATCCTAAATTAATCGAGTCTCATTTTCCAGCATTTCGCCCATATCCCTTTAAACTCTTCCTATTCATACACGCATCCAGATGCATTTTAAATACTGTAATCATACTAGCTTCCATCACTTCCTCTGGCAGCTCATTCTAGACACGCACCACCGTCTGTGTGAAAAAGTTGCCCCTTAGGTCCCTCTAAAATCTTTCGCCTTTCACCTTAAACCTATGCCCTCTAGTTTTAGATCCCCCTACCCCAGGAAAAAGACCTTGACTATTTACCCTATCCATGCCCCTTATGATTTTATAAACTTCTATAAAAGTCACCCCTCAGCTTCTGACGCCTCAGGGAAAATAGCCAGGCTATTCAGCCTCTCCCTATAGCTCAATCCCCCCAGCCCTGGCGATATCCTCGTAAATCTTTTCTGAACCCTTTCAAGTTTCACAACATCCTTCCTATAGCAGAGGGACCAGAACTGCATGCGCTATTCCAAAAGTGGCCATCAATGTTTGTACACAATAACATGAACCCCCGTCTCCTATATTGAATGCACTGACCAATGAAGGCGAGTATACGAAATGCCTACTTCACTATCCTATCTACTTGCGACTCCATCTTCAAAGAACAATGAAACTGCACTCCAAGACCTCATTGCCCAGCAACACTCCCCAGGACCATCCCATTAAGTTTATAAGTGATTGTAAATCTTTCCCTGATTTGACTTTTCAAAATGCAGCACCTCACATTTACCTAAATTAAACTCGTTCTGCCACTACTCGGCCCATTGGCCCATCTGATCAACTTTATCTACTGTTTCCTTTTTCTAAAATACCTGTAAAAACTTTTCCTGTTTTTATGTTTCTGTCTAGCTTTACCTCCTATTATAATTTATCCTCTTCTATTAATCTTTTAGTCACGGTTTGCTGTTGTTTACATTTTGTTCGATGTTCTGACTTACCATTCATCTTTGTCAAATTATACAGTATTTCTTTCAATTTGATATTATTTGATACAAAAACAGAAATTGCTGGGTAAACTCAGCATATCTGGCAGCATCTGTGGTGAGAAAGCAAAGTTAACATTTTGAGTCCAGTGACTTTTATTCAGAACACGCTCTTTGAGAAGATGCTATTTAATATCTTCCTCAGTTAGCCATATCTGTATATGCTTCCCTTGAACTCTTTCTTGCTCAATGGATTATGCATTTTCTGAGTGCTCTGAAATATTTCATATAACGTCTGTAACTGCATTTCTGCTGACTATAACCTAATCTCAGTTCACTTTAACCAGCTTTATGCATGCCCCCATACTACCCTCTTTTCAAGTTTGAACAATGTTCATTAGATCCACTCCTCTTTCCCTCAAAATCAATGTGATATTCAGTCTTATTATGATTATTGTTACCTAGGCGCACTTTTACTATGAGATCTTTCATTAATGATGTAAATGAGTAATGAGACACCAGATTTACATAGATCGTACATAGACCGTACGTAACCAGATCTATGTACATAACCTGCTCTCTGCTAGGCTCTTGAACATGCTAACAGCAAGCTCTAAGAAAATATCTGAAAACACTCTTCGCACCACATCACCCAGGCTACCTTTGTCAATCTAGCTCATCGAAACTATATATAGATTTAAATTTCACAGGATTATCACTATTTTTTCACAAATTTCCACCGTTTCTCCAATACACCCTGTCCTACCATGTGGTGACTGTTAGGGGGCCTATACATCCACTTCCACAAGAAACTTCTTGCTCTATCTTTTTCTCGTCTCTACTCAAACTGAATCTACAACTTGATCTTCAAAGCTGGAGTCATTAGTCTTGCTTTTGGAGCAATGTCAGATCTATTCTGCTACCTTTTCCTAGCTTCCTATCTTTCCTGACAAACCTTAAATATTCACGTCTCAGTCTTTATCATCTTGCAGGCATGTCTCTGTAATAGATACCAGATCAAACAAATTTACCACGATCCCTCCCATTAATAGGGATCTCATGAGATACATATTGGGAATTTTTGGCTGTGGTGTTCCATATCTGTTCCCAATTAAATATGAGCTCTTGGGAAGTTCCATGATAAATCACCAATTGTTTTAAACCTAATCCTCACTAATGCCTCTGTCAAGCATGAGAATTAGGATCACGGTTAGACAGGCCTTTCAGAGAATTAATAGTTGATTGCTGGCCTCAGTTCCATTTTCCTATCACCCTCCCACTCGATTTCCAGAGATTACTTCAATGAATCAATCTTTATTCTGTATATGAGCATGGACTGAGTAGCAGGAGCACTCTGTGGGTGAGAATTCCAATATCATCCAGAAATCTGATTGACTAAGTTTATACTTATTTTCATAGTACAACGTGTACTATCCTCACGATGCATTATGGAGAATGTATCCACATTCTATATATCGTTGACACTTACATAGTTCCACACTTTTACATCAGGAAAGAAACTGCTGGATATAATTCAATACGAATGTTTTGTGGTATTTCAATCTAGTCGGATTCTTATACATGTGAAATGATGTTGCCACCAAGATTTGATGCCATAGCATTACGTCTGAGAAACTGCTGAAACCCAAGTTCCAAAACTTGGATTTAACTCTCTAAATCATTTTGACCTTATGGCGAAAGGATAAAAGAGACTGGACTCAATTAGTGAACAGATGGAGCATTACCGTGCTACCTTATTCTCCGGAACATCTTTGCTTTCCTTCCATCTGGGTGCATTTTAAATATGGTGGACAGTGTGAGTCTGGGTTGGGGGCAGCAAGGCATGAAAGCAGGATTTTCTAAGTCACGAGTCAGACAGTATGATTTTTTTTCTGCTAGAGTCCAGGCAGATGACTCATATTACACGTTATTTTTGGAAAATAATCTATTCGCCCTTCACACAGGCTTATTGCATACCAAGGATAGGTTTCTCCAAAGACAGGCTGCCGGGGAATTTGTGGGGGTAAATATACGTTCTGAAACCAATGGCAAATTTCCTGTTGACTATCAGAAGTAATCAAGCAGCGATAGTAAGTGTACCATATGATGGTGTAAGAAAGCATTTTTTGCCATAAAAATCTTATTATATTTGATAGGCTAAATTATGAATTTGCGAAGCAAAAATACGCAGAAATGAATGTATCAATGTTAAAATTTCTGCTAAAATTAATAAAATAATTAATTCAACGGCTTAATAATGTTTACCTCATTATTTAGACCAAAGTTCCCACCCAATTAAGTTCTTCACCACTGGTTACCATGCACAACGGTTACCCAGTGGATGTCCATTGTGAATTTTCATATTCCAAGCAGGTATTTTGCATAGATAACTTGGTGTAGTTAGGGAAAATGACACAATTCTTCATTCGAGTTGGTGCCATAAAAGCAACTTTACATTTGATTCAGAGATAAAAGGTACTGCAGATGCTGGAGAATCCGATATAACAAGCATGGGGCTGGATGAACACAGCAGGTCAAGCAGCATCATAGGAGCAGGAAAACTTGACGTTTCAGGCATAAACCCTTCATCAGAAATGGGGGAGGGGAAGAGGGTTCTGAAATAAATAGGGAGAGAGGGGGAGGTGGATAGAGGATGGACAGAGGAGAGGATAGGTGGAGAGGAGGCAGACAAGTAGAAGAGGCGGGGATGGAGCCAGTAAAGGTGAGTGTAGGTAGTGGGGTAGGGAGGAGATAGGTCAGTCCAGGGAGGACGGACAGGTCAAGGGGGCGGGATGGCTCCTCCTGGACACCACCCCAAGGCCTCCTACCCTCCCTCGACCTCTTCATCTCCAACTGTCGTCGAGACATCAATCGCCTCAACCTCTCTACCCCTCTCAAACACTCCAACCTCTCCCCCGCAGAACGTGCAGCCCGCCACTCCTTCCGCTCCAATCCCAACCTCACCATAAAACCTGTGGACAAGGGAGGGGCAGTCGTAGTATGGCGCACTGACCTCTACGTTGCTGAGGCCAGGCGCCAACTCTCTGACACCTCCTCCTACCGCCCCCTGGATCATGATCCCACCCCCGAGCACCAAACCATCATCTCCCAAACCATCCACAACCTCATCACCTCAGGTGACCTCCCACCCACCGCCTCCAACCTCATCGTTCCCCAACCCCGCACCGCCCGCTTCTATCTCCTTCCCAAAATCCACAAACCTGAATGCCCTGGTCGACCCATTGTCTCCGCCTGCTCCTGCCCCACCGAACTCATCTCCACCTACCTAGACTCCATTTTCACCCCCTTGGTCCAGGAACTCCCTACCTACGTCCGTGACACCACCCACGCCCTCCACCTCCTCCAGAACTTCCAATTCCCCGGTCCCCAACACCTCATTTTTACTATGGATGTCCAGTCCCTAGACACCTGTATTCCCCATGCCAATGGCCTAAAGGCCCTCCGCTTCTTCCTGTCCCGCAGAACGGACCAATACCCCTCCACCGACACCCTCATCCGCCTAGCCGAACTCGTCCTCAACCTCAACAACTTTTCTTTCAATTCCTCCCACTTCCTACAAACAAAGGGGGTGGCCATGGGTACCTGCATGGTCCCAAGCTATGCCTGCCTCTTTGTAGGTTAAATGGAACAATCCCTCTTCCGTACCTACACTGGCCCTAAACCCCACCTCTTCCTCCGTTACATTGATGACTGCATCGGCGCCGCCTCGTGCTCCCACGAGGAGCTCGAACAGTTCATCCAATTCACCAACACCTTCCACCCCAACCTGAAGTTCACCTGGACCATCTCCAATGCTTCTCTCTCCTTCCTGGACCTCTCTGTCTCCATCTCGGGCAACCACCTCGAGACAGATGTCCATTTCAAGCCCACTGACTCCCACAGCTACCTGGAATACACCTCCTCCCACCCACCCTCCTGCAAAAATGCCATCCCCTATTCCCAATTCCTTCGCCTCCGCCGCATCTGCTCCCAGGATGAGACATTCCAATCCCGCACATCTCAAATGTCCTCATTCTTCAAGGACCGCAACTTCCCCCCGACAGTGGTCGAGAATGCCCTCGACCGTGTCTCCCGCATTTCCCGGAACACATCCCTCACGCCCCGTCCCCGCAACAATAACCAAAAAAGAATCCCCCTCGTCCTCACATACCACCCCACCAACCTCCGGATCCAACGCATCATCCTCCGACACTTCCGCCATCTGCAATCAGACCCCACCACCAAAGACATTTTTCCCTCCCCACCCTTATCTGCCTTCCGGAGGGACCACGCCCTCCGCGACTCCCTTGTCCGCTCCACACTCCCCTCCAGCCCCACCACACCCGGCACTTTTCCTTGTAACCGCAGGAAGTGCTACACCTGCCCCCACACCTCCTCCCTCACCCCAATCCCAGGCCCCAAGAAGACTTTCCACATCAGGCAGAGGTTCACCTGCACATCTGCCAATGTGGTGTACTGCATCCGCTGTACCCGTTGTGGCTTCCTCTACATCGGGGAAACCGAGCGGAGGCTTGGGGACCGCTTTGCAGAACACCTGCGCTCAGTTCGCAACAAACAACTGCAGGTCCCCAACGAACCATTTCAACTCCCCCTCCCATTCCTCAGATGACATGTCCATCCTTGGCCTCCTGCAATGCCACAGTGATGCCACCCGAAGGCTGCAGGAACAGCAAATCATATTCAGCCTGGGAACCCTGCAGCCCAATGGCATCAATGTGGATTTCACAAGCTTCAAAATCTCCCCTCTCCCAACCGCATCCCAAAACCAGCCCAGCTCATCTCCACCTCCCTAACCTGTTTTTCCTCTCACCCCAAGCCCCACCCCCATCTCCAATCTACTAACATCATCCCGCCCCCTTGACCTGTCCGTCCTCTCTGGACTGACCTATCTCCTCCCTACCCCACTACCTCCACTCACCTTTACTGGCTCTATTCCCCGCCTCTTCTACTTGTCTGCCTCCTCTCCACCTATCCTCTCCTCCATCCATCCTCTATCCACCTCCCCCTCTCTCCCTATTTATTTCAGAACCCTCTTCCCCTCCCCCATTTCCGATGAAGGGTTTAGGCCCGAAACGTCAAGTTTTCCTGCTCCTATGATGCTGCTTGACCTGCTGTGTTCATCCAGCCCCATGCTTTACATTTGATTCCGTTCTTTGTGGTTACAGTAATTAATAAATAAAAGGCCTTTAATGATGATGTTTCCGTGGATAACTCAGAATACTTGGAAACATCGAAGCCTCTCTGAAAATGAGTGATGTGTTCCAGAGTTAGAAAGGGAATATCCTCCTCCCACTCTGATGACGTGCACTGAAAATCATGGGAAAGGATTGTGCAAGTTTTTACTCTGATATCCGCTAATTAGAGCCTAATCATTCTTAACTTTAACGGTGAATGCACAGCAACGCTCCATGTTCTTTTTCATGTTTCTATTGACGTTATCGCCAGCCGTGTGTTCAAATTACGCAGGGCAGAACCGTGTGAGAGAGTTTCTGTTCCTGTTTGAGACCAAGATAGATGCTTATCTTTTTGCGAGTTTTGACCTGTGTTAAAAGTTGCAGTGCAACCTCCCTTCCTGAAAATTTTTGAAAGGAAGCACGTGCCCTCAAAATGTTTCAGAGTTGGCCTTCAGAAACATGCTCTCTATAAAGAGATTCCAACACTGGAATACTTCCAGTACTGAGCAAGTACCGATACTTTTGCTATGGAAAGCCAGCAATACAATTGTTTTGCTACATGGTTTCACCTTACAAGGTTCTCAGTATGCAGTCAGAAATTAACCATTTGTTCTCAGCAACTACGACAACAGAAAACCCATAAGATAAACTACTTTTCAGCATGGGTTATTTTTATTCTAGTGACTTTTCTAGTGATATCTATAATATTGAGATTAATGTATTTTATGTCCAATTGCATATAATTACCTGAATTTCATCAGGAACTGTCAGAGCTCCCTTCTACCAGAAACGCCTGTTGCAATTTACTCCTTTATCCCTCCTAATGATTTGACTCTGGCCTGTTTTCCTACTGTTTACGAAGTCCCTTGCACAGTTCCCTTTCACCCATTCATGATTCCTTATATCGTATTCTGTGGCAAAATCACCGTAGCTAAATGGGGCAGTTTTCAAACAAATCTAGCGACCCCAAACCACGCATACGTGAGTCCCTATGGACCACTATCAGCAACAACAGCAGCAGCGGAATTGTACTCCAACACAATGTTCAATATCATGGCCGGGCAAATAACCTCCACGATACCATTACCATCAAACCGGGAGATCAACTCTAGTTGAATGAAGAGTACAGGAGTGCACATCCGAAACATAGAACATTACAGTGCAGTACAGGCCCTTCGGCCCTCGATGTTGCGCCGACCTGTGAAACCAATCTGAAGCCCATCTTCTATTCTATTATCATCCATATGTTTATCCAATGACCATTTAAATGCCCTTAAAGTTGGCGAGTCTACTACCGTTGCAGGCAGGGCATTCCACGCCTTTACTACTCTCTGTGTAAAGAACCTATCTCTGACATCTGTCCTATATCTATCACCCCTCAATTTAAAGCTATGTCTCTTCGTGCTAGCCATCAACATTCGAGGAAAAAGGCTCTCACTGTCCACCCTATCGAATCCTCTGATCATCTTGTATGTCTCTATTAAGTCACTTCTTAACCTTCTTCTCTCTAACGAAAACAGCCTCAATCCCTCAGCCTTTCCTCATAAGATCTTCCCTCCATACCAGGCAACATCCTGATAAATCTCCTCTGCATCCTTTCCAATGCTTCCACATCCTTCTTATAGTGCAGCGACCAGAACTGCACGCAATACTCCAAGTGCAGCTGCGCCAGAGTTTTGTACAGCTGCAACATGACCTCACGGCTCTGAAACTCAATCCGTCTATCAATAAAACCCAACACACCGAGCACCTTCCTAACAACCCTATCAACCTGGGTGGCAACTTTCAGGGACCTATGCACATGGACACAAGATCTCTCTGCTCATCCATTCTACCAAGAATCTTACCATTAGCCCTGTACTCTGTATTCCTGTTACTCCTTCCAAAGTGAATCACTTCACACTTTCCAGCAATAAACTCGATTTGCCACCTCTCAGCCCAGCACTGCACCTTATCTATGTCCCTCTGTAACCTGCAACATCCTTCTGCACTATCCACAACTCCACCGACTTTAGTGTCATCCACAAATTTACTAACCCATCCTTCTACTCCCTCATCCAGGTCATTTATAAAGATGACAAACAGCAGTGGCCCCAGAACAGATCCTTGTGGTACACCAGTAGTAACTGAACTCCAGGATGAACATTTCCCATCAACCACCACCCTCTGTCTTCTTACAGCTAGCCAATTTCTGATCCAAACCGCTAAATCACCCTCAATCCCATGCCTCCGTATTTTCTGCAATAGCCTACCATGGGGAACCTTATCAAACACTTTACTGAAGGCCACATACACCACATCAACCACTTTATCCTCATCCACCAGTTTGGTCACCTTCTCAAAGAACTCAATAAGGTTTGTGAGGCACAACCTACCCTTCACAAAACCGTGTTTACTATCCCTAATCAAATTATTCCTTTCTAGATGATTATAAATCCTATCTCTTATAATCCTTTCCAACACTTTACCCTCAAAGGAGGTAAGGCTCACTGGTCTATAATTACCAGGGATCAGCAGGAGACATTCCTTAAAATTCATTTCTCAACTTGCTAACGCTACCAAACAGGACTACTTGAACGCCAACCAGCATAAAGAGCAAGAGCATAAAGTGTTAAGTGACTCCACAATTTAATGATTCCACAGCCTCAGGATAATAAATTTTAACTCATAGGAATTCTGAGTGCGCTAATAGTTACACTGACACAGTTTGAGTCTAATCAGTAATCTTACTGAACGACTGGCGTGTGTGCTAGTTCGTGAGTTTTTTTTTAATCTGTGTGCAGCTATTTTTATGTACGTGTCTCTCTGCACGTCTTTTGTGGTCTCTGCATTGGCGTGTGATTCTTGTCTGCCTTCGTGGTATTTATGGATACATGCAACGCTGTCGAAAAGGGACGCCCCCACCTTCCAGCGTTCGGTCACCTCTGGAAGCAAGAAATAGAACAGAACCTACGCATTTTAAATGTTAGTACATTAATGAATATGGTATCAAATGCAGAGAACATTTTTCATGTTCATGGAATGGTGTCGTTGACAAGATTCATAAAGTTGTATAAAATAGAAATATCAAATGTTTTCAAGTGCAATCTGCAAATTTTATTTCAGCACCTGTTAACAAATGCCAATGACTCAACGTCATTCTAACTCAGTTACATAGAAACTGAGAAGATAAGGTCAGGAGGAGGCCACTCGGCCCTTCGAGCCTGCTTTACCATTCATAATGATCAGGGCTGATCATTCAACTCAATAGCCTAATCCTGCTTTCGACCCATAACCTTTGATCTCATTTGCCCCAAGTGTTAAATCTAGCCGCCTCTTGAACACATTCAATGTTTCGTCATCAACTACTTTCTGTGGTGATGAATTCCACAGGCTCACCACTCGATGGGTGAAGAAATGTCTTCTCAGCTCCGTCCTAAATGGTCTACCCGAATCCTCAGATTGTGCCCCTGGTTAGAACATAGAACAGTACAACACAGTACAGGCCCTTTGGCCCACGATGTTGTGCCGAACTTTTAACCTAAACCTAAGGTCGATCTAACTTCCACCCCTACCTTATACTATCATCCATATGCCTATCTAATAGCCGCTTAAATGCCCCTAATGAGGCCGAATCCTCTACCCTCTCCGGCAATGCATTCCATGACCCTACCACTCTCTGTGTGAAGAACTACTTCAGACGTCTTCCCTACATCTACCTCCACTCATATTAAAAGTGTGCTCCTCGTAATAACTATCTCCACCCAAGGAAAAAGTCTCTGGCTGTCCACTCTATCTATACCTCTAATCATTTTGTACACCTCTGTTAGGTCACCTCTCATCCTTCATCATTATAAAGAGAAATGCCCTAGCTCTGTCAATCTTTTAACGTAAGACCTTCCCTCCATTCCAGCCAACATCCTGGTAAATCTCCTCCGCACCCTCCCACATTTCCACATCTTTCCTGTAATGAGGCGACCACAACGAGACAGATGTGGCCGATCTAGTGTTTTGTACAGCTGGAGCATAACTTCACGGCTCTTGAACTCATTCCCTCTATTAATGAAAGCTAACACACCATACACCTTCTTCACAACTTTATCCACCTGGGTGGAATCTTTCAGGGAACTGTGAGCATAAACACCAAAATTCCTCTGCTCCTTCACACTGCCAAGAATCTTTCCATTAACCCTGTATTCTTCTTTCAAGTTTGTCCTTCCAAAATGAATCACCTCACACTTTTCAGAGTTAAATTCCATCTGCCACTTCTCAGCCCAGCTCTGCATCCTATCAATGTCCCTTTGTAACCTAGAACAGCCCTCTGCACTGTCCACATCACGACCCACCTTTGTATCATCCACAAACTTGCTAATCCACCCTTCCACTCCTTCATTCAAATCAGTTACAAAAATCACAAATAAAAGAGGACCCAGAACAGATCCTTGTAGTACACCACTCGTAGCTGAACACCATGTTGAATATTTTCCGTCCGCTACCACCCTTTGTTTTCTAAGGGTCAGTCAATTCTGAATGCAATCTGCCACATTTCCCTCTATCCCATGCCTCCTTACTTTCTGCATGAGCCTACCATGAGGAACCTTATCAAACGGTTTACTTAAATCCATGTATACCACATCCACTGCTCAACCTTCATCCACGTGTTTGGTCACCTCTTCAAAGAATTCAATAAGGTTTGTGAGCCATGATCTACCCCTCACAAATCCATGCTGACTATCACGAATCAAACTGTGCCTTTCCAAGTGATCATAAATCCTATTTCTCAGAGCCCTTTCCAATAATTTGCCCACCACTGACGTAAGACTAGCTGGCCTGTAATCTCCGGGGTTATCCCTATTCCCTTTTTTGAACAAGGGAACGATGTTTGCCCCTATCCAATCTTCCGGCACTATACCCGTTGTCATCGCCAAAGGCCCTGCTATCTCTTCCCTTGCTTCCCATAGAATCCTTGGATAAATCCCATCAGGCACGGGGGACTTATCTATCATCGAGTTCCTCAAAATTCCTAGTACATCTTCCTTACTAACATCTACCTTCTCTCGCCTACCAACCTGTTTCACACTGTCCTCTCCTACAACTAGGTCCTTCTCAGTTGTGAATACTAAAGAAAAGTATTCATTAAGGACCTCT
The DNA here is from genome assembly GCA_024137785.1 of Ginglymostoma cirratum. Taxonomy (NCBI): domain Eukaryota; kingdom Metazoa; phylum Chordata; class Chondrichthyes; order Orectolobiformes; family Ginglymostomatidae; genus Ginglymostoma; species Ginglymostoma cirratum. The sequence continues at coordinate 19,220,407 of JAHRHZ010000002.1, forward strand.
CCGATCTCTTTAGGCTCTGTGCACAAATTCCCTTCACAATCCTTGATTGGCCCTATCCTTTCTCTGGTCATTTTCTTATTCCTCACGTATGTGTAAAAAGCCTGGGAGTTTTCCTTGATCTTATCAGCCAAGGTTTTCTCGTGCCCCCTTTTTGCTCTCCTAAGCCCTTTCTTCAGCTCCTTCCTGGCTAACTTGTATCCCTCCAGAGACTTTTCCGATCCTTGTTTCCTAAACCTTATATAAGGATCCTCTTAACCAGTCGTTCGATCTTTCTTGAGAAGCAAGGCTCCCTCACTCAACTGCATCTTCCCTGCCTGCTAGGGACAAACATATCGAGCACACGCAGTATGCATCCCCTAAACCATCTCCACATTTCTATAGTGCTCTTCCTTGACAGCATCTGTTCCCATTTTATGTTACCCAGTTCTTGCCTAACAGAATTATAATTCCCCTTTCCCCAACTATAAACCTTACCCTGCTCCATGTACCTATCCTTTTCCATGACTATTGTAAAAGTAACAGAGTTATGGTCGTTACGGCCAAAATGCTCTCCTACGAACAGGTCTAACACTTGGCCAAGTTCATTGCCAAGTACCAAATCCAAAGTGGCGTTTCCTTGTATTGGTCTATCTACATACTGTGTCAGGAATCCTTCCTGAATGCACTGGACAAAATCTGTTCCATCTAAACTATTACAACTAAAAACTTTCAAATCAATGTTGGGAAAGTTGAAGTCACCCATGACTACAGCCCTGTGACTTCTGCAGCTTTCCAGTATCTGCCTCCTAATCTGCTCCTCCACTTCTCCGCAACTATTAGAGGGTCTCTAAAAAAAACCCCAACAAGGTAACTGCTCCTTTCTTGTTCCTAACCTCAACCCAAACTGACTCTGTAGACATATCATTCTCGAACTGCATTTCAGTAGCTATTATACTAGCCCTGACTAGCAATGCTACTCCCCCACCTCTTTTACCATCCTCCCTATTTCTTTTAAAGCATCTAAATCCTGGAACTTCCAACAACCATTTCTGTCCCTGAGTTACTTAAGTTTCTGTAATGGCCACAATATCGTATTTCTAAGTACTAATCCATGCTCTAAGTTCATCTGCCTTATTTCTGATACTTCTATCATTGAAGTACACACACTTCAAACCATCCCTAATTATGCTCCATCAACCACATTTCTTTATTAACAACCTCACTCTCTGTTGGAAGGCTGAATACCCCATCCTGTGAATTACAAATCTGGTTCCCTACCCCCTGACGATCTAGTTTAAACGATCCCGTATAGCTCGAGCAAACCTCCTTCCCAGGATATTTCTGCCCTTCTGATTCAGGTGCAACCCGTCCTTACTGTACAGGTCCCACCTTCCCCACAACGTGCTTCAATTATCCACATAATGGAAGCCCTCCCTCCTGCACCAGCCCTGTAGCCACGTGCTGAGCTGCACTCTCTCCCTATTTCTTACCTCGTTATCACGTGGCATTGGTAGTAATCCAGAGATAACTACCCTGTTTGTCCTGGATTTCAGCTTCCAACCTAACTCCCTGTACTCATTTTTTCACATTCTCAGTCCTTTTGCTACTTACGTCATTGGTACCAATATGTACCTAAACTGCTGGTTGCTCACCCTCCCCCTTAAGGATCTTGAAGGCACGATCCAAGATGTCATGGACCCTGGCACCAGGGACACAACATACCATCTGCTCGTCTCGTTCGCGTTCGCAGAACCGCCTGTCTGTGCTCTTTCTATTGCATCCCCCACTACAATTGATCTCTTACTCTCCCCCCTCCCTTCTGTGCCACAGGGCCAAGCTCAGTGCCAGAGACCTGTCCGCAATGGCCTTCCCTTGGTAGGTCGCCCCCACCCCCACAGTATCCAAAATGGTATACTTATTGTTGAGGGGAATGGCCACAGGGGGTCCCTGCACTGTCTGCCTATTCCCTTTCCCCCTCCTGACAGTCACCTAGCTACCTTTTTCCTGTAACTTGGGTGTGACCACCTCCTTATAACTCCTCTCTATCACTCCCTCAGCCTCCCGAATGATCGGGAGTTCATCCAGCTGCATCTCCAGTTCCCTAACGCAGTTTGTGAGGAGTTGGAGTTGGGTACACTTCTCGCAGATGAAGACAGAGGGGACACCAGCAGTGACCCTTACCTCCCACATCCTGCAAGGGGAGTATGCCACTGCCCTAGCTTCCATTCCCTCCACTCTAGATTTCCAGAAGAATAAAAATAAAGCCTTACCTTACCGATTCACCACACAATCTTCTTTTTAGGTTAGAGGAGGAGGATGGGTGGGAGACACGACTCGTGTAGTGTTTCAGGTTTAGCCATTGCCCGAATATATTAGTTCACTCCCTGGCTCATGCTCTCTCCAGTCCCGCTGCTGAAAGCAAGAAGGCCGCTGCTGCCCGAGGTAAGTTTTTACACAGAAAAGCTTACGTTCCCAACTGCACCCTGGCTTACGCTCTCCCCACTCCTGCCACTGAAAGAAAGAAGTTCTGTTTCTGGACACGTGCACCATCGGGACATCCTCCCCGCATCTACTCTGTCTAGTTCTGTTAGAATTTTATAAGTCTCTATGAGTTCCCCCCTCACTTGTCTGAACTCAAGCGAAAACAGTCCTAACCTAGTCAATCTCTCCTCATACATCAGCCTTGCCATCTCTGGAATCAGCCTGCTAAACGTTTGGTGCGCTCCCTCGAGACCAAAAGTATCCTTCTTCGGAAAAGGAGGCCAAAACTGCACACAATATTCTATGTGTGACGTCATCAAGGTCCTGTATGGCTGTGACAGCACATCCCTGCTCTTACATTCGAAACCTCTCACAATGAAGGCCAACATACCATTTGCCTTCTTTACCACCTGATACACCTGCATGTTTACTACATGATCATATTAAATGGCAGAGCAGGCTCGAGGGGCTGAATTGCCCACTCCTGCTCCTGTTCTTATCATTTTACTCTGGATCATCAGCAAACTCATGAATACATTTTCTAGTCAACCTGCTCAGAGATGATTTGACACAATTCTTGAGCAGGTGGGATTGAATAGGATCATCCTGTTTCATTATTAGGGATTCCACCACTGCTGTACTAGAGCATTCTCAAAGACATTAATAGTATTGTTGTCAATGCAATCTAGCTGTACTTATTCATCAATCACCTATTCAATGATTTCTAAGTTTGGCTCTGCTAGTGTCAACTAAATCCAGACTTGGCATAATTATGGAGAAAAGGTGGACTCCTGAGATAAAATTAACGTGACTGTACTTCACTTCAAGGCACAATTTGACCAAATACAGCATCAATGAACCCTAGATACATTGTAGACGATGGTATTCAATGGAACAGTTTCTGTTGGATGCTGTCATGCAGAGCACAAAAGATGATGGCTGTGTTTGTTCAGATAATCATCTCAGTCCCAGGACATTGCATCAGGAATTTCTCAGGGTAGTGTTCGAGGCTCAACTTTCTCAGTTGCTCCATCAAAGTCCTTTCATTCGACATAATGTCAGAAGTGGGGATGTTTGCTGATGATTGCACAATATTCAACACTGCTCGCAACTCCACATACACTAAAATAGGCCAAATTCATGTCCATATGCAAGAAGGCCTGGACAAGAACCAGATTTGGACTAATAATTGTGAAATAACATTGGTACCAAACAAGTACCAGGCAGCAACCACCCCAGGTAAGAATGAATCTGATCCTCCACTCTTGATAATCAGTAGATCTACCATTGCTGATGATACCATTATCAATATGTATTGGAAGAGAGAAAGGAAAGATTAGTAAAGCAAATGTAAATCTCTTACAGTCAGGATGAAGGGAAGCTATAATGGGGAAAAAAGAGATAGGAGACCAATTAAATAAATATTTTCGTCTGTCTTTACAAAGGAGGGCAAAAATTGCATTCCTAAAGTTTTATGAACATAGGTTTTAGTGAGGAGGAGGAACTGAAGGAAATCAGCATTGATAGGGAAATGACGTTGGTGATGGAAATAAGGGCCAATAAATCCCCAGGCCAAATAACCTACATCCCAGTAATTAATGAAGTGGTTTATGAAGTAATGGATACACTGGCGTTCTTCTTTCAAGATCCTATAGACTCTCTCTGACATTCGTATGGATTAGAGGGGCGTTTATCTAACCCAACTATATTCTTTTTAATCAGGAGGGAAAATTGTGAATTATAGACTGGTTAGCCTGACATCAGTAGTAGGGAAAATACGACAGAGAAAGTAAGATAAGGTCTCATACTGTTAGAGGCAAGGTGCTAGTATAAATAGAAGATTGGTCCTCTGGCAGAAAGCAGAGAGTGGGGTTAAAAGGATCTTTCTCAGGATGGCAGCCGGTGACTAGTGGTGTCTCACAAGAGTCAGTGTTGGGACCCACAATTTTTCACTTTGTACATTAGTGATCTAGATGAAGGCACTGGGGGCATTCTGGCTAAGTTTGCAGACAATACAAAGATAGGTAGAGGGACAGATAGTATTTAGGATGCGGCGAGGCTGCAGAAGGATTTGGACAGATTAGGAGAGTGGGCAAAGAAGTCGCAGCTGGAGTACAATGTGGGAAAGTGCGAGGTCATGCACTTTGGTGAGAAGAATAGAAACAAGGACTATTTTCTAAATCGGGAGAAAATTCAGAAGTCTGAAGTTCAAAGAGACTTGTGAGTTCTAGTCAAGGATTCTCCCAAGGTAAATTTGCATTAGTTAGGAAGGCAAATACAATTTTGGCATTTATTTTGAGAGGATTTGAATATCAAAAGCAGGGATACACTTCTGAGGTTCTATGAGGCTCTGGTCAGGCCACATTTTGAGTATTGTTCGCAGTTTTGAGTTCTATATTTCAAGAAAGATGTACTGGCCCTGGAGCGGGTTCAAAGAAGGTTCATGAGAATGGTCCCACGAATGAAAAGCTTAACAAATGACGAACGTTGGAGGACATCGGGTCTACATTTAATGGCGTTTAGAAGGATGAGGAGGACATAACTGAAACTTACCAAATACTGAATGGCCTGGATAGAGTGGATGTTGGGAAGATTGGTAGGAGAGACTAGGACCCGAAAGCACATCATTAGAGTAAAAGGAAGACCTCTTAGAATGGAGGTAAGGAGAAACTTCTTCAGCCAGAGAGTGGTGAATCTATGGAATTCACTGCCACAGAAGGCTGTGGAGGCCAGGTCATTGTGTATATTTAAGACTGAGATGGTCTAGATTGTCAAAGGGATCGTGGGTTAGGGGGAGAAAGCGGGAGAATTGGGTTGAGAAATGTATCAGCCATGATTGAGTGGTGGAACGACTTGATGGGCTGAATGGTCTAATTTCTGCTCCTATGTCTTATGGTCTTACGGTCTCAATAGAGAAAATGGAAAACAGTGATAGGATTTGGCAGGGTCAGCACGGGTTGACATTATACTTGAGAAATTTACTGGAATTTTTCAACCATGAAACTTGTAATATTGATAACGGGGAGCTAGTGGATGTTGTTTACTTTGACTTTCTGAAGGCTCGTGATAACGCCCTACAGAAGGGATTAACATGTAAAATTAATGCAACTAGGACTGGAAGTAATGTACTGACATGGATATCAAACTGGTTGGCAAGTCAACAATAAGAGTAGGAATAGGAGTAAACATGCCTTTTTTCTCCCAGTGGCAAGCTGTGACTCGTGTGCTACTGCAGGGCCCAGTGCTTTGACAGCAACTAAGCACAATATATATTAATTATATAAATGAATGAACTCAATGTAATGGGTCCACATTTGCAGACAGAAAGCTGCATGGGATAATGAATTGCGAGGAGAATGAAAGGATGCTTCATACTAATTTGGACACGTTCTCTGAGTGGGCAAATGCATAGCAGGTGAAGTATAATGTCGACAATATGAGGTCATTCACTTTTTGTAGAAAACTTAGGAAGGCAAGTTATTATCTGAAAGGCGATAAAGTGGGAAAGGGGGAGATGCAACGAGACCTAGGTGTCCTGGTACATCAATCATTGAAAGTAAGCATGCAGGTGCAGCAGGTGGTATTGAAGGCAAATGACATGCTGCCCTTCATAGCAAGAAGAATCGAATACATGAGCAGGTATGCCTAGCTGCGGTTGTAGAAGGCATTTATGAGACCACACGTTGAGGCCTTCTACATTTTATGCAGTTCTGGTCTCCTTGTCTGAGGTATATAGTTCTGGCAATAGATAGAATGCAAAGAAGGTTCACTGACTGATTCTTAGGATGGCAGGACTGATGGATGAAGAAACATCAGATCAGGTATGACTATATTCACTTCGTTTAGAAAACTGAGAAGGAATTTTTAGAAACCTTTGAAAATTCTATCTTACTGATATTGTAAAAATGGGAAATGTCTCCAAACACTGCGGCATCCAGCAACAGAGGCCACTGTCTAGGGATATGGGCTATGCTATTCAGGACCTACATGAGAAGAAATGTCTTCACAAAGAGAGTGGTGAGCCTATGGAATTCTCTGCTACAGAAAGCAATTGAGGCCATGTCTTTGAATGCATTGTGGAAGGAGTTAGATATAGTTCTTGGGGTAAGGAGATCAAAGAGTATGAGGAGAAAGAAGGACAAGTGTACTGAGTTGTATGATCGGCCATGATTATACTGCATGGTGGAGAAAGCTTGAAGGGCTGAATGATCTAGTCCGGCTTCTACTTTTTCTAAATGTTTATTTCAATGTCCTGTGTATGACTATTGAACCGAAATTAAGTTACGTTAGTCGTATAAATGTCATGGCTACAACAATAATACCTGACCTAATACTTTCGGTCTTTTGTCTTATCCACTGAATTTGCATGTATCTTGAGGTTTACAGGTGGGTAGTTTATGTCTTATAGGCTTAGATGATAATAATAGGAATTCTTTCCTTTCCCTGCTGTTTGGTAGTTATTTATGATACTTTACTTGTTAGAATAAAAAAGAAGAGTTATTTTCTATTACTGACGAAACCTGGTGTGAATTGCTGTTGGGCAGAATAGCAGCTAGTCAGGCAATTTGTCATTCCTGGTAGTTTGAATGAGATTCTTTGAACAGTGGGGATGCAACTTTCATTGCAGTCATCCCAGTTAAGTGAGAATTGCTGCATCTGAGCAGTATGCCTTCAATGCACTACCACTTCTACATGCAAAAGGGTGTAAGCAGCAAATGAATGGAAACATCGCCACCTGCAATTTCCTCTCTAAGTCAGACAACATTCTGGCTTTCATATCACTGTTCCCTCACTATCGCCCTGTTAGAATCCTGGAGCTCGCTTCCTATGTGGCATTATTAGTGTCATGGTCATGTCACAGGATGAGTAGCCCAAAGGCTTAGCTTTATGCTCTGGAGCCAGAGGCATGTATTGCACCATGGAAGCTGGTTGAATTGAAACTAAATTTGCAAAGTCTTGAATCAAGAGATAACCTCAGTGATGATGACCGTAATGAAATGATTCAATTTTGTTAACAATCATCTGGAAGGCTTTTTTTTTTGCCTTCTTTACCCAGTTTGATCCACATGTGATTCCAGACACAAAATGTGTTTGACTCATCCATCCCTTCCACAAGTGCAACTAGAGATGAGTATTAAATGCTGGCTTTGACACATTCATGAAAGTTTCAAGAATAAAAAATAACAGTATAGAATTTTCTTCACTGTTGCTGTGAAAAATCCAAGAGATCCCTTCTGTGACAATGTAAACTTCACAACTTTAATAACTTCATGCATTGAAGAATGAGCAATAACTCTTTCTGGAATGAATTGTTTCCCGAGATGACCGTGACAAGAAGAAGCTGTCATAAAGGAATTTAAAGCAATATGCGATTTAACAACCCCTGGGAAGAAACAACGTATACAAGCTGTTTCCTGGGCTGGGAGAGATAATACTGCTTGATAACCTGCTGCCTCGTGAAAAATGGGCAATTAAGACTGCTTGCAGAAGGAATGTCCTGAACCAAAGTTGTTAATTGCAGGAAAAGCTGTGTTTTGAACAGAGAGCTTACATCAAATGTAACAAAGAACAGAGGTGATACATCTGATCAGAAGTTGCGCTGCAGAGTTGAGGTCTCCGGAAACGTAGTCAAAGTTGGGGATTAAAGAATCTAAAGGGTATCAATAATGTCACAGCACAAACTTGAGAGAGAGCAAATTGTATAAGAATCCAACGCCAAAACAATTCCGTTGAAGAACTTTGAAGAATAACACAATTCAAGGATCTAACCCTAGACACATTCAGAGACAGACACTGCTGATGGAATCGTGGCCAAGTTCTACCATTGATTGGGTAACAGCCAAGGGAGGGTTAGCTGGGTTACTTGAGGTGTCTTATTTTGGTTGCTATATGCAATAAAGTTCAAATAATCAATTCAGTTCTTGATTATCTGTGACATTTATTAATAAGTAGCCCAATTAAAGATAACTTGTGGGAATTTACTCACAACGCATCCGAGCGTCATCCCTGCATGAGAGGAAATGAACAAACGATAGTTGTTGCCACATTCCTGTGGGCAATTACGGATAGGCAACATATGCCAATCTGGTAAGAGAAGTTCATATGAAAGAATGATAAAGTACATATTAGTTGAAACAAAAAACAACTTTCAGAAGGTTCTCTGCTAAGTAGCATTTGCGCCACACAAATTGTGGGCAAAGACAATCTCCAATATGTGACAAGCCAATCACCAATCCATGACGTTCACTTGTGTTACCGCCACTGAATACCTTATTATCAATATCCTTCAGGTCACCATTGACCAGACTGGGCTTGCCACATAAATTGGCACTTGCCTAGATGGGTGTTGCTACAACAATGCTCAAGAATATTGACACCGTGAGGGACAAAGCAGCCCACTTAAATTGCACCACATCCACAATCATTCACTCCCTCTACCACGCATGGTCAGGAGCAGCAGTGTGCACTATGTACAGATGAAATGCGGAAATTTACCAGAGATCCTGAGATAGCTCCTTGCCATCCCACGACCATCTGGAAGGACAAGGGCAGCAAATACATGGGAGCACCACCAATAGCTGTCCTCTCCAAGCACTGACTATCCTGATTCGGAAATTTATCTCCATTCCTTCAGTGCTGGTGGGTCAAAATTCTGGAATTCCCTCCATAAGGGCATTGTGGATCAACTTAAAAACTGTTTTTCAAACGTTATGGTTAACTTGCGTCGTTCCAACAAAAAGCAAGGACCAAACTAATGGGACCATGGCTGTAGGAAGTAATGAAATATTTCAAAAATAAGAAGGCAAAAGTCTTTTGTCTGCATTCAGATACCATTAGTGAAACACAGGGATTGTATTTGATACAGGGATAATTCCTTGTTTTGGGGATTGTACAGGCGTGTGAGCTTCTGATTAAAATATGCCATGCATGTCAGCTTCAGCAAGAAAACAAAAGAAAGTGTGTCTTTGCCAATTCGGTCACAATGGTGTAAAACTAATAACTTAAGCAAAGCCTCACTGATTGACCCTCTATGTTTTGGAATGCTAAGGGAGATCATTCGGTGTCTCCTATTTGAGGCTTTTTTTTTCACCAGGCATGTGGTTGTAGAAGGTAATTCTAAGCGAATCGTTTTTATTTGTTGCTTCACTGAGACAAACGTCCTGACGCTCACCAGAATGTGATTTTCTATTAGTTTCCACTAAAGTGTGCTGATACTCAATGTTACCTAACGTGCACTACTTACTTGGTCACATTTGGGTGAGAGCATCTTTTGCATTGTAATCGTCCTTCTACTTCTTGATTTTACAAATGAACAGCAAGGGGTAATCTTTTGGAATGACTTCAAAGAGTCATTTCATCTTCAAGATTCTGTGGTCAAAACGTTCTACTCTGCAATGTACAATAACAGGAGCTTTTTACACTGAACTTTAGAGACCACAAATTGTTCCATTCAGACCCACCAAAATTAAGACTGTTCATTTGCAGACTGCAATGTAAATGCTAAGCATCTTTATCACCATGACAAGGACGTTGCAAATCATCCAATGAATTGCATTTATACAGCTGATTTTCTTTGCAATCTGCACAAGTAAGATAACTTATTCTTCGGAGTTTCTATTGTACAAAGCAATGAATGGTTCTTGAACCTTCATCTGAAACTGTTAACAATTTGATCTTTACTGCAGTCACTTATGTTGATGTTAATAATGATTTGTTAGTTTCTGCAAAACTTCAACCTTAATGTTAAAAATACATGTTACGAGTCAACGAGATAATATTTCATTTGATGACTAAATTGAACATATAGATTTACAGCGGAGTTCGGCCATTCGGCCCCTTGTTCCTGTTCAGCCATTTAATAAGGTCAAACTCATGTCATTGTGGCCTCAACTGCTGTTTACTGCCTATGTCTGATACCCCGTGACTCCACTCTGAGTGAAGAATCTATCTCCAACTTAAAAAATAAGCAGTTACCCTATCCCTATTGTGCCCTGGGGAAGAGTCCCAAAGAGCAATGACTCTCTGAGAACTAAACAAATTCTCTTCAATATAGTCTTGTAGAATAGGGATCATTATCATAAATAGTTGACATTCCGTACCATGCCATAAGTTGTTCGGGTGGTCCCTCGCTGATGTCTGATTCAGCTTTACCACTCTTAGGATTGCATTATTTTTGTTATATTGAACACTTTTAAAAAGGAACGTAGGCAGAATTATGTCTACATGAAAGAAAAATTCTCTGGATGCTGTAGATCAAAAATAAAAACAGAAATGCTAGAAATTTTCGACACGTCAGACAGCATCAGTGGAGACAGAAAACAAAATAAATATATTTGGTCACGGACCTTTCTTCAAAGCAGTTCTGAACAGATATTCTTGTCCCTCGACTTCTATCTCTAAATGCTGCCTGATGTACGCAGTGTGCAGTTATAATTTAATAAGACGAAGATAAATTTAAATGTGGACCGTTGTGCTGTCCCCATCCAAATGTAGTGCTGGAGTCATTAAACCGGTGAACCAAAACGCCGATGCAGAAAATTGATACAATAAATTGCTGCTTGAAATCTGTAGGTTTAACATTTGTTTGGAAATTCGGAATCATGAACATAGAAGGAACACTTTCCACTCCTAAATCTTTTGTAGAGGTCTGAGTTGAACTTGTCTCACTCCACTTTTGAGCTCTTGGACCCAGTCGCTCGCAGAAATGAATAACATACGAAGTGTGCTCTCCGATTTTCTCTCCGTTGACATTAAAATGTATGGCTCGTGCAGTAGAACCATGGTTCACCAATAAATCAGCCCGTGTTTCAATGTCCACCTCTGTGACTGACCATATGAAATCTTCAATCAACAGCAGCCCGCAATTTTATTACTCAAAGATTATTAAATCTTAAGAATTACAATGCTGTTTATTTTATTTGGATTGTACATTAGAGATTGATTTCAAAGAGCAGAGTCTATATTCAAGTATCTTTTTTGGATGATTGGATCTATCAGTTCAATCCTCATTGGTATGGCGTGCCTTAAGAAAATATTTCCATCCTGTGGATGAGCGGAGACATTTCATTGCACCTCCTGAGACTGAAGATATATCCCTTATGATAAAACCAATCAAATTGCATGATTGTAGCAAAAGAAATATGTCACAACTTACTCCATCAAATAGGCATCGTGACAAACACTGACTCTTCTAGCCATATGTTTGACTTGAGATGCCTGTAGGATCTTTTGATTATGTGACTTGCTGAGAATCAGCCATCTAGAAAAATACAATGTTATTGCTACGTATCACTGTGCATGAGTAGCGAGAGCTGAGAGATTAATTTGAGTGACATTAGGGATTAGCAGTTACAGTACATGACTTGTCTTTTCTCATCTGCTCTTTTAAAGGAGAAATGAAAAGGCCAGTTGAAGAGCCAGTGCAAATAACAAAGGCATTGATTGGTAATCTGTGGCGAAGTTTGTAAAGGTCACCTGAGGTCGTTTTTTTTTAGCAGCAGTGTAAAATCTTTGAATATTGATATCAACAGGAAATAACCACCCCAAGCTTCCGAAGCTACTTCAGACAGTAACCGTATTCTTATTGGAGTGAATGCATGACAGGCAATTCCAGAATCCATTATCAAAGGTGTGGTTCATTTCAAGAGATGTTTTCCAAGACTTATTGGTTGTTTTGGCACATAAAATGAAACCCCCATCTCCCACCGATTAAGAACTTATTCGGTAGAAAGCGTTATTACTTGTGTTATAAACCTTCCAATCACCACATACCTATGGAAAATCAACAATTCATTCAATAGTGTAAGATGAAGACCTGTCCTACAGAACATAATACAAGGACAGGGACTTGATATGGCAAAGCAAACTATATCTCATAAAGTGTTGATGCCATTTCTAAATTGTGGCAGTATATTTGGCTGAAGGATAAACCGCGGACAGGAAGGAATATATTAAATTTCGATCTGTGTGAATAAGAATGCGCGAAACTGGGTGAAAATAAGATGAATATTGATAAAAAGGTAATCCATAACCCGGGGTTCTAATGTTTGAGACCTGGATTCAAACCCCATCATGGCAGATGGTGAAATTTGAGTTCAATAAAGATCTGGAATTAAATCGTATTCTCATGGAGGCCATGTAACCAGTGACAACTGTTGTAAAAATCCAATTTGTTCACTATTGTACTTTAGAAGGAAATCTTATGTAGTCCTTATGTGGCCAGACCTACATGTTACTCCATATCCAGAGCAATGTTACTGATTGTTAATTGGGGCCTTCGGAAATAGCTAAACCATCCAGTTCAAGGGAAAATAGAGATGGTAATGAATTCTGGTCTATCTAAAGATGACAAAGTCCCATGAATCATTGAAAAAAATCAATTGTATAACAAAAAATGGTGAGCCAAGTAATGTTTCAACGTTAAAACTGAACAGTTCTGTACTGAATAGATGTGAACCTTTTTATAGTTTAGGATGTATTACAGGTAAGGTTGACCAAATAGTAACTCTGAACTAAAAGCTTATAGACAAAAGGGCAGCTGATGATATTGTGTAAATGTAGTCTGGTGTCTGGATCACAGGTGTTGTGCTAAGTGTCAAGTGGAACCTATAACTACACATTTATCCCAGAAAACATCTCTTTATATTCGTGCATAGGATATGTGTTCCACCGACAGCGTCAGAGTTTATTGTCCATCCCTTGTTGTTCCCAGGGAGATGGTACTGTCCTCGAAGGAAAGACTTGAAGACTATGGAGTGCTTAGAGACGCTGGGATCGCTATTTTTTTTTACCACAGAGAAGCAACAATGGATATTCAATGCTGTAAATATTTTACTTACTGAAAACCCAGGAAAGGGAAAATGGAGGTTTCACTTTACCATGGTAATATGATATAGATTTTAATAAATGAAAGGCTGGTGGAAGTTAAAATGATATCTTTCAAAAAGAAATGGTATAAATGCATTAACAGAACTCAGAAATGATCAATAAGCGGGTGGATGTGGTGGATGGTGGAGAGGGAAGAATTGAATGGCGCACTTTGGGTAAGTACTTTAAAAGAGCTTACACAGGCATAATGAGCCGAAAGCATACATTGATATTGCATCATTTCGTGATAGTGATATGACTGGGCAGTGCCATTAAATCGTTAGAAAAGTCCGAGAATATGACCAATTCGGAAGCAAAATAATTTGTTAATATTATTTTGTTTGGCAACATTTTGAGCGGTGATTGTAAAGTTTTTTTTTAATATAGAATGTCACTGATTTTAGAAAAAAAAGATTAACAATCCTTCAGTGACTTAACTTGTGTAACATAGTAGATTAATTGGTAGAGATCATAATCACGTTAAAAATTAACATTAGAACTCATTCAGAAAAGTTTGACTTGGCTGATTCCTCTGGTGGAGAGATTGGTTCTTTGAGAAAAGGCTGAGCACGCTGTGTCTCTCCTCATTGAATTTGAGAGCAATGAGAATTGATCTTATTGTACTATGTAAGATTCTGAGAGGATTTGACAGTGTGGATGCTGAAAGGGCGCTTCCCTCTTTAAAACTAAGGGATTCCATTTTAAAATAAGGCGTCTCATATTAAAAATTGAGAGGAGAAGACTCTTTTTCTCCCAGAGAACTGCTGGCATCGGAGTTCTCTTCCCCAATGAAAAGTGGAAGCAAGATCAACGAATATTTTTCAAGTTGGGAGATTCAGACAGATTACGCATGAATGTGGAATTCCTAAAGTATGACTGCAGAACAGGGAAGTGGAATTGAGGCCACATCAGATGAGCTTTGGTTTTATCAAATGCCAGAGCAGGCTCGGGAGGCCCTTCTCAATTTTCATGTTCATATGGTGGAAAATGCAAGAACATCCATACCATGATTGTGGCAGCTGGAATACAGAAAATCTGCAATGATAATTATCAATGAGGCATTAAATATCGGCCCTTATATCTTATAGACCAACAACGGAGTAATGTTTATAATTAAGGTGGAAAATTGCGACAGCAGGACCATCGTTTCCCATTTTCCACATCATAGATATAAGTTATTCTGATTTATAAAATTGAAGGAACGTTAGATAAAAGGTCAACATGTGATGTTATATTTCTGTTCTCTCCCTTTATAACCTCAGGACGAAACCAGGCAGCAGTTGACAAAGGGAGAATGTGTTGTAAATTCTGTACCTTTATAGGTAACAAGTGTGTCAAGGTTGAAAATGGACAAAGCAACAATATGGAAGTTCCATGTAAATAGCAACTCAAAAAATACATTAGCACATGCGTGATTAAGGAAAAAATATATTCAATAAGGTGAAGTGCATGGAAGTCAGTCAGTACTTCTAAAGAGTCAGGCTAACGTTTCACCTGGAGGCATGGAAAACCTGCTGAAGTCCAAGTCATTGAGAAAAAGCGAATAAAAAGTGAGTTAGGAAATATTTCAATTGCAGAGGCTTTAATAGTAGGAGGTAGAATCAACTTTTCATGTTCGCACACTTCCAGAGATTCCTTTCCCTTGATCTTCTTCCAAACTTATCTCTTCTCAGTCTGAATTAATGAAACGCCTGTCGACAGGGTTTGACCTTTGACATCCCCGTTTCTGATTCTGATCCATTCCAATGAATTGCTGGATGAACTCAATGCTAACGTGGGCTATCGCTGTAGAACCTATTTTTGCTCAGAGGATGCATTTTTTCTTATTTCCCTAAAACATTTCGCTTGTGAGTTCAGTTCTGTTTGCTCTCTCCCTCATTGACGGTCACCATTTATTAGCTCTACTTATCTGCATAGCCCTCTCCGATTTTCCGTGCTATTTTTTGCTGGTTGAATTCTTAACCCGCCTGTACCATCCTTTCTGACAGCATCTCTTAGATACCTTAAATTTATGGCTACTGGTTATGAACCACTCTCCTCCAGTTTCTTGCTTCGGTTAGAAAAGTAAAGAACTGAAGTTAAACATTACACACCCAGTTTCTAATTATACATTCCTTCCATTTATAAGTCAGAATAACTAATTGTATATCGATGATATGGGAAATACAGAATGGTGATTCTGCTTACTCCACCTTTCACATTAAACATCAACATACATTTGACCTTATAACAAGAGCAAAAACTCCTTCCACTCTTGTATTATTATATCCCTCGTACGTTTGGAAATCTGATTCAGGTCCGTTCCAGCCTTCTCTATTCCAAGGCAAACAACACAAGCCCACCTGGAGCCACTTCACAGCTCAAATCCTCCAGCCCTGTGAACATCCTGATGAACTATCTTTACATCTTCTCTAGTGTAATCAGACCCTTCTGATAGAGCGGCCACCAGATTATGCATCCAGTATTTCAGTGACATACTAATTAATCTCTTACTGAATTTTGTTATTACTTCCTCACTCTTGTCTCCATGGCCTTGACAAAAAGAGACAATTATCCTATATGCCTTCTTACCAACCTATCAACCTGTCATGATGCTGTCAGGATATGCGGACATGCACATCAAGGTACATTACGTTTTGTACTTCTTAGGGTCCTCACATTCATATTCTATTCCCTTGCCTTGTTAGCCCTCACGAAATGAATCACCTCACACTTGATTAGATCCTTTTGGCCACTGCTCTGCCCTGCTGACGCTCCTGTCTATTTCATGTAGCGGTCTCAACGTTTCCCGTGTCTATTTACACACTACCAATTTTCATATCATCTGTGAACTTTCTGGTTAAACCTGCTATGCTCCTGTTGATATCAATAATATATATAACAATAGCAAAGAATAAAACCAGCGGACATAGGTTTCCTGTCATGAAACCAGATTTTGACCAGCTGCCTCTCCCTCTTGTCACTAAGCAAATGGCTGGCTCCAATTTACCAAAGCTCTGTTTATTCGATGGCTCTTAACTTCTTGATGAGTCTAAATTTGCGAGACATTGTCAAAAGCCTTCCCGAAGAAGAGTAAGTCTGTATGCCCACGACATCAAAGCAGCTTTTAACCTGGCATTGTATCAAGGACTCAGTGCGAAACTCGAGTCAATGGGGATGGTCGGGGTAAGGGAATGGGGCCGAGGTGTGGGGTGGGGGTGGATCTGCTAGCTGTTTGGAGTCATTCCTGGCACAAAGGAAAAAATATTCTTGCTGTTGGAGTCAGTCATCTCAGCTCAAGGCATTGCTACAGATGTTCCACTGCGTCCTGTTGTAGGCCCAACAATCTTCAGCTGCTCCGTCAATTCAGTAGATGTCCAGAGAGACGTGGGGCTCTGGTGCATAAATTCTTAAAATGACACGAATAGTTGCACAAAATAATCAAGAAAGCTAATGGAATGCTGGTCGTTGTATATTGATGATTGGAGTACAAAGATGGAGCAGTTACGTTGCAGATGTACAAATCACTGGTTACACCCCACTTAGAGTAAGCATAGGTTGGGCCCTACATTAGGAAGGATATAAGATCATAAGACCACAGAGCAGAATTAGATCATTCAGCCAACGGAATATGCTCCGCCTTTCCATCATGATGGATATGCTTCTCAACCCCGTTCTCCTGCCTTCTTCCCATAACCCTTCCCAATGAAGAACCTATCAATCTCAGTCTTAAATGTAGTCAAAGACTTGGCCTCCACACTCCACTTCATTAATCAGTTCCATAGATTAACCTCTCTCTAGCTGAAGAAATTCCTCCTCATCTCAGTTCTAAAGGATCAACCTTTCACTCTGAGGCTGTGCCCTCAGGACCTAGTCTTTCCTATGAGCCAAAACATCCTCTTCGTTCAGGCTACATAGCATTTTGCAAGATTCAATGAGACTCCTTCGTCGTTCTAAACTTCATCGAGTAGAGACCCAGAGACCTCAAACACTCCTCATATGACAACCTCTTCATACCCGGGACTATTCTTGTAAGTCTCCTCTGGACCTACTCCAATGTCAGCACATCCTTCCTTAGATACAGAGTCCAAAACTGCTCAGGATATTCCAAACGTAGTCTGACCAGAGCCTCGTACAGCCTCAGCAGTGCATCTCTGCTCTTCAACTTTAGCCTTCTTGAAAAGAATGCTAACATTGTATTTGCTTCCTAATTGCCAACTGAACCTGCATGTTAATCTTAAGAGACTCTTGAATTGCAATCCCAAGTCGCTTTGTATTTCAAATTATCAAAGTTTTTCCCCGTTCAGAAAAGGGTATGCACCTCTTTTCCTCCTATCAAAGCCCATAATGTCTGACTTTCCCACCTTGTATTCTTTCTGCCATTTTTTTTGCTCACTGTCCTACCCTGTCCAAGTCCTTCTGCAACCTCTCCTCTTCCTCAAAAGTATCTGTCCCTCTATGAATCTTTATGTCATCTGCAAACTTAGCAAAAATGCCCTCAGTTCATTCCATCAGATCGTTCATGTGTACCATGAATAGTTGATGTCCCAATACTGACTCCAGTGGAAGTCCACTAGTCACCAGCTGCTGATCTCAGAATGATCCCTTTATCCCCACTCTCTGCCTTCTGCCAGTCAACCAGTTCTCTATCCATGGCAATACCTTGACCTTATGCCATGAGCTCTTGTCTTATTCAGCAGCCTCCTGCATGGCAACTTATCACAGGTTTTCTAGAGCTCCAAATATGTCACATCCGCTGGTTCTCCTTTGTCTAGCTCACTCTTTATCTCCTCAAAGAATTGTAATGGATTTGCCAGGTATGCCATCCTCTTGACGAAGCTTTGGTGGCTCAGCCTTATTTTACCATGCACTTCCAAGGACTACACAATCTTATCCTTAATAATAGATTCTAAAGTTTTACACATGATTGAGGTCAGACTGATTGGCCTGCAGTTTTCTATCTTCTGTCTCCCTCCCTTTTTAACAGGGGTGTTAGCCAGTTTTCCACTCCTCTGGGACCCTCCTTGACTTCAGTGATTCCTGAAAGACCACCACCTATGCTTCTACAATCTCCCTTCTTGAATCATGTTACATTAGCTGTTTTCCTAACCCTTGGCATCTCTCCTGCATCCTGAAAGCTTTTGAACATTAATATAAGGGTATGTGCAATGACCTTCCGTATATCCCCAAAAGATGTCATCCCTGGATGGTTTTGAACCACCACCCTTCTGTTATTGGCCAAACACTGGTAAATTGCGGTACACTCGCATGCCCTGTAAATAGTAATAATAATAAAAAAACTCTCGTAACTTCGCCCAAAAGCACAATAATTAATTCTACGTTGTACAGTCTTAGAATAACTTTCTACAACCTACATGACTGTATAGTCGATATTTCTGTTGTCCAACAGGGCACATTGTGACTTCTAAACATAGATTGTGATGTTCTCAACGTTTGTGGGGGCTGTCTAGTAAACCATAGAAGACCAAGTTCTATTTCACCTAAACCTCACTGTACTTTCCATTGAGGTCAAAGGAAGTGGAAATTAGACCGAGAGTATTAATGATCTAACATTTCAATATCCCGCAGAGTACTATTTCTCAAAGTTGAGAGGGCCCTGGTGAGTACAGAAGACATCAGCTGGGGTCGAGTACACCTCTACAAGAAATAGCACCTTCTCGAAGGCGTGAGCTTTGAAGGAGCATTCTACAACCATGCACTTCTGCCTTCTCGTATTATCTGTGCCTGCGTTAACCTAAAAGCTGCTTGCACGGGAAGGAGAACACTATATTTGTGTGTTGGCTTCTGCAGTACTGTGACCAAAAGTGGATTGGCTGACTGTTTTGCTGAGCATTTTCAGTCTTCTTTAAACATTACTTCTAGTCCAATTCCAACCTGATCCCCAGCCCACTTTGAAATTCAACAACTGTAAAGTCTCGTCTTCTTACGAGTTAACCCAGATTTTTGGAGCAACTTCATTTTCTGCGAGGATCGTGAAGGCTGCCTCTTTGCTTCCGGCCCAGATGGCCTCCCTCATTTTTCTCACTGGTCATGTTAGTGGTTCAGATCAGCGTCTGGGAATAGTAGTAGAGAGTCGCGGTTTTGGTGATAGAACACAGTTCTGGCAGAAAAACGAAACAACTCATTTGGTCTCACAGAGTTGTGAATATTTATTTTAGTACAGAAACCGCATCATTTATTTGACCTATTTCAACGTGAATTACAACCTTTGTGGTACCACTGTTAATTACAGGTGTTATAAAGGAAGCGAAGAAGGGCATCACGCCGATTTTGCTGGGCCTTCTGGCATTGATAACCCTGTTCATCATATTCCTGACAATCTGAGTGTTGCGTCAAAATTATTGTGTCAAAATTGCATGGTCCCAGGGGTTAAACACAAACAAAATCGTTGCACTTCCTGTCATGACCTTGGGACAGAGCGAAGAAATTTGACTTTGCTCAGATTTATCTGAACATGGGTATTGAATGTTCCAAAGGCTTTTATCGGAGAAAATGTTCCTTCCATCTCCTCACATAAAAGGACATATTTAGCCTGATTTGCTGTCTTATCCCAATCAAATAACTTGTTTGGGAATTTGCTCATTTCCTTTTTGACGGAGACCTCACAGAAGATTAGGAGGCCCTACAGTTGCCGACGCAGTATCAGAATTAGCTAATAGCGACTGAGTTCAAAATCTTGTGGGCATGCAGGGAAGATTTAGCAATTTACGATTTTGCAACCAATCAGAGGGCCCGTATGAATTGATGCAGGAAGATGTGCCGATTTCCTTACGGTGTCAATGCGTGTAAGACAGTGTAGAGCTCAAAGCCAATGTGGGAATGTATAACTTGATCGTTTTAATCCTCTTAGGAACTTTCAAGTAGCCACATCGCTGAAATGGAGTCTCTGCATCATGCTCAATTGCACATAGAGCAAGTGAGAAGGAAGGACCAAGTGAACATAAACTTTGGTCACGTAGAATAAGCATCAATCAATTTACTGGGTGTGAACAGGTTACTGAGACCTTGGGGGCCCGAATGTGAACACGCCGATCCAGCGGGCCAAGTTTGAAAAGCTTCTGAGTGCGAAACTGTGGTGCGCAGGAGCATTAATAGTCCAGCCAAAGCTCATCTCCTCCTTGGTCTTCAGTAATCGCGTGATATATGTGTTTTGCTAATCCTTCTGGTTCAATTTTGCAAAACATTATGATTTTGTAACCCCTAGTATTCGAATATTCGTCCTATTGTACAGCAACACTGCATGTTGAAACGATTTGACAAACAGAAGAACTTTTGTTGTTGTTATGTTGCATTACGCTACTAAAAAGCCCGGACCATGCGAATGGTTAATGACGTCAATGGTGAACAATGTTAGGCTCTTCGGGGAAGCATTTTAGATGCATTTTGAACCCAGTCCGCCCGACGGAAAAACAATGCAGCGGGTGCACACTTGTTCTGTACCTGCCAGATATTTTCATCCCTTTAAGGTATTGCAGATTTATCTCAGACATAGTAAGAACTGCCGATGCTGGAGTCAGAGATAACACAGCGTGGAGCTGGAGGAACACAACAGGCCAGGCAGCATCAGAGGAACAGGAAAGCTGACGTTTCGGGTCGAGACCATTCTTCAGGTCCCGACCTGAAACAGCAGATTTATCTTCCGCGTGATGAATTGAATTCAACACACCTGCTGCGGAAAATCCTGTAAACATTTAATCGTCTTTACAAAGTGTTCTAATTTAGAGCTAAAACTCCTTTCCGATCCTTTTCTTTCCGTGCTGTCATGAACCCATACTATGGGCAGAGTTTTCCATCATGTTTCTATAATATACATCAGGAAATCACGTAGAATCACAGAATATAGGAGCAAGAGTAGGTCATTTGTCTCTTCAAATCTGCTATTCATTATAATGGCTCATTATTCAACACAGGTGCCTGTTCCCGCTTTTCCCTAGAACTTATGATCGCTTTAGCCCCAAGTGCTATATTCAACTCCTTGAAATCATGCAATGTTTTGCCTCGACCGTGCTTTCTGTGGCAGAAAATTCCACCTCATCTAAGTCTAAAATGGTATACTATGTATCCTCTGTCTGTGACGCCTGATTATGGGCTCACTGCTATCGGGAATGCCCTTACTGCCTCGATCCTGTCTAGCCCCGTTAGAATGTTATAGCTTTTAATGACATCCCTTCACATTCTTCTAAACTCCATCGAATGTAATCCTAACCGATTCAATTTCTCCTAACATATCAGACCCCTCATCCAAGGAATTATTCTGGTAAATAGATAGAATCCCTACAGTGTGGAAACAGGCCCTTCGGCCCAACAAGTCCACACCGAACCTCAGAGCATCCCACCCAGACTCATCCCCCTACAACCCACTTTATCTACGCATCCCTGGACACTACAGGCAATTTAGCATGGCCAATCCACGTAACCTGCACATCTTTGGAAACCGTAGGAAACCCACGCAGACACGGGGAGAATGCGAAAACGCCATACAGTTACCTGAGGGTCGAATTGAACCTGGGTCCCTGGTGCTGTGAGGCAGCCGTGCTAACCACTGTGCCACCGTGCCGCCCTGGTAAACCGCTGCACTCGCTGTACAGTGTAGAACATAGAACATTACAGAGCAGTACATGCCCTTCTGCCCTCGATGTTGCGCCGACCTGTGAAACCAATCTGAAGCCCATCTAACCTACACTATTCCCTTATCATCCATATGTTTATCCAATGACCATTTAAATGCCCTTAAAGTTGGCGAGTCTACTACTGTTGCAGGCAGGGCATTCCACGCCTTTACTACTCTCTGAGTAAAGAACCGACCTCTGACATCTGTCCTATATCTGTCAACCCTCAAGTTAAAGCTATATCCCCTTCGTGCTAGCCGTCACCATCCGAGGAAAAAGGCTCTCAAGAATATCCTTCCTCAGATAAAGAGACCAAAACTGCACACAATATTACAGATGTGATGTAATGAAAATCCTGTATAATTGTGGTAAGCCTCCCCTGCACATGCACTCGAATCCTTACGTTATGAAGGCCGACGTACCATTTGCCTCAGGAACAAAGACAGAAGTTGCTGGCGAAGCTCAACAGGTCTGACAGCTTCTGTGAAGAAATCACCAGAGTTAACGTTTCAGGTCCGGTGACCTTTCCTCAGAACAGTTCTCAGGAAGGATCACTGGATCCGAAACGTTAACTATGATTTTTTCTTCGCAGATGTTGCTAGGCCTGCTGAGCTTTTCCAGCAACTTCAGTTTTTGATCCTGATTTACAGCATCCGCAGTTCTTTTAGTACCAGTTGCCTCCTATACCACAGTTGTATTTCTCCTCTTTAAATTGAATTCTTGAAATGTTCCACATCAAATCGCTAACTTAAAAAAAAATCCTTAGTAATGTCCTTGACAGGTCTATTTGTCCTTGACACTTTCGTTTGTCTTTGACACGTTCATTTATTTATTTACATCCAAAGCAATTACGTCCTCCCCCAACACAAGGATGTGGTGTTTGCGCTCAGGACTACCTCATCACCACTTTTCTTAAGTATTACACGATTTCTAAATTGTCTGACTTTGAGTACTGAATTTGAGCTACGGGCTCAATAGGTTGGGACTATTTTTCCCTGAAGCGTCGGAGTCTGAGGGTTGACCTTATAGAGGTCTATAAGATCATGGGGACCACGGATAGAATGAATAGCCGAGGTCTTTTTTGCCTTGGGTAGGGGAGTCCAAAACTAAAGGGACATGTTTAAAGTGAGAGGGGAAAGGTTTAAAAGAGAACTAAGGGGCAAATGGTACATGCAGATGATGTACAGAACAAGCTTCCAGAGGAAGTAGTTGAGGCGGGTAAATTACAACATTTAAAAGGTATCTGGATGGTACATGAACAGGAAGGGTTTCGAGCTGTATAACTCTATGGGTCTATGACTCTATGAATGAATGAACACCCACCTCCGCTATTCTGTAAAGTAATAGCTTATCTTTGATCTCAAATATTCTCCCACCTGATCCCCATATCGTTGCATTCCCCTGGATTGCAGGAATCTGTCAAATTTATATAGTCAACAGCTGACCACCTGCAGCTTTCTGTGAGTGATAATTCCATGAAATGCAACAGTTTGAGTGACTAAATTTATCCTTAACACAATCATGAAAGACTGACGCATGATCATGAACTGTAAGGGACAGATATGAAAGAGGAGTCTATGTTCTATGTTCAGCAGTACAATTGATCGTTATTCAAGCTCTTTTACCACATGTACCGGAAAGGCCAGAGACCGCTCCAAAACTGGGTCGGTCGCCCTCTTAGACACCACTCAGATTGAAGGAACAGTCAACGAGTCTCTGATTTCCCCAGCGAGATATAACATTTTTTATACATTTCGCATTAAAATAATTATATGCACCACTGTCATTGTTCCTTCCCCCTTAATCCATACATCGAATCCTGTGAAGCACTTGATCAATGCTGGACATGCTTATAGGCAGCTTGTGGTTCCCCACGATCTTGCGATGTCTACCAGATGTCGTTATCATCAGTCCTTGGGATCTTACAATGTACCACAGAAATTTACATTTCAAAGTTAATAGTTATACTCTTTTTGAGACATTTCCCAGATTTGCTTATCTTTAAGGACTGCACGAATTCAGTTATTCATTTCCATCCCTATCAAACTCTGTTACTCATTTTATATTTCCTACTAACCTAATACAGGAGATACAAAAGGATTTTAATTCCTACTAATTGCTGTAAGATTGGTAATATTGGTTCTAATATAAGTTTAGTTGCATATAAAATTGCATGGTTATACCTACTGTTAGAATTGTTTGGTTAGCGAGTTGTGAGTGTTTTCTTTCTCCCCGTGTTATATTCGCCTATCACTTACAGACCTTTCAAATTTTGTTACACAGTTTACTAACCTCATTATTGGATGTACAAAAGGATATTAATTTTTACTAATTGTTAAAACATTTGTAACATCGGTTCCAATAAAGTTACATGGTTAGACCTAATGTTAGAATTCTTTAGCCAGTAGATTACGAGCAGCTTCCGTCCCACCTGACATCGGAAGATTTGATAAACACTGTCCCTCTATCTCCCAAATATACTGTAACTTATTCTAGTCACATGTTGTTTCCTAAGATGAAATTTACTGACCCTACTCTAAATATTTCTACACCAACTCTTTAACCTATAAAACAACATCTATTTTATTAATAAGGCTAAAACTCAATCACTTTCACAGTTTAATGAATTTATCTGATCTAAGATTGTTCAAGAGATAATCTCGTCCTTATTTAATGTTATCGTGGAATCATAGTTTACTATTTAATGCTTGTTACAAACTTCAGGCTGTGTGTTCCCAGATTTCTCTTGTCAGGCTGTCTCTTAGAGCCATCTGCAGCTGTTATTATTGCAGAACTGTTTTGAAGTAAGCTGGCTGTTTTTTTAAGTAAGATTATCTGTTATCTAAGTAACTGTTATCTAAGACAAGAACATTTCACATTAATTAGTTGTTTTTCTTCAGTTCAATCAGTCTTAGTATCACAACTGGTTTTAGTTAAGATTCCTCAAAAAAATCATTGATATAGATTCCATCGTAATTATAGATTTAACACACACATATAAAAATCATCAAACGCATTAACGGGTTTAAAACAATTTCAAGCAAGAAAGAAGGGGCATCTCTCATCTCTTAACAAGTACAGCAGCTAGGAGAATTGGAATGCATATTGAACGGCACTGCATTCCCTTTGATGGGAAAACTCAGTAGCCTTTGTCTATGTTGCAGCTTTGTTCAAGGTATCAGGTATAGTCGTCATAGTCGAGAGACAAGGGCCGCGGGTAACCATGCAAAGTTAAACTTCTTACATACTAAAATGGGCCAATCAGATCACAGCAACGAGCAAATTGTTAATATAGAGTGGTGTGCCAGCTACCCAATCATGGTTGCACAATCCAGCCTTGTTGTTCAATAGTATACGCGGAGGGGTGGAGGGGCGGTGGTGGAGGTGGGGGAGAAGAGGGAAGGAATGTATCAGGGATACGAGAAAAACAATAAAACAAGAAATTGTATTGTATTGAGCCAAAGCGCATTAGACTGCCCTGCGTGGTATGTCCTGAATACCTCTCCTTGCAAGCGACCAGTAAATGCTCGAATAAGCTACCCCGTGCCAGAACTTGCTGTCTCTTGAAAGTTATTCCAACTGAGCCTTCGCTCCCAAAATATATGAATGTCCTTTCATGTCAGGAAGGAAGCTACTTGACGTTGAAAGCTACTAAATTCTTCACTTATGTTAGTGTCTGGCAGCTGGATACAGAGCTTTGACATTACAACAAAAAGTTCCAAGGGGAAAAAAAAAACTGTTCTTTCTTAATATGCTCTGTAGACGACCCAGACTTCCGGAAATATGTTACTTTGTTCATGAAATTTATCCTACGATGAACAATTTCTTCAGTTCCTAGTAATAGCATTTTCCGCTCCCCGCATCTTGACAAGTTTTGAAAATCAACAACATGCGCAGGGAAAGAGTGCTCAACCAACTTTGGCAATGAAACACATGCAGCGAGTAATCTACTGACTCTTAGCAATAACAGTACAGGGATAATGACACTGTATGTTCTTTTTTTAAAGCGGCCATTGATCTTGCGCAGGGTGTAACTGTCAGAGACTGTCTCTAAAAGCTTGAAACCAAGACTAATTGTAATTCTGGTGTGATGTTTCATCAGCATTAAAAGATGGAGTTCAGTTTACCTTCCCGCAATGATTTGAGGGGAAGCATTTGCTCTCATAAATATTTTAACTCCAGGTTATTCAGAAGTGTTCTGTACATATACTTGTTTGCAGTTCAGAACTTCAGTATCCCTTTTATCTCGACTCACTGAGGCAAATTGCAAGGACGCAGATTTAGTTAGAAAATCAACATTACCACTGCGGGACAGGAGATTGTTTAGCAAGTGGACTCTGGATGGTAGAGGCTTTGCCATGGAGAATGTAACAACTAATTACAATTGACGGTTGACTGCAAGGCTTTGTTTAAATTTTAATCCTGACAGGTTTATTCATAGAATCATAGAATCCCTACAGTGTGGAAACAGGTCCTTCGGCCCAACAAGTCCACACCGAACCTCAGAGTATCCGACCCAGACCCAGACCCAGACCCATCCCCTTGTAACCCACCAAATCTACACATCCCTGAACACTACGGGCAATTTAGCACGGCCAATCCACCTAGCCTACACATCTTTGGACTGTGGAAGGAAACTGGAGCACCCGGAGGAAACCCACACAGACACAGGGAGAATGTACAAACTCCATACAGACAGTTGCCCGAGGCTGGAATCGAACCCTGGTCCCTGGTGCAGTGAGGCTTCTGATTGGTCAAAGCATTGCGTGATAAATAGACCAATGAATGGTTGTCACTTTTCTTTGAGTTGAACTGATGCAGCCCCGATGCAATACTTTTACCAATTAGAGACATGATGCGCACATTGGACTGGGGTGGACAAAGTCAGATGTCGCATGACACCAGGTTATAGTCCAACGGCTTATTTGAAATCACAAGCTTTCAGAGCATAGCCCCTTCGTCAGGTGAAGTCTTCATAGGATTATTGGAATTGGAATTGGAATTGCACTACTTGCCATCAACGTCTCTTTCCACCAGAAGGATCGATTGCAATTGGCACTGCAGTGTAATTAGAAGATTGCATATTGGTCATTGAAAGGGAGGAGCGTAAACGGCTGTATTACCAGCAAAGTACCAGCATGTAGCGCTGCTTCCTACAGAAAATGGTAGCCTGTAAAATTATTGCTGGTGATGTTAGCATGTCAGAATATCCATTCCGTCTATTTTATATTCATCTGAATGAAAATGTTAATTGACAAACATCATGCCATTCAAATTCTGATGTGAATGAAGAAATGCCAGTTTGTGCATATGCCAATGCTAATAAACTCAACGGTGGATAAGAGAATATCACGAAGGAAAAAAGCAACGACTTTATATGCATAACCAGCAATAACTGAGCACAAAATACATTTGGAAAGTTGTTTGTTGCAGCTCCACAGACAAATTGTGAAGGTATAAGGTGATGAATAAGACAAGGGTCAAAATATATTTTTATGTATGTTCCACCACACCACCTCCTAAACAAAAATGGAACTGAATTCTTAAGAGATCTTTTCATTTTCTATTAATACATTACACCTAATCAGGTTTCCATAGTGTGTCAAAAGTATTCTTATATTTACATAAATTATATATTGATTTTCGATATGGACATATCCTGCACAAGTCCCTTTATGCCTTGAGTATTTAATACTTTTGGAATGGTGTTAGTGTCTTCTAATGAAGAGTGATGGAAAATATTTATTTAGCAACTCTGCCTGCTCGAGAAATTCGTCCTTTACAGCTCCCTATACGTTGAATATCTTTAAATATTCAATTTCATGTTCTGACCAGTATGCAGCCATGTTTGCACATTGGCATGCATTAAAAAATGTGATAATGTAGTTATGTAATACCGGCCAAATGAATTATTTTCATAGAGTTCATACAGTGTGGAAGGAGGCCATTCAGCTCATCGAGTCCACATCAACCCTCCAAAGAGCATCACAGCCAAACCCACCCCCGAATTCTACCTCTGCATTTCCCGTGGCTAATCGACCTAGCCCGCACTTCCCTGAACACTATGCATAATTTTTCATGGTCAATCTATCTAACCCACACATATTTGTACCGTAGGAGGAAACGGTACCACTCGTAGGAACGCACAGGGAGAATCTGTAAACTCTACACAGCCAGTCACCCAAGGCTGGAAATGAACACAGGTCCCTCGTGTGGTGGGAGCACGGTCAACCACGAAGCTACTGTGCTTCCCGTGCTATAACCTGCATTTTCCTAATAGGTACACGATCTGTCACTGGAATTTCTGGAACCACTCTGAGAAATTTATAACCATACTCAGATGGTTCTACTACCTCATAGGTCACTGCAAATTCTCCATTGGATCTATTTGAGGTGGTCTCTATTTACTCAGCAACTTAAATAAAATATTCAGGTGTTGGTTCTAAATCATTTTCTGAATTGTTAGATATAATTCTCTCAATTCAAGATACATTTGTTGACTTTCCATCATAGAATATAGACTGCTCATGTTACCCTCATTCTCTTTGCCTCCATACTCTTTGTTTATCGTGCTTTGTAACTGAATTTGACAATTATAACTCAGGCTCTTGAGTACTGGCAACATGCTTGTAAATTTCTTCTGTACTCTTTCCAGTTTAATATCATCAATCCTATAGCAAGGTGACCAAAACGGAGCACAATACTCCAAATGCGGCCTCACCAATGTCTTGTACAACTGCAACGTAGCTTCTCAACGTCTATACTCAATGCCCTGACTGATGAAAGCCAATGTGTCAAAAGACTTCTTCACTGTCCTGTCTATCTGTGTTTCCACTTTCAGAGAACTGTGCACCTGAACTCCATGGTCCCCCGTTCTACTTTTTAAGGCCCTACCATTCACAATGAAACTCCTACCTTGATATGGTCACCCCATTACAGGAAGGATGTGGAATCATTGGAAAAGGTGCAGAGGAGATTTACCAGGATGTTGCCTGGTCTGGAGTGAAGGTCTTATGAGGAAAGACTGAGGGACTTGGGTCTGTTCTCATTGGAGAGAAGAAGGCTAAGAGGGGATTTAATAGAGACCCACAAAATGATCAGAGGATTAGATCGGGTGGACAGTGAGAGTCTTTTTCCTAGGATGATGACGTCAGCTAGTACGAGGGGGCATAGCTGCAAATTGAGGGGTGATAGATTTAAGGCAGATGTCAGAGGCAGGTTCTTTACTCAGAGAGTGGTAAGGGCGTGGAATGCCCTGCCTGCCAATGTAGTTAACTCAGCCACATTAGGGGCATTTAAACAGTCCTTGGATAAGCATATGGATGATGATGGGATAGTGTAGGGGGATGGGCTTAGATTAGTTCACAGGTCGGCGCAACATCAAGGGCCGAAGGGCCTGTTCTGCGTTGTATTGTTCTATGTTCTATATGACTTTCCAAAATGCAACACCTCACACTTATCTATATTATACTCCATTTGCCATTTCTCGGCCCACTTTCTTAGCTGATTAAGATCCTGCTGCAATTTCTGGTAACCTTCCCAACTGCCCACAAAACCGCCTATTTTAATGTCATCTGCTAACTTACTAATCATGCCTTGTACATTCTCATCCAAATCATTGATACAAATAACAAACAGTGATGGGCCCAGCACTGACCCCTGAGGCAAGCCACTAATCATAGGCCTCCAAACCAACAAGCATCCTTTCTCTGTTACTCTTTGCTCCCTACCATCAAGCCACTTTTGTAATAAATTTACCAGCTCTTGCTGGATTCCATGCAATCTAACTTTCCAGAGCAGCCTACAATGTAGAACTTTGTCAAAAGCCTTACTGAAATCCATATATACTACATCTTTCGCTCTGCCCTTATCAACCCTCCTGTTCACTTAATCAAAGAACCCTAACAAATTTGTGAGGCATGATCTCCCACGTATGAAGCTACACTGATTACTTCTAATCAAACCCTGTCTTTCCAAATGCATGTATATTTTACCCCTCAAAATCTTCTCAAGTAATTTGCCTATCACAGATGTTAGGATTACTGGTGTATAATTCCCAGGTTTCTCCTTCCAGCCCTTCTCGAATAAGGGCGCAACATTCACTACCCCCAAGTATTCCGGGACCTCACCCATGGATAACGATGATGCAATATATCAGCCAGGGCCCCTGCAATTTCTCCTTTAGGCCGTTGCAGGGTTCTTGGATATATCTGGTCAGGACCAGGAGATTTATCCACATTCATGCATTTTAATACTTCCCACACCTCCTCTACTGTGATATGCACTGTCCCCAAGCTATTGCCACTAACTTCCACCACCCCGCTCCCCCCACCACCGTTCCCAAGTCTTCACGTCTCTCTCCACAGTAAACACAGAGGACAAAATACGCATTGAGGACCTCGCCCGTCTCCTGCGGTTCCACACATGCATGTCCAATACAAAATTCAACAATGACTTTAAAGATGGACTACATTTTCAATTGAAAAACAAGCTGCATGCAGGACTACGGGTGAAGGGGTTGAGACGGTGGAACATTGTTAATTAGGATGTCTTTTCAAAGAAGCAGAAATTACACGTTTTATTGACTGCTGTACTGTTACATGACGCTCTAGTAGTTAATTTCTAGTAGTTAAGTTCGCTTAATAATAATCCTGCTCATAATTTGGCTTGTGTTATGTTTAAAATTGTAGACTACGTAACTCAGCTGCCATCAGTAGTGATGCAAAACAGAACAGTTAAGTCCAGTGTTTTCGATCAAGAATCCGGTCATAACTTAATGCGTGAATTAACCACTTCCTACCTGCCACAACAATGTATGTTTATTTAGTCAAGTGCTGACTATACGAAAGATAAAATATAGAATGTAAGACATACAAGATATGAAGGAGATTTTTTTCTTGCCCCGCGGTGCAGTTATTCTATTCAATGCAATGCAGCTTATCTACACGGCAATGTAAGAAGAAAAGGAAATTCCACGAATTGCTCATTTTGCACACATACCTTCACATGATAATCAATCACTCTTCGTTTAGACATTCACCAAAGCGAACTCTGTCGGCTATAGCTTTAGTGAAATATGTGTGTTGCTTTAATTACATTTAATCCTACATTACAAAAATACATGAGAAGTAGCTTTGAGTATCTTTATCGTCCTGCATTTTATGCTGTTAAAAGTCTGCCGTTATATGACTTTCAGTTTAAAACCTGACCGCATTTTATACATTTTTACTTCAGAGTACAGAACCCGCAATGTGTTTCTTCCCTCTTGAGTGTTGCAACATGTCCTTCCATCGCTAAAATCCACAGTAGTGAGACCTGTAGACTCTCACCCTATATAAATGATGAATTAGGTAATACCAAGTGTGCACTTTTAAGTCAGATATTGTACGAATTGAATTTCTTAGGTATTAATGCATTTCCAAGGATTTTCTAAGCAACCTGTCTCTGTACAGGATGTTATAAAGTAGACTTTCACGTTTTAAAATTGTTTGCCTCAGGTATCAGTATGTGTACTGGGGTTCAAGTATATCTTGCCATCTGACAACGTCGTTTCCCTTCTTGCCAAGCTCGTTAATTTCGTTGACGCCTCACTTCCTGTCAGATGTAAGCCGATCAGTTCAGCAGTAATTTACAAAACCACGTTGCAAATTTACCAGCAACTCGGGGTTCAATCTGCACCATTACGTGCTGTAAAGCTCGATATTGTATCACTCTAAAGGCTGATCTTATCTTGTGCTGCAATTCGGACTAACGACATTCATTTTCCTGTTTAAACTCAGTTCATTACAATGGTGACAGAACGGTGGTCAACAGCTGCTCTCTTCGTTCTCATTTCAATTTCTCTATCAGGTAAGTGCATAGTGACGCTCTAATTGTTGCTAATTATAAGAAAGGAATGTATCATTAATTATACCAAGGGGGCGATTACATGTATTTCTGAAACCATAGCTTAATAAGTTGCTATATTGCATCAAGCAGACGCAGACTAAATATTATTTCCAAAATTAGATGAAGCATTTGTTCAATTACTCAAAACATTCAATTATTGCATTTAGCTTCAAGACATGTTTAAACTCCAGCACTGAAAATCACTCGAGTAAAAGCGCCTCTGTCCTAAGCGCATTATAACCAAATACAAACGCCTTCTGGTAACAATTTATATTAACATCATTCTGTGAATGCGCTACTACATTAACACAGCTGCACATTTTCATGTAAGCAGTGATTAAATACCCGTAAACATCTTATCTCCATCTCACTGATACCTTTCCTATTTGTTTTGCTAAATAGCTGCTTCGCTGAGTTACCAAGCTTCACCTACCAAACAGAATTTCAGTAAACAGGTTATTAGATCGGTGGTGTCCGAAAATCAAAGGTTACCTTCAACTTAATAACTGCAGATCATTTAGCTAAGCTACCCACAATATTCCCACTGTGGATTTCTGGGAGTCGTGAATCCTAACCCTTGATAAGAAGCTTTTTATACTTTTTTTGAAACCTATTGTACATCCTTTTTATGCTACTTGTGCTAGAAACATATCAATAACATTTAATGAGTGCCAATGAAGACTTAGTTAGCCCTATGTTTCATTATTTCCTTGCTGTTTCTGATTAGCGAGACTTCAGCTGGAGAACGAATTTATTTCTGGGCAAAACACTTTAGGGAGGATGTGAATGCATTAGATAGAGTGCAAAAGAGGTTTACGAAAGTAGTTCCCTGGATAAGTAGCTTGAATTATTTAGATAGAAAGTAGAAATTGGAACTGTTTACTTTGTAGTTGAAAAGGCTGACTGGAGATTTGATAGAAGCTTTTTGATCACAGTAGATAGGGTGAAACTATTCTTCCTAAGAGTGACCAGAATGTAAGGACGTAGATGTAAATACATTTTCAAAAGGAACAAATGTGGGAGGAGAAATGAACTTTTCCACGCAGTGTATAAAAACAAATTAATGCAAAAGGTAAATATCTGAAATAAAAGAAGAGAATGCCAGAGAAATCGACTAGTCTAGCAGCGGATTCCTTTTACTGACACTGAAAAAGGAAAGCTTAGTGCTCTGAAGAAAAGTCACATAGGACTGGAAATGAAGTCTATTTCTCTATCCATTGATGCTGCCAGACCTGCTGAGTTTCTGCAGCAATTGCTGTTTTACTTTCACGCAGTGAATGCATAGATCTGGAAAGTGCAGCCTGAGCTCGTGGTGTAAGAACGTTCAACCGAGACATTGGAACAGATACTATATGATTATTTGAATAGAAACAATGAGCAAGGTTACCGGAAAACTGCAAAATGACAATTCATACTGCTCATTCAAGGAGACAGTGCGCACGTGGTAGGCCGAATCGCCTTCTTCTGCACTGTAGTAATTCTGTGATTTCATGTTGTGTTAATCCCCTGTAACCAATAGACACCAAATCAGTCAATTGTTTTACTATTTGGAATTGATCTAGCAAATCATTCTTCAGATCTTCTTGTTAAAAATGCACCATAGTTAGCAATATTAGCACTTACATATCATTGCCCTTAAATGAGGGATGAACCTTGCTGCCGTTCCCCATAGCAATGCTGAGTACTGGATATTCAGCTCGATCCAGTGACAAAAGACCACATGCAGCACTGCAGAAATAGACTAACCAGGATCAAATACAATCTGAAAATGATCAAGCTGTATTCATTCATTTTTCCATCTGATATGCAGCAAATGGGGAGATATAACTTACACAAATGATTGTTGCAAAGTATTCTAGAAATTGAAAGGTACAGCGTAATATTTACTAACAATCTTTTAATCCAACTTAGCTTTTAGAAGTGGCGCAATTGTCTGTGTATATTTCTGCTATTATAATTACAAATTTGATTAAAAACATTAATATGGATATTGAGGACTAATTTCAAAATATCAGACCATTTGAAGTTGATCTGAACCTTTACAGTAACAAGTCAGGTATCAGAAATAACGTGATTATATCACTGGTGATGTTCTGCAAATACTGATTTTTTTAAAATCCATTTATAATAATACTAATGCTCAGAAACTTTTCCCAGGGATGTTTATATTCTCTGGAGTCAGATACCTTATTTGTTTCGGGTAGTGATCAGAGTAAGATCTATTGTTCATTAGTTGAACACTACAGCATGCAGCTGAAACTCCACAGTTTTCAGACGCTATCTCTATGGATTTTGAAACTCATAGATCAATCCATGAAATTCAGTAAAAACTGAAAGGAAGCTTTTAAAGTGCACAATCATTCAAATGACTGTACTTGAGTATGCCTCATCTAATATATTTGTAAACAGTTATAGCTTTCTTTGAGGTGAACAGCCGAAGGAAACATCCATGACACAAGATAAAGAGCTCAAGATTACATTTTTTTTAATCCAGATAGGAAATGGCATTGCTTAATTTAATGACACGACGTAGAAAAATCTTGGGGGTGGGGGGGGGGGCCGGGGTTCCGCTCAGTATACACACACACACACACACACACACACAAGCATTAATTCACTTTACATGAAAAGATGCAGCTTATGTTACAAGAGAGAACGTTGCTTGACTTCATTGCCTTAACAGAGGCTTGAAGAGGTTCAAGAGTTCATCAAAATGACGATCTCTCCCTTCACTGAATTAGTTTCTTATGGTAACTTGTAACATAAGACTTGATAAGAACTGACGGTAGCTGGGAAAACGTCGGTTTGTACGCAACAAATAGGAAGGGGGATGAGATAGGGAGTAAACAATAGGATAGTGCCTGAAGAAAGCGAAGAGCAAAAACAAAGTGCATTGAGCTGCTTTGGGACTTATTGGTAATGAAGTAATTAAAAAATCAGCATTTACTCCCTTATCTTCTTTCTTTTAATTCTTTGAATTTCTTTAATTTTTTTTTCTCTCATTCTTTCTCTCCTGTCTTTCATCGTTCATTCTAATAATTTATTTTGCAATTAATAACAAGACACTTTTGGATTTGGGCAAAGTATACCCTGAAGTTGCATGACGAAATATTGGACTTGAAATTTTAGAATTGCATATCTTTCAACCCAAAACACCTCACGGTGCCTATTCACTGCCAATGAATGACGACTGAACTGTCATCCTGTGTGCTTGCGATGTCAACATACCAAAGAATTTACTCGCAGCAATGACCAGCAATCACAATGACATAAATCGCTCTTAAGTTTTTTTCTTGCTTTCTTTTGAACAGTAACATTTGGTTACCGCGCTAGCTGTACTTTATACACTTAAGACAATTTGGGCAAAAATGTTCACGTAGTTACTGCTTTCAAATGATCTTAGAATAGCACTTTCAAACCTTGATTAATAACATTTCAGTCAAAAGTCATATTGAGACCATTAAACCAATTTGGCATGGGTACATGGTGCATAATATAATAAATTAGCCAATTATAATGGTTTTTTTTTCTGTTTCTGTGCACAACTAGGTATGGAGGCTGGTGATGTAGTTCAAACTCCCACTTCAATTCATATAATGGAAGGCGAGAGTGTGATTTTGAACTGCTCCTTTCATTTGCAAGGACTGGGTGCCTACAGTTGGAGAAGAGACGACAGTCCCATAAACTTTGAATCACCGAGATACAAACAAAGAATTATAAAAGCTGACTATAATGCTTTCAATTTGGGGAAAGACGCATCTATTCAAATTACGAATATGACAGAGTGCGACTCCGGCACATATTACTGTGAGGTTGAAATAATGGCGAAACAGAAGACTACAGGCAATGGAACCGTGGTTACTGTAGAACGGCGTAAGGAACCGAACCGTAAGGAATTTTGAAGTTGTTTTTGGAATTAAAACGATACCTAATTGTTTCCCCACGCTATTATCATTCCATTTCTCTGCAACTTTCCTCTGCCTTCGCCTCTGCGTTGCTCACTCTTGCTGCCCATGAGAATTACACATCTTTACCTCTCTTTTCCTCGCTCCAAAAGTCCATCTCGACTGCATGCTTTTGTGTTTGTCCCCGTGTTCCTGTCTCATCCTTCTCAATCGCTGTGTTATTTGCCTTTAGACTTTGCATGTACATTTATAAATAAATGAATGATTTTTCATTCCTTTCAACAGATGCTTGTGATAAAGCAAAACCTCTAAAAACCATGTCATTTGAATGGATATGGATTGCAGTGGCAGGAGGAGTCACGTTGCTGGTCACTCTGTCGCTGCTTGTGGTAATCATAATTCTTGCTCGACGAAACAAAGGTACTTGATATATTGGAAATGGCAAGAATGTCATGGATTCATAACGCTTTCTATCCCTTGACTCATAGTACCAAAATATTGTAATAATATGATAGCTCTTTTGAAATTTTGGAGTAAATTGTTAACATATTTTCCATTTTGCAATGAATCAAGCTTAGATAGTGCTAATGTTTTTCATGGGTTATCTGAACAGCTCTGGTATCCAGGTTACGCAAAGGTATTTTGCCCGTGGAGAAGCTGCAGAAAAAAATGATTTATTCGAATTATACCAGGACTTAGAATCTATGCCTATCAGGAATGAATATACTGGCAAAGTAAGCATAAAACAGGGATATCTTCAAGATTGTGACAACGTTTGATAAGTATAGATTCACAAAAGATACATCTGTTAAATGATAATAGATGGGCCTTTAATGTGAAATTATTACTGATGATGTCAGTATTTAATTGTGGAAAAACAATTTTATCCAGAGAGTGTTTAGAATGTGTAACTCGCCACAACAAAGTGTAACTGAGGTGACTAGGATAAATACATTTTAGGAGAACTTGGACAATCGTAAGAGACAAGGAATTGGTATATCGAACATATAATGGCGTTAGATGAGGAAGGGTTTGAATAATCTGATAACAAACAACGATAGGATGATGTTAGTTTGAATGACCAACTTTTGTGTTCTAATTATAACAAAACTTTCAGACGTCTGTTGTGCTGGGGCACGTTTTGCTTTTCAGGCAACGTAAGGTAATATGTCTTAATAAAAATACTTGTAACCTGATCCTGCTTACGTGGAAAAATAACGGGGAGGAAATGAAATTAAGCAGTAAAAGAGAATGAATTAGTGCTAGCAGACATTGCAGTTCAGACCTTAATGTCAACCAACAGATTATAACAAGATCAGCAGAGATACATGAATGTTTAACAAATAGATACAGTTTGTCATTGTGCTGTCGTATTAATAAATAACCATTATTCTGCTCTACCATTTTCTTACAGCATACGCTTTGCTTGTCAGGTTAGTCACTCAACAACTTGCTTGTCGGTATATTTTGGTGCTCTGCTTTTCTCTGAATGTTTGTTAAGTATCTTCTTATTCTGCAGAGAATGTTCCTCCTTCGACTCTGCAAAAGAGCTGGGTGAGTGATGTCCATCTTTATTCGGTTCGCTCAAAACTCTGTCAAGGATTGCATGAAAATAATGATTCCGCACGCGCATGCGTGTGTGTGTGTGTGTGTGTGTGTGTGAGAGAGAGAGAGAGTGTGTGTGATTGCTTCAAATCAATGATTTCTACTACGCTTGGGTTGGAAAATAGAACCTTAATCAGAGCATACAAACACGTTGTTATTTGTAAAGAAAAGTTTTTATATTCATCGTTGCGTCTGACAAATATAAACCCGACATGGACAATCAATTGGCATTAGTAAGAGAAGTATTAGATCCTACAGGATTCTCTTTGCTCAGAGCAGTAACGAGCATCTACATATCACTTTTATTTGGAGACCAAGCGACTTTCCATGAAGGTTCGAATTTGATCACATTTCATCTACATTTTGAGACTTCAAAGAAGGTGAAATGTCAATGGGCGGAGCCCCTGAACAGATTGAACAGAAATTGTTTCAGGATAGGATTCACTGAAGGAACTTAAGAGGTGCTTCAGCTGCATTATTTCATGACGTGCTAAAGCCTCGGATTACAACTTTGGCAAGGTTGGCCAAACATAGTCCTCCTAATTGCTATCAGCATTCGAGGTATTGTAAGATGATAGTTTCACTTAGACTCATTTATAAACGTCCACAATGCCTTTGCAAGAACTTGGAATTATTCAAATCAATAGCAGTTTCAGAGATGCTGATAAGCAGGCTATGCTTTTAAGAAGAAGTAGAGGGTAAGGTGCTGGGAAAATATTTGTAAAATTCGTTTTAACGTGAAACGAATACATTCATATACTTAACATAAAAGGACAAAGACTTTGTTAAATCTCAATTTCTTTGGAATGCAATTTTAAATCAAAATGAGTGCACACTATTTTAACAACAATATTTACCTTCTTAGAATATCCTAGGCATTTTAAGAATATTTAATCTCAAGTCTTAATTGCTCTAAACATCTTGAAGATATATATTCCTTGCTGCACCCCCATCAGCTTAAATTTGCCAATTACTCAAGAGGCATAGTCAAGGATATCAACGTTGCTTAAACAAGAGCATAATAACATAAAAATTACTATACAAATGTACAAATTTCACACAGGAGTAAGCCACTTGGTATCTCGAATCTGCAAGGCCACTCAGATACTTCACGTTCCTGTCTAATGTATAATCTTTGGCAATGTATAATCTTTGTTTATCAAGAACCTGTTCATCTGTATTTTTTTTTAAAAAAAATGTTTTCCCTTCCATTGAAGACGAGATTTCCAATGATTCCAGACACTTTATGAGAAAAAAAATCTTCCCACGTCTGTTTTAAATGAGCGACCCCTTAAATAGTGATCCTAGTTCTAGATCCACCAGCATGTAGAAGCATCTAGTCCATGTCTACCCCGTCAAGACTTCTCAGCACCTTAAATATTTGAATCAAGCCAGCTCTTACTCAACAATTGGTACAAGTCTATAGACTTCTGAACTTATTCTCATAAGAAAAGGAATCCATTTCAGGAGTAGAACTAAGTCATGCGAAACCGTAAGCTGTTCTACAATTCAATGCCATCATGAATTATCAGCTATATTAACCACATTTTACCCTTTAGTAGCCAGCCAACATGTTCAGAATGTGCTGATTTATTGAGAAATTTGGTCAGTTAATTTTAGTTTCAAAAACAAAGGCAGAAGAACTCAGTAAACAGTTGACTAATTTTTGTGTATCAAAAGCCTACAATTAATATAGAGAGAATATACTCATCAAAAAAATTCAATCAAAGGTCTTGGATTGCTTTTAATCGGCATAAGGAGGCTCTAAAAGTTTAAGTGCTATGCATTATGTTAAATAGTTCTGAATACAATGACAGTGTGGAGATATACATTGTCACAAAAAAAATCATTTATTATTTTATTCTATTTTCTTGGAATAAGTTCAATCTCCAATATAGGCTGTGATCTTGCACTTTATTGAGCTTCCTAAATCTATTCTTTTTTTCATAGCTAGTAAAGGAATTCCCAAAGAATCCCTTTTCAGCCGTTTTCTGGAAAATGGTTAAACAAGCTGGGTCATGCTCACTTTCCACAGAGATATTAACAAATAAATTAAAGAGTAACATTAAACGCTACATTTTTTAGGCTGGCAGGTTGTGTTAGTGAAGTGACAGAAATGTCAATGCTTTGGCCCAGCTGTACAAAGGCTATTTAAATGATTTGGACGTGGGGACCAAATGCAATGTTTCAAAGTTTGCAGAGGATATAAAATGTGGTGATTTTGCGAATTTTGCGGAGATTTCAAAAATGCTTCAACAGAGGTCATATGGATAGAGTCAATGATTGGGCAAATTGTACAGCAGATAGGAAGTAAGAGGATAAGATATTGTTTTTGGTAGGCAGAACACAGGTGCAGATTTTACTTAATGGTCAGACATTCTAAAAGGTTGAATTCCCAAGGGACTTAAATGTCTTTTTTTGTAAGTCGCTGAATGCTAACATGCAGATACAGCAAGCAATTCGGAGAGCAAACGATATGCTCGACTTCATAGCAAGTACATTTGCGAACAGCAGGAATGAACGTTTGCTTTAACTTCATAGGGCAGTGGTGACACCACGTTTGGATTATTGTACGCAGTATGGTCCGTTTGCCTAAGGGACACACTTTCTGTAGGTGGAATGTTTGCGAGGTTCATCAGACTGATTCATTGGATGGTGGAACATGCCTGCGTGTACTGGACCTTAGAAGAATAGAGGCAATCTCAGAGAATGTGACAAAATTTCAAAGAGATTGACTAGGTCGAAGCAGAAAATATTTTTCTCGGATTATTAGATCTAGAACCAAGGGTCACAGTCTCAACGTAAAAGGGAAGTCGTTTAGAACTCAGGTGAGGAGAAATACTCAGGGATTGGTGAATCTTTGCAACTTCATGCCTCAGACAGAGTGGTAAAGTAGTTGATAAGTATGTTCAAGATAGTGATTGATAGATTTCTAGATATTAATGGCAGCAAGAGAAATGGAAATGCATGGGAATATGGGGTTGAGCGTCATGATATAAAATGGGAGGACATTCTATGGCTGAATGGCTTACTCCTTCCCCTATGCTCCTATCTTTTAAATACAGTCAATCAAGTCCTGCCACATGCAATTTCTTTAAGCAGTATGCATATAGGATATAGGACATAGGACAGTAAAGCCTTCAGCCCATCGTGCGCGTGCTGACCATGAATCCATTTTAAATTAGTCCCATCTGCCTGCCTGATCCCTCTATATTCTAGCTGTTCACATGTCTGCATAAATGCCCCTTAAACATTGTTATGGTATCAATATATGCTATCTCACCTGAGTGTGCATTCCTTGCACGTATCACGCTCGTGAAAAAGAAACTCACCTTGTACATCTCCTTCAATCTTTAACCATCTCAGTTTAAACTTATGGCTTCTAAGTATTTGACATTTCCACTTGAGGGAAAAAAACTCAGACTGTCTGCCTAATCCATGCCTCTTACAATTTTATATATTTCTATCAGGTTGCCCTTCAACCTCCGATGCGTAGCAAAATCAATCCAAGTTTGTCCAAATTCTCCTTAAAGCTAATAACCTCCAATCCAGGTAATATCCTTACAATCTTTCTTGCACTGTCTCCAACGCCTTTGCATCTTTTCTATAATATGGTGACGAGAACTGTGCAGAGTACAAGGGTGGATTAACTAAAGTTTTATACAACTGAAAAATGACTTGCCAACTTTTATACTCAATGCCCCAACTGATGAAGGCAGCATGCCATATGCCATCATTACCACATTATCGACTTGCATTGCCACTTTGAGGGAACTATAGACTTGCATCACAAGATCCCTCTGTATATCAATGCTCTAAGGGTCTTGCCATTTATATATACTTCCCACACGTGTTTGTCCTTCCAAATGCATTGCTTCACGCTTGCCCAGATAAAACTCCATCTGACATTCCTCTACCAAGCTTTCTAACTGATCTATATCCCTCGACAACCTTCCACATTATTCACAACTCCACCAATTTTCGTGTCATCTGTAAACTGACTAGTTAGACTACTCACATTTTCATTCAAATCATTTATATATATTACAAACAGCAGAGATCTCAGCTCTGATCATTGCACTGGTAACAGATCTCCAGTCTGAAATACACCTCTCTACAACTACACTTAGTTTTCTATGACAAAGCCAATTTTGTATCCAACTTACCAACTCATCGTGGATTCGAAGTGACTAGCTTACCAAGAAGGACTTTAAGTGCTTTTGTAAAGTCCATGGAGACAACATCCACTTCCCTCCCCTCATCATTCATCTTCATCACTTCCTGAAAAAAATCAAGCAAATTTGTGAGACAAGACCGCTGCCCCCACACACAAAGTCATGCTGACTATCTCTGATAAATGCATTCTTTTCCAAATGCATGTAAATCCTGTCCCTAAGAATCTTTTCCAATAATGTCTCTACTTCTGATGTAAGAGTCACCAGTCTATAATTTCCCAGATTATCCCTGTTGTCCTTCTTAAACAATGAATCAACAATTGCTATTCTTCAGTCTTCTGGGACCTCACCAGAGAGTAAAAAGGATATATTAATGTCTCTGTCAACGCCACAGCAATCTCTTTCTTTGCCTCTCTCAGTCTCATGGGATAGATACCATCAGGCCCCAGGGAATTATCTATCTCAATGTCTTTCAAGCCAAGCAACAGCTCCACCTTCTTAATATCGTCATGCCCTAGAAATCAACATACTGGTCCCTCATGCTGCCAATTTCAATTTCCTTCTCCCTGGTGAATACTGAATGAAGTACTTATTAAGAACTTCGCCCACTTTCTCTGGCTCAGTGCATAAATTGTTCCTTTGTCCTGGGCTGGACCTATACTTCCCTCAAGTGCACTCTTGCTCCTCATATACGTGTAAAATACCTTGGAATTCTTATTAATCCTACATATCAAGGACATTTCATTGCCCCTTTTAACCTTCCTAATTCCTTGCTTAATTTCTTCCCTGTTGCCTTCAAATACCTCCAGGGAATTGTCTGATTTCAGTTTCCTAAACTTTACTTTCATTTCTTTTTCATTTTTGAGTAAACTTTCAATATCTTTTGTCACCCAGGGTTTCCAAATCAAGCCACCCTCACCTTTCATCCTCACATAAACATGCTGGTCCTGAACTTTGATCAACTGGCCTTCATAAAAACTTCCGCACGTCAGATGTAGATTTACCCTCAAACAGCACTCCTAATCTAATTTCTCCACTTCCTGCTTAACTATGTTGCAATTAGTCTTCTGTTAATTTAGCAGCTTCAACAAGCACCAGCCTTATTCTTATCCATAACTATCTTAATGCTTATGGAATTATGAACACTGTTTCCAAAATGCCCCACTGTTGAATCTTTGATTACCTGGCCAGGTTCATTTTCCAGGATATGATCTAGTACGGCCCCTTCTCTCGTTGGACTATTGACCTATTTACAAGAAACCCTCCTGGATGAGCCCAACAAATACTGCCCCATAGAAGTCCCTGGTACGAAGGGAGACCCAGTCAATACTGTGAAAGTTAAAATCTCCAACTATGACAAGACTGTTGTTTTACACATTTCCACACATGCATACATATCTATTCCTCTATTTTCCACCAGCTGTGTGGAGGTCTACTTATAATACCCATCATAGTGATTGCACATTTCTTATTCTGGAGTTCTACCCATATGACTTTCCGGGATTGTCACTCCAAGATGTTTTCTCTTGGCGCAGATTTTTAAATCTCCTTAATCAATAATGCAATTCCCCTACCCCTTTTAAATTACTCGCTAAAATGCCTGAAACATTTAAACTTTGGATTGCTGAACTGCCAGTCCTTCCCCTCTCTCTGTGATGGCTACAAAATCGTTGTTCTATGTATTAATCCAGGCACTAAGGTAATCTACCTTACCTGTTATACTCCTTGATTTGATTTGATTTGATTTATTATTGTCACATGTACCAAAATATGGGAAAAAGTATTGTTTTGCGTGCTAACTGGAAAAAAATCATAGCTTACATAAGTACCTCAGGATAATAGAGCAGAAATTAACATAAATGCACTTCAGACTGCCACTTCCACGTGTTGATTAACCTGGCCCTATCTGTTCTTCCTGTTAGACTTATGTAACTTCTACATTCTCCTCAATCACTCCACATGCTAACTGCTTGCTTTGTTTCCCTTGCCCCAGTAGTTTACACTCTCCCAAATGACATTAGCATATGGAGTACTAAATAATATTACATAGGCTTCCTCCGATTAGAGTCACAGACTTAATTGATGCTTTCAACGTAAAACTTGTTATGAAGCATTTTACATCCTTTAACATTATGAACTCTTGGTGAAAATTAATGGTCATGGTAGTGGGTATGTTCGTCGACAGTAAAGCCAATGGTGAGTCTGTTAACTGACATTTATAGGAGTGCCATCGAAATGAAATCTCAATTATGCAATAAGATTTGGGGTTCAGGCCTAATCATCGAATCCCTGCAATGCAGACAGATGCCATTCGTCCCACTGAGTCTGCACCAACCCTCCAAAAAGCACCAACCCAGACCTCACCCCCTTACCACACCCACATCGATCCCCATAACCGCACATTTGCCATAGATAATCCACCTAGGCAACATGCCCTTGGAAGTTACAGGGCAATTTAGCATGGCCAATCCACCTCAACTGTACTTCTTTGGACTGTGTGAGTTGAAACCCACAACAGATAAGGGAAGAACATGTAAACGCCACTCAAGCAGTCACACCTGGTTGGGATCAATCGCAGGTCCCTGGTGTTGTGAGACAGATGTGCTAACCACTATGCCACCGTGCTGCTCGTACCTAGACAAGCTTCACCAAGACAAGTATCCCACATTTTCTCAATCGGAGGAAACACCATCAGGTGTCAGCAAATCAGCAGTTCAAGCTGCGTCACAGTTGCAGGTTGTCTCTGGTACTGAATGAGGCTTAGTGATAAAAATTTTCAAGCTTCCAGATGAAATTTTATTGAGCACATCAACCAGGACTAGTCATGGTGACACAGAAAAATGGTTAGAGCTTTATTTTGGAGGCTAGGTTCGCATGGAACCTGTGCATCCACCTCATGACCCCTCAATTGGTTAAGTGTCATGATTAGACTGTGTCCCCCAACCTCTCCACAGACTTATCTGTCAGAATTCACCTTGCAGTTTACTTAAATGTTATTGCATATGCTTACTAA
This sequence comes from Ginglymostoma cirratum, assembly GCA_024137785.1. NCBI lineage: Eukaryota > Metazoa > Chordata > Chondrichthyes > Orectolobiformes > Ginglymostomatidae > Ginglymostoma > Ginglymostoma cirratum. Next base: position 19,264,928 of record JAHRHZ010000002.1, read on the forward strand.
TAGATGAATAGTTGCCCTGGTGCGATCAAGCCTTTAAATTGTCATTAAGTGGTCTTATAACAGTCCAACTATTTGCCAAATAAGGAAGGTCCTCTACTTTCCATTTTGCTGTTACATTGTGCACCTCTTTGCCTCCCAGACCATCCCTGGGATAGCATTAAATTACATTCACTGTATTTGTTGAATTTTTTCAGAAAACAAGTGCAATTGTGACAAAGACCTTCAGAAATTAGTCATCACAAAAGACAAATAACTTGTTTACTAAGTGATTCTAGTTTTCCTTGGCAATCACATTTTACAATGTTATGATAAAAATTAAGTTAACAGACGCACACGGACATTCTGATCCACATCCTACTGACCTACTATACACAGCTAGAACATTTCACAGCTTCAGATACGCTTTGTTGATTTTAACACCTTGTAGAAATTTCTAAGATTGTGCAATACTTTCCTTCTTCTTTAAAGTTTATTGTAAATGACGATAAGTTCAATTGGTCATGGCTGTAAGCATTTGTGCGCATTGCTGTTAACAGGCAGTAAGAACATACAGCATGACTGAAAAGCTCATAGCCAAAATCTTGGTTAAAAGCACTTACAAAAATATGCTTTATAAATAGAAGGTTTATTCAATCCAAAATATCCAATATATGTCAAAACACATTCCATAAATAATTCATTAACTTTAATTCTCTTTTGTCTAAAGCAGAATTGCCACAAAGGAAGAAAATGCGAAATCCTGTCCAGCATCAGGTAAATTGATATTTGCCTATTTTGTTACATGTGTTCTCACGGATGATATAGGTCAAAACTTCACAGATATTTATGTGCAATTGAGTTAATTTAATCAATTTACTTAGTAGAAATTCATCAGTTAACACCACTGGAAAAACTATGATACATTGTGTAGAAATATCTGAGCATACAGTGATCAAAGCAAAATGCACAGATGCAGATTGAAACAGTAAGTAGTTTCAGGTAGTTCATCTCTCATGTTCTTCCAAATGTATAGCAGTAAGGACTGCCATTTGAACAGCTTTTATTTTTTAAAATTCTCAGTTTTAAGGATGGCTTGACACTTTCATAGGAAGAGGGAAATATTACATTTGAAAAGAGATAGAGAATTTGTTATTTGTTTTACCCTTCCCAATTTGATTTTTCCGCTTGAAATAACACTTCAAATACTTCAAAATTTATAAGTCAAGAATTTTAAAGCTCCTCAGAGCAATGTAGGTTCTGCTCGTGGAATTTGTCAATAGAAAGCATCTCAGCCACTGTTTCCGTTTGCAGAAGGTGTTAAGGTCAATGAGAAATTATGTGGTTATTTCTTAGTGTAGGCATTTACCCTAAGTGGGACACTGCAACCTATATACCTTTGCAGCAGCAGAAGCTTCAGAAGCTATTTCATCACCAGAATCTAACCACAGCATGCAACGATACAATTCCAATCATGCAAACATGATATAGCGTTGCAAAATGTCAAATGGGAATAAATTTACCCACTTAATGTACTACTTTATTTTGTTACTCTGCAGAGACTGTTCAAAAATCAAACTAGGATTAAAGTTCCATATTGGCCTTACAACCCCTGAACCTCTACTGGGGACTTTGCAATATGTTGTAACATACAAATTTGTGCTTAATTAGGCAACCTCAGCTGGAACGTTTGAAGGGATTGTTTGGATGGAGCTGTTTATTTTCTACGCAGCGCCATGTCTGCCACCTACTCACCTGTTCCTCCCACTGCCAAAATTGTAGGAGAGTTAGTGTAGGAAATTTGAGGGGAGTCTTGCTTGTTTTTGGGCCCATTGAGGCAGTGAGATGGCCACGACCAAGTGGACGGAGCAACATCAATCGGGAAGCATGGTAGCCCACTCCCCTCCTTGTCTGTGAATTGCCAATCTGGCCCTGGCAACCCTAGATATTCCTGCGTTCCTTCGAGTGGGGTGATTGCCTGGAAGTGGCAATCGTTGCTGGGACTGCAGGTCTACCAGTGAATTTTGTTGGACTGCAACTCTCTACTCATGTTGTGCACCCATATCTATGGGTAAATGCTATGTAAAATCAGGGGAAAATTGAATATGAAACTCTCCTTCACCAATCCATGTATACGGTAGAGTATGGTCGACTTCACTAACATGAAATTTCTTTTGTAAAAGGCTCAAGAAGCTGATTAGGTTTTGTTTTTTGCAATTTATTCCCAAATTGAAAGGGCTACATCTATAATGTTTATAAAGTGAGGATTGCCCTTTAGGAGGTCTCCAACTAACAATACTCTATGTATGAATGTCACTGAGTTCCATTTCTGCTGTATAGTCACACATACAATATAGCATTCGGTCAACATGAATTACATTCCTGATGTTTACTCCTTTATTTCCTCATTTTTTATTCCAATCAGCCCTGAGACTGTTTCAATAATCTTCTTTCAGTTCATACAATGCCCCACATCTCCTCTTTCTATCCTCACTGTATAAACGTAAACATACTGGACATCAGCTCAACCGTCAACTGTGACTTTGAGGAATTGTTAACTTCGATACTTGTTTCACATTGGATTGATTTTGTGCGCCACAATTGGAGGTGGATACAAATGTTAAGTTTATTACTGAAGGGAAGGATGAAAATGGAGTGTCACGTATGCTTTCTACACAAATTAAATGAGTGAAAGAATACCTTACTTTGATAATGATACTAACATAATTTTCCTGTACTTTGTTCAAAGCATGATGATGCTTACCTTCACTGCCATGGTATCGAAGCCACGCCAAAGAAACAGCGTCCACAACCTCCAAAGAGAAACATGGAGTAGATTTCCCTGTAGTTCGTTTAGTATCAGATATTTATATCAAACATCCAACCTTATCAAAAGAAAGTTTAAGAGAAAAAGAAATGTACTACTTTCAACTTTTGAGTTGTGTACGTGAATTAGTTGTTGACTATATACAGTATATGTTGTATGAAAACTTAAATATGCGAAATCCCTTCTTTTACAATTAATTCTTCTTCAATCCTTCATGTGCTGTTGCCAATGAACAATCTATTGTCAGCAATAATTGAAACAATTAATAATCAATGCAAAGCTGCATTCCACAGAAATTCTTCATAAGACCTATATATTTGAAGAAATTACACATATACATGCTTTATTTATTCCATTTACTGCTTGCATTTTCTCGATGCCATATGAGTTTTTCTTATTAATCTCATCCTACAAATACTTCTTTCTTAGACTTTTATCTCCTCCATGTGCCGTCATATTTTCAAATCTGGCCAGGTCCGTGTCCTAATCAGTAGTTTAAAATCATTCTTCTAAGTACATTAGAATCGTAAGGATTCTCTCAGTTCACTCAATCTGCTACAAGACAAAGGCCTTTAAAACCTAAGTTTGCCACCAACTAAACACTTTACTGAAGTTGCTTAACCACTTTGATATTGTGAACTTTGGGTTTTAAGCATATATTTCAGCTTCCACACTGTAAAAATAGTTTCTGTCTATATATGTTTTGCTGTGTGTTTGCATAAAAGCATAGCAGATAACATTCAGCACTGGTGTCCAGAAAGACACTATGGGTTATCTGCAGATTTTCACTCCCGACAGTTGTTAAATGGAGAAAGCATTTCATGGGCCAAGCATTTACTAGTTAATCTAAAAGATGAGGCCTTGGTAATGCCATACTAAACTGGGAAAAAGATTACAATAGAATGTGTTTGTCAATAAGTTGCCTCTGACGAACAACTGAAAATATGAAGTATAATAAGATGTAGAGTCGAAATGATGTATATCGAAATATCCCCCCTTGTATTAGGTTTGAATTTTTAGAATTTCCAGAAACACGTATATAATCTACAAGTAAAGCAATAAATTAAAAATAACTGGAATTTGACTAATAACCATGCGTTTTGGTAGATATGTATACATGCCCTGAAAAGCAAAACATACCAGATTGCTATTGCAGGCCCTGTTATTCTAAAATTATTTCTTGTACAAAACAGGGCATGAAAGAGCTTATAGAAATTTTCTTTCCATGTTTCAGTGCATGTGTTTATGGAGATCAAACGCCACAGGAGATATATTAATAATCTCTGACTCATGCATAAATGTCTTATTCTGCAACAAATATGTGCACAAAAATAAATATGAGACTGAAATGCAAGTCTAACTATACAAAGTAAATATGTACTTCCACAATATATAAAATTTCAGCTTGTTCAATAGAAGTGCAAATCAGGCCATTCTTCATGTACTTTTTCTTTATGTCCTTATTGCATTTACTGCTATACAGTTGAATCATTGCAGCAGATGCATCATTAATTATATTATATTAATTAATTTTTGCAGTGCTGCTCATCGAATGGTCAGCATCTCAGAGAAAGTCTCAAGTTGAGTGGGAATGAAAGTAAACACCGAGAGTTAGGTATCAGTGATGGAGGGATGGGCAAAAGAGTCAAAAGTAGGTTTACTGAGTTATCTCAGGAAATAGCACTCCATGCTATTGAATATAAAGACATTATTAATTTCCTAATTTCATTAGTGGAGGCAAATAACACCCCATGCGGCTGAATATTTAATGGTCCTTTATGTCCATCAGTTGAGGTCAAAACAATGGTGTAATTCGAAAAACGTGGATTATTGCAAGACAGGAGTAGTTTTTATATAATATTTTTGTGGTGTGGCTATATGACTCCTTCATATCAAATATTCTCTTGGGAAAATAATTGGAATTGACATCTTTTAAAAGGAAGAGGAAGCAAAATGTTTATAATTATGTAATGACTACCTTAGGATCGGGACATTATCATTGAATAAATAGCCATCTGTGACTGTTCTCGAACAGTTCAGTATTGTACTGAACATGAAGGGGATCATTTCATCTGCGAGGGCTAATGGGAATGCAGTATCATTTTGATGAGGTGACATGAGCTTTTCTTTGTCACTTATTCAAAGGGAAAAAATTAAGCCAGTGCTGGAAAAGCAATGTTTGCCATATGTGTTACCTAAAAAATTATCTCTCACCAGGGGTGTGGGCTGGCCTCTGTTACACTATGTTTATAGGGTTGACATCTGTTTTGGAACTTCTGAAACCACGTCTGGCAATGAGATGAACTTCTGCCTACAACTGGGGTGTCGCCATTTTATCAATCAACATATTTTGTAATTGATGCAAAGGGTTTTCAAGTCTCTTTGATCACATCTCAAGTCAGAGCTCTGGAAGTCCTGAAGATATCTTGAAAAGGTTTAGATCTACTTATAGCATATCCCCGAGGATGTGGCATTCTTCTGTCCTGCAGAAATTCCCAAATGAGCTAAGTTTTATTTGCTTAATTAAAACTAGCATATTTTGCCAAGAAATGACTGCTGCATTTGGTGACATGGGTTTTCCTTATGATCCTAAAATCACAGAGTTGGAAATTGTTGGGATGTGTAAGTTGTCCAGGCCTCATTGCCACAAACCATACACTGAAGATGCAGATGATAAATCAAATCGATATATTTCTGTGATTGTACAGTTAGCAAGGCAAATTGTGACTGTCTTTATAATTTGATTGTTTGCCTCTGTAGATCCAAGATATCATAATTTTCAGACTACTTCTGTGGTGTTGCTCAGACTGATCACAAGCAAATGCATGCAACGCTGTCACCATCGTTTTCTTCACAATAGTAGTGAAGGGAAATATGACACAAGCAGGGGACAATTCGTCCATTAGGCTTTCACTCTGGTCTTCCACTTTGGGCAGTGAGTTTTGCATAATCAGCAGACAAAAAATCTTTGATCAGGTATATCACACCTCTGTCCTAGTTTTCAGTTTTGATACGTTTAGGAATTTTGCGTCTGATCATTTGTGCAGGTGCACATTTTCATGACCACAGATAACTAATAGGGAAGTGTAACAGAAAGAAAATATACAAAAAATAGTGCAGGGCCCAAACTACAGAACTGTTTCTCTTCATTTTCTGCCTGAACAGTCAAATGTGTCGTGAAGTTGAATGGTACCTATGATTAAGGAGCAGGAATATGAATTCAATCAGATCCTGAGTGATATGACCAATATTTGAAGGCTATTGGCTTTGTGAGTACCTGCAGTGTATGTTATCACAAAAGGAGCATAAAACTCTTCAAAGCTTTGTAGCATAGCTGATCTTTTTCTCTAATATCATCACTAGAGGCTGAATACCTATTTTGCCTGTCCTAATTACGGTGACAAATCTTATTGTGAAATCCACAAAAAGGAAGGTAGAGTTTTGTTATTGCTCTCTGCACTTCTCTTGAAACTGAGTTAGTAAGAACTTCATGTCTCCCTTCTACTTCCGCTGAAGTCACATTGTGCCTCCGAATATATTTCCCCACCTAGTTGATGCAGCCTCGCTGGTATGACTGTGGCAAAAGCCTCATCAGTGTTGCTCCCCAGTCATTGTGGAATTTCTTTGATGCTCGGATGTAGGCTTCCCCGTTGTGTCACCTTAATTATCGTGTATTTCTTCAGTAAAATGTTGTCCGAACCTAAGTTCAGTTTGATCATAATTTGGGCCCAGAGAAAAGAAAAATTGATTCTGCAAAATATCAACATGGATCTGATTTATTTTTAAATTGCTATGAAGCACATCATGATTTGGACTTATTTTATGGTCACCTTGTTATGCATCCAGTTCATTCATTTGTATAAATGGTGATTGACAATCTATTGATTTATTTTTGGCCGTTCGGTGCAGATTATTTAATTAATTTCTACCCATCACTATCATATTCAATCGAGAACTGCGTCTGAAACAAAACTTAGATCAAATACTATCCTACCAATCTCCAAATTCATCCATTTTGAGCTTCATATTGTTGGAAATGTTGCATATATACATTACTATATTTGTATAAAGGCATTGATTCTGACACCTGTCAATAAATCTTCTTTTGATAGTTAATGCCTATATTCGCAATTGTCCTTCCCCAGCTATCTGGCCATTCTTGCATATAATTTCTTTTCTCCCCTCTATCATGTGAAATTCTCAATGTTTTATAGGTTAGAATGTTGAAGCCAAAAACAGTAAATTCACATCATAACAAAGAATGCTGATAGGGTAATGCAAAAAGCTGAGAAAAAGAAATGGAACATCCTGAAGAGTAAAGCTGAAATGTTGGGGCCTTTTGTTTTTTGTAAACTTTATAATGCTTCTGTAAACTTCCTTTGCATGTGCTGTTAGGTCAAAGGCTCCATTCAACTGCAAGTTCTTGTCTTTGATGAAATGTACTTCGTTGCATTCTTTAGCCGAATAGAACTATGATATAAGCAAAATGCTAATTCTAAAATGTTACGTTTCAAATGTCTCTTCATGCTTGAAAACTACAGGATCAAAATATAAATGTTTTATTTTAATTTCACGTCAAATTGTCTCAAAAATATGTAAAGCATCAGTTCAATACTTAGAAATGATATTTCTCAATCCGTCTTGGAGATTGCTGCTGTCTGCAATAAGCGGTGGAAAACATTACTTGAATAACAGTCTTATATGTAATGTTGTGGTTTCTATTTGTTCTGAGTCAATGACACCCACATGCATTGCAGCATATGTTGAACATTTGGTTTTTATTTAACTGCCTTGCAAAATATATTGTTGCAGTGTACATGACAATTGACCATAGTTTTTAATCAATCATATGCATAAACATGGTCTGTGTGATGGTTAAATCTTTCAGCGTTAGAGTCTCATCTGTACTTTTGCAACAAAAAAAGGCAGTGTGCAAAAATGCTGGTTGGTTTAATTCCCTTTAAACTCAAAACCACAAAGATGCTTAAACCTTTCAGTTTAACTTAATCTACTGGTCTGAAATGATACTTTAAAGGTCGTAGAACTTTGATGGTCCGGATGTGTATTGGAAGCTGTGATGTCTCTATCTGGAGCAGAGATGAATCAGGGTACGTTTCCTGATAATCTGTTTTTTTAAAAGATCACCCTCAATTCACTTAAACAGCACGTTCGATATTTCACTTATTGGCCTTATGGAGAAATAAGACCTCATAGCTGTCAGGAAGGGAGGAAAGAGAGAAATGAAAGAATGATATGCGTTCATAGCTGATGTTGATGGGATTTGATTTGAACTCAGTCAGATTGGCTACTGAAAGAAGTGACTCAGCATAGGCAGTTGTCCCAATCTTAGTAATAAGGTAGCTATGGAATTCTCACACTTGTTGGAGGCAAGCATGGAGGACACAGGGGAAAAAAGTCTTCAGTGCAATAGTTAAAAAAGGTTATTGCCTGGAACAAACAAGCGCATGACACGACATAACGAAACCACTTATCCAACACATGTTTTCAGTTCTGTATGCCTTAGATTTAAGGAAGCTGAGGTTAAGGCCAAAGCAAGGGAACAGAATGGCTGAAAGAAAGTAGTGTTTTATTCAGTGCCACAACTTCAATGGTGTAAGTAAGAGTATGGTTGATAAAATCAGTCACTCAGTTGCTGAAAAAATGTTATGGCAATGGAGGTGCAATGGTGTAGGGAGATCATGGACTTCGTTGTCACTATGACTGGAGCAGCACGGGTTGCTACAAAGGCTCAGTAGTCAGCACGGTTGTCTCGCAGTGCCAGGGGCCTGGGTTTTATTCTAAATCTGGGTGACTGTCTTTGTGGAGTTTGCATGTTCTCCCAGTTTCTGTTGGGTGCTCTGGTTTCCTCCCACAGTCCAAAGATTCACATTTAGGTGGATTGGTCTGCTAAATTACCCCGTAGTGTCCAGGGATGTGTGGGGCTAGATTAGCCATGGTAAATGCGGAATATCAGGGTTTGGGTGAGATGTTCTTCAGCCGGTTGGTGCAGAGACGATTGGCCAAAAGGGATTTTGTGACAATCCGATCAACTACCTCTGCTGAGCCACTTCCTTCAATAGCCAATCTACTTGAAGCTCCTTCAATACTCCTTCTGATCCTCTGCTCTATTATATCTGCACAACTAATCATACAGATTCCCCTCGTGACCCATGTGTTAACCAATTTGTAAATGGTTTTTATCACATTTTGATTTGGCCTGCTCTGATTTAAATGCTATGTCATTAATCTTATCCTAAAAGAAACAAACCTTGACAATCAATCATTCTCCAATGTTCACTACAGTTCTGAGTTTTGTGTCACCTGAAAAAACATTATTTTCATGCATGAAACAGAGCACAGATCCGAACAGAGAAACTTTACTTCCTTCATGTCTAAACGAAAGTTTGCCACTATTGACTTCCTCAGATAAATTCCTGTCTATACAGTTGCTAGTTTGCTAAACCTATGATGTTTGTTTTTGGTGGCATCTGAAATGAGTGACCCCACACCACAGCGCCCCCGCCATGCACACACCCTCGCCAACTCCCATATCTACCCTTTGACACTTTTCATTGCTTCCCTACATGATTCTTTTTGGCTGCCTCACTAAGCCATTTTCCACATGAACAATGGTGATACCCAGCTGCAATTTACCGTTATCTTACCTTTTCTAAGCAGCAAAACTGCTTTTCTCATGTTGAGAACACTGCAGCCCCTTCAGAAATCATATTCCTAAATCATAACGGATTAAGGGCGGACCCAAATGCTCACAGTCTTGGTATCATATTTGACCCAAGAGGTGCGCTTCCAAATGCCTGGCTGCAATATTAAAGTAAAGGGTATATCCTCGTTTGTGTATTGCCCAACTTTGTAACATTGGCATCTAATTAATCAAGTCATGGCGGACATCTTATATTCCCCGTTCCTTTTTAAATGTTTCCTTTGGGGTGTGGGCATCTTAAGAAAAAGCTTTGTTGCAGTTTTTCTATTGATCTTTGACTGAATCACATGTTCAACCATTTCCGAGCGTAGCTAAGAATTAACTGCATTGTTATATATTGGAGTCACATGTATGCCACACCAGGTAAGGGTGACGAATTTCATTCCCTAAAGGACATTAGTAAACCAAATTGTTGTTAACAACAATTAATAATGGTTTTGTGGTTGCCGTTACTGAGAATAACTCTGTACTAATCCTCCACGCTGGAAGAAGAGATACTGGCAATATTGATGAAATTACCTGAATAATATTTTGGGTATTTTTTGACTGGTTGAACCTTTGTTCAACTTATGGAATCATACATTACAGGAGAGGCCCTTCAGTGCATCGAGTTAGCAAAAGCATGCTAATACTGGCACTAGAGATAAAAGGTACTGCAGATGCTGGAGAATCCGAGATAACAAGGTGTGGGGCTGGATGAACACAGCAGGCCAAGCAGCATCATAGAAGCAGGAAAGCTTGATGTTTCGGGCCTAGACCCTTCATCAGAAATGGGGGAGGGGAAGAGGGTTCTGAAATAAATAGGGAGAGAGGGGGAGGCGGATAGAGGATGGATAGAGGAGAGAATAGGTGGAGAGGAGGCAGACAAGTCGAAGAGGCAGGGATGGAGCCAGTAAAGGTGAGTGTAGGTGGGGGGTGAGGGTAGGGAGGAGATAGGTCAGTCCAGGGAGGACGGACAGGTCAAGGGGGCAGGATGATGTTAGTAGATGGGAGATGGGGGTGGGGCTTGAGGTGGGAGGAGGGGATAGGTGAGAGGAAGGACAGGTTAGGGAGGCAGAGATGAGCTGGGTTGGTTTTGGGATGCGGTTGGGGGAGGGGAGCAGGTACTACAGCCACATCACCTTTCTTAGTACCTGCCTACGGAACCAGATCATCCCCAATGGACTACAATCCACATTCAAGCCTTCCCAATTTGGCCCCAACCATGACAATTTCTACATGTCCATCCTGGGCTTCCTGCAATGCCACAGTGATGCCACCCGAAGGCTGCAGGAACAGCAAATCATATTCAGCCTGGGAACCCTGCAACCCAATGGTATCAATGTGGATTTCACAAGCTTCAAAATCTCCCCTCCCCCAACCGCATCCCAAAACCAACCCAGCTCATCTCCGCCTCCCTAACCTGTCCTTCCTCTCACCTATCCCCTCCTCCCACCTCAAGCCCCACCCCCATCTCCTATCTACTAACATCATCCTGCCCCCTTGACCTGTCCGTCCTCCATGGACTGACCTATCTCCTCCCTACCCCCCCAACCTTCACTCACCTTTACTGGGTCTATCCCCGCCTCTTCAACTTGTCTGCCTTCTCTCCACCTATCCTCTCCTCTATCCATCTTCTATCTGCATCCCCCTCTCTCCCTATTTATATCAGAACCCTCTTCCCCTCTCCCATTTCTGATGAAGGGTCTAGGCCCGAAACGTCAAGCTTTCCTGCTCCTATGATAATACTTGCACTAGTTCCACTTTCCTGCCTCAAATACTCTCCCAAACGATGCATTCTAGAACTCCATCATGAAAAGGATGAAAAGGCTTTTCTCAAATACGTTTAAACCTCTTGCCTTTCACGTTAAAATTATGTCTCTTGTTACTGACCCTTCAACTAAGGTGAACTGCTGCTTTCTACTCAGACTGTCAATGCCCCTCATAATCTTTCCCCCTCTACTGTAACCCGAAAGAGGACTTCAACCTTCTCCCATAAGTTCTTCATTTGTGTGACAGACAAATGACTGGGAATCGATTTGGAATTTAATTAAACTGTTTGAGTAATAATATAAAACATATATTCATTGCAACATTTACTTTTTACTTCATCTAACTTAACGTCGGCATTGATTCACTTCAGTTGACTTCACTATGCTCTACTTTAACATGATTCACATTTAACTGTAACACCAAATTTAACTGTATGAGTTTGGCTTTAAACATATACCACACCGATTTGAGCGAAGGGGCCAACTTTTGCTCTCGGTGTAGATATTAACTTCAGGGCACATATGTTGTGAATGTGGGTTTTGAGTGTTTTCTCTGGAAATATCTATCTACTGCTAGCTTTATCCCAAAGCATGATCACTCTTCCAGAAACTTCTCTGCTACTGGGCCAATGAATTGACCAAAACCTGATCACAATGTTCAATGATAGCCAATGAGGCTAACTGATAAACAACTCCCAACTGTTTATACCAAGATGCAAACAGCCATGATGCTCTACATAAGGTAACAGTTGTGTCGGTATGTTTATCAAACAGCTATGACACATCCCTTATCTGGTCAACACAGGAAACAGGTGTCAGCTTACAGGACACGCCACAACATGTCTTGGCTGCAGTTTTAAACCAAGTCAGAGCTTAAACTAACTTGATCACAGTATGTATCATGCTGGATTGTAGCTCTTGCAGTCTCATAGCCATTTCTGTTGCTGGCCCTCTGACCACACAACTTTCTCTGTTCCAAAGAAAATGACCTGAGCTTCCCTCCAGCCTCTTCATAGATGTACTGCTTCCAGTGCAATGACTTCCTGTAGAGTGGTAACCAGAATTGCACACAAGTACGCCAGCTTTTGTATAACCAAAGTTCTGTATATTTCCAACTTGACATGCATACTTTTTCATTGCACACAATCCACCCACCTTTATGGACGCGTGCACAAGTATCCAACTTCACTCTGTTACTCTCCTGCAGTGGCTGGGTCAGCAGTGTTTGGCTCCTTAGTGCAGGGCCTGGCTGCTGATGGCATATAAGGCAGATTCTGCTGCATCTATACAGCTTCATCATTGTCTTTTCAGCTCAGTAACTTTTTTTTGCTTTTATTGTCCTGTGGCTTCCTCCCAATGCCATCCTGAGGGACACTGGGGCACCGAGGATCTCCATCCCCACTCCATCTTGGTTGGCGGCAGTCAAGCCAGGACCCCATTGGTCGACCAAGAGCCAGGAGTCAATGTTCAGCCTCAGAAGATACACGGGACACACGCAGTGAGACTGTCCCCAGTTCAGAGGCAGCAGACACGGAAGTGACAGTGATGGTTTTGGCAGGAAAGGAACACATTGCCAGTACCCTGGGGATGATGTCAGATAGCAGCAACTGGAGAAGCAGAGAAAGTAAGTCTACAGAGAGAGAGAGAGAGAGAGACAGATGAACTTTTGAAGGTGTTTCAGTTTTAGTAATATTAATTTATTCAGTGTTTTACCATTTATATATCTTATTCGGCCATTTATTCTGGAATCCAAGATGGCACCAGAATGTGGTGACATTATCCACTTTTCCCTGTGCCTAGGCTCAAGTGACAATATTAAATAAATCTTAAGCCCAACCAGTGTCTAGCCACTCATTGAATTCTCCCTTGTTTTGTTTCTTCTTCCAAAGTGCACCAGCTCACATTTATCAGGGTTAAATCCCATCTGCCACTGATCTCACCAATCCTTTTATTTCCTCCTGTAACCTAACAACTTCCTCTTCACTGTCAACCACCTAACCAATCTTTGTGTCATTGCAAACGTACTTATCATGCCCTCTGTATTCTCATCTACTTCATTTATGAATATTGCAAACAATACAATACCCAACACTGATCCTGTGATATACAGTGGTGCACAGAGCTCCAATCACATAAACAGCTCCCTACCAGCTTCTACAGTCTTCTGTCACTAAACCAATTTTGGATCTAACTTGCCAAGTTATCTGGATTCCATGAACTTATAACTTCCTTATCAGTTTTCCATATGAGAACTTTTCAAGGGCCTTGCCTAAATCCATGTAAATGACGTTAACTGCCTTAACATCATCCAAACACTTGTTCACCTCCTCGAAAAATACCACTAGATTTTTCAGGTATGACCTCCCTCTGAGAAAACCATCTTGACTGTGCCTGATCTAACCATACCACCTTCCTGGGGTGTTCATCTGGAGACTACTTTCTGCATTCTTATACTAGATATTTGCTGTGCTTGCCTTGTCTATTTGCTGGCTCAAAAACTCCTTTCCAAAACAACATCAAACTTGTTTTAAGTCTGAACAAATCTCCTAATTTTTGTTGTGACCATAAGGATTGGAAATAGGAGTCGGGTCCTCAGTCCCTCAAACCTGCTCCTCCATTCAATAAGACAATGGATGACCTGATTTCTCCACGTGAATACGTACCACCAAATAAGCTTTCATGGCATTATTATCTATAATCAAATGAACTCATCTTTGAATACATTAATCCATAAACTCAACTAAAGCTCTGAGCACCCGGGTTCAGATCCTGGCGCAGCAGATGGAGGAATTTGAATTCAATAAAGAATCTGGAGTTATGGTCCAAATGATGACCATGAAACCATTGCCAATTGTCAGAGAAATCCCATTTGGTTCACTAATGTCCTTTTTCGAAGGAAATCTGTCATCCTTACCTGGCCTGACCTACATCTGACTCCAGGCTCACTGAAATGTGGTTGATTCTTAACTGCCCTCGGGCAATTAGGAACAGACAATTAATATTGGCCCAAACAGAGACGCCCACATCCTTTGAGTGAATAATAAAAGTCCTTTCACTATCTTTTGAGGAAGAAAATTCCAAAGATCCTCTAGAATAAAAAAAATTCTCATCTCTCTCTCTTTAATGGGAGATCCCTTATTTCAAACAGTTATCGATATTTTTAGATTCTCCAAGAATACAAAACATCCTTTCAGCATGCATTTTGACAAGATCCTTTGAAATGTTATGTGTTAGAAAAGTCACCTCTTACTCTTCAAAACTCTGCTGTGTACAAGCTTGGCCTGGCCAAAATTCCCTCAAAAAAAAAATCGGTCTATTCCAAGTATTGGCCTAGAAAACTTTAAACCACTTCCAGTACATTTACGTCAGATCACTGCGAAGTGATGATGCATCTTTCTGAGTTACTGCTGTCAACGATGTTACAATATGTAAGCTATTTAATATTTTCTATCATAAGCTTAGATTTTGCTTGGGCTGTCAGATGGTCTTCTTTGTAATTCACTTCTCTGTCAATTGTGGTCATACGATTTGATTTTACTGATTTCAACTTGCGGTAACATTTACCATCACATTGCTTTATATTTAATTAACTGTGAAAAATCTGTGCCATCCTTGTGAAGAGTGATAATTCTTCGACTTATTAGGTCAGTTCCAATACTAGCCAACGTTCCATTCCTATGGATTGTTCATGGATACTTGGATGGAAGTTTGGCTGAGTTTCCATTCATACTCTATCCTGATTTTCTGATTATCTGCTGCCAATCATGGTATCAAATCTAAACACACCTCTAAGAAATTAACGCTGAAATGTGAACAGAATGGCACTTTTACTTTTTGAAAATCTATTGAATATTTATTTCCAAGCACTAGCAGCTCTCAGCATAGTTATCATTATACCTAATGGTGCAAAGTAAGACCAGGGCTTTATGTTGATATTCCATACCAAAGATATTTGTGAGGCTACTAATTAGTAAGTGGGTAAGCCCACTTACTCTGTATCTACAGCGTACCAGTGCAATAAGTCAATGGTGTATCTGTCTGGTGTAAAGACAACAAGAATGGGACCATTTTTAACAGTTCAACTGTCATCTACAAGATCCCCTGCAGGGACTGCGAGAAACAATACATCGGACAAACTTAAGGAAACTAACAACAAGAGTACATGAACACCAACTGGCTACAAAAGGACACAACCAATACTCACTCATATCAATCCACATAGACAAGGAGAACCACCACTTCGACTGGGACAACACCAAGATCCTGGGACAAGCTACGCAGAGACAGGCATGAGAATTCCTAGAAGCGTGGCACTCCACGAAGCATGCTATTAATAAACACATTGAACTCGACCTCATATACCTTCCACTAAGAGGAAACCCGGAAGTGAGACAATCCATCTCAACAGACCCTGGAGTTTAAAAACTAGGTGGGAAAACACACCGACACTTCATCGGATGCTGCACTGAGGATGTTACCAAGCAGAGTAATGAAACGTCTGTGAAACAAGAAACCAGCTGGGCCAGCCAACCAACCTCCACAACCTCAGATCAACTAAATACACCGGTCGAATTGCTGCAACAAATAGACAATTCGAGATTGAAACCAGATTGTGTCTATTACCAACCTCCACAATAAACAGATTGATTCAGGAACATACTACTGCCAAATAGAAAGATTTGCCTTTGGAACGACAACCAGGCCAGGTGCAATACCAACTGTGAAAGGTAGGGTTACTCAAGATTTGTCCATTGTACAGTGCTGTCCATTGATTGCTTTGCTTTAACGTAAAATGAAGTTGACATAGTGCACTATTTTCAAGGATTGAAATACTATCAGGCGCATTTAGGCAAATGCTGTGTTCAGATATAATTCACTGCCAGTAAGATGTTTTTATTTAATGAAATATAATTTATGTCATTTTTCTATGTTTTATTTAGCAATAGTGATTATTACATTAATGTGTTTATTGGTATAAAATCTGGAAACATTCACAATTGTACGTATCCATTTAGAAATACTCCAATCTCCAATTAACAATGTGGATTGTGGTCAATGCCTCTACAATTGTACGTGCTTGGATAATGCTACGTATGTCAGAAGTATATCATGGCAGAGAGTCAAAAATACAAAATATACCACACATAAAGTAATCATTTATAATGCAATTTCCCAAATGAATAGATCTAAATTGAACATGTTCATATTGTAAACATATACAAATGTTAATGGAAACTGAAGCCAATAAAAACAGAAATTGCTGGAGAAGTTCTGGCAGCATCTGAGGAGAGAAAACAGAGTTAACATTTTGAGTCCTGTGACCCTTCTGTTTTCGTTCGTTTTAGTTCTCCAGCATCCAGTTTTTCTTTTGTCAGATTGTCGTGCTGCTTACTCTAAAATGTTTTCTAGTCGTTGAGGGACAGGACTCTTTCTTTCCACCGTTTTGGTTGTGTTTAGATGCATTAATTTCAAAGTATCTGAGAAAACAGAAACTAGTTCAAAAGTGCATTTTTGTTTCTTGTTTTCTCCATGATGTCTTATTTGGTTTTGTGTTTTTCTTTCAGCTAGAGCTGACCTGCATTCTGCCATTAACACCCACTCTGGATGGTTTCTCCATTATCATTACCACTCTCTTTCCTTTCTTCCCATAACACCTTTAATGGTTAATTACCTTTGCCTTCTTCCTTGGCCTTCTCTTTTTCACCATCCCTCTCCTTTTCAACAGCAGAAATCATTTCCACTTCTCTTCAGTTCTGAAGGAGACCCATATTTGTCTCTGAATGTTAAACCAGTTTCTCTCACTTCACATGCTGATGGATCTGTTAAGTTGCTACAGTACTTTTTGTGTCTACATATCGGTTTGCTAGCATCTCCAATATTTTGCTTTTCCACTACTTTGAGAGTATTGAAATGAAACTCTTCTGGGCAGCTACTTTACAGCAGTAAAGGTCAAAGCATTTCAATCACCGCCTTCCAACTGAGACTATGGAAGGAGAGATGGCCTTTCTGCTTTGCACTTACAGCACATCCAAAGCACACCTCATTGGAGCATTTTCATAGTACAAAAGTGTAAAATGTGCAAAGGAAGAGTCTAAGGTTTCCAAAACACCTGCAAAATATTCAGGCCAAAGTATTGAAGTGAATGGTACATCTTTTGACTTTTCCATCATATTTATTAAGCTGAATGGCAATGACTCAGGAACATATTACTACCAGATGTAGTTTACATTTTTGGCAAAAACACTGGATAAGGAACAATATTAACAGTTAAACATAAACTGATAAGGGATGGGGGAGAAGGACGAGCGGGAAAGAGTAAGGAACATTTAAATGTGTATGGGAGCCCCAAAATCTGAAAGAAATGGTAACAGAACCTCTTTTGTCAGAGATACTTCACTCTTCTTTGGCATTAGAAAACGTGCAATGATTTAAATTCTTCAAATTAATACCATATGAAGGGCACCAATGAATCTTACAAGCTACAGACGGAGAGAGCAAATGCAGCTTACAACTGGGTAGGGACGGAGGAAATGACAGCTGGAAATGCCGTCGGCCAAAAGTTGAGTTTTAACAGGAATGATTATGTTATAAGTGCAGAAAGCTTTTGAAAGGAAATTAGTAAGACACTGGCGAGGGCAACAGAAAGGTGACTTAATACTGTGTCGAACGTGGGTTGTGCGTTGGGTGTGGTAGGTGTAGAGAAAGGGAGATTCTGGGTAATGGTAGGATGACTATGTGGAGCAAGAGGGTGAAAATGTAGTATTGAATAATAAACAGATTTGAAGATGGATGAGGGGTGGTGAAGTTTATATTTGGGTCTTTGGCAAAGTGAGAGACAAAGCAAGACAATAGAAAGCTTTCCCAAACAGTGACGGTTAAAATTGGAATGTAGCAATGCGGTAATATACTTGATTAAAAATTTGCTGTTACGCTTAATTCTCCGATTCGAATCACTGTTGAGTTACAATTCATGTTAATATTCCAACAAAAGACATTGCAATTTGCATTAATAATCAGTGTTAACGTCACTGGTTTAGCAATCGGGAGACCGCGTCTTACGCTGTAGAGTCATAGGTCAAGTTTATATTCACGTTATTATAAAGAATCTGAAATTAAAAGCTGGTTTCATTTGTAGTAATTATAGATTGTGGTGAGAACTCATCTAGTTCACAAATCTTGTATGGGCAACGAAACTTAGTGTCTATAGTCAATATGTCTAGATACACAGCAAGTTGTTGACTCTTGACTGCCTTCTCAAATATTCCATTAAGCCATTCAAAGGCAATAAGGGACAAGCTTTACTGATTAAAAAAAAGTTTTGAGCTTCCATTAGGTTGTTTTTTCCTATTTAACGAATAAAAGAATTTGAAGCTGATCTATGGAAATTTTGAACGAGTGCTGCTTTACTAAATAACATACAAAATATAAAACTCCGATTTTTTTAGACGCCAGCGAAGTCCTCTTTTGTAATAGGATCTTTGCGGGTTTCCTTTCCCACGCCTTAGCAAGTTTATTTGTGAAACTTAAGGGAAAAGAACGTAAGTGATGTTTTGCATAATTTAAGGTGACCGGTCAGTATTTCTCTGAAGAACAAGGAAAGAGTTTCTGAACCTTAAATTCGAAACCTATGCGAGTAAGACAGCAGGTTATCTCAATGCACAGAATCCCCGAACATATTTAAGTGGGGACTTGGTCCCGTATGTTTACGTTTTAAAAATTCTTTCACAGATGCGTCTGTCATCGGCAGGGCCAACTTTTTTTTTTGCCTATGCATAGTTGGGGTAGTGACGGTGTGAATGTGAGGAGCAACTTTCTTGAACCGCTACAGTGTTTGTGATGCAATTGTACCCACGGTGTTTCTAAGACGTTGATACAGCGACAGTGAAGGAATGACGATAACACAGTGTAGAACTGGTGGAACACGGCAGGCCAGACAGCATCAGAGGACCAGGAAAGCTGACGTTTCGGGTCGGGACCCTTCTTCAGAAATGGGGGAAGGGAAGGGGATCTTTCCGGAGGGAGGAGGGTAACTTCTTCAAGTTTGGCAACCTTAGAAGGTGAAGGAACGACGATGTATTTCCAAGTCAAGATCCTGTGTGACTTGGAAAGGGAACCTACAGAAGACGGTTTTCCCTTTCTCATGCATCCGCTAAGAGTTGTTAAGATTATTGAAAGCGATACATGACGCTTGTTTCGGGTCAATATGCGATCGGTCGCTTCGTTCTTGCTGTTTAGGGTACAGGCCTGCGTACCTACTGAAACGTAGAACAACAAACCATAATGCCAGTCCAATCGAAATTGCAATCTCATATTATTTGCTAGATAGCTTCAGTAGATCAAGGAGTTTCAAAATACTGGTGAAATGCTCAATTTAGACGGCTACTGAATCCGCAAGACGCCATGACAAGCGGAGATTGCAATCAATAGTGTTTCTATTGCAGTAAAAGTTGTGTAGTGATTCTTCAGTAAAGCATCCAAAATTGGTAATTAGGTTCAGAAGGTTTGCTTCTGCTGCCCACGTAATGTTACTGTGAGGCCCTTGGAACATCCAATCCCAACTCTCATTCCCAGGCGGGCTCTTGGCCCAAGAGCAGTCGAGTGCAAAATTGCTGACAAACGTTCTGATAGTTACTTTCTTCTGTTAGTCTTGGGTGGTACGTGAACAGTCAAGAGATCACTTGGCAACGTCGGTGCACAGTTCTTTCAAACTGTGATAAGATTTCCATTGCAAACGTATGTGCTACACGGATAGTTCCAGTTTGAAATATGTTTGCACAAAGTTGATGCAAATGTGTGCCGGCACCCATATCCAACGATTTTCTCTCTGTCCCAACCTACCCCGACTTTTCCCAATTAGAATACTAATAAGCATTCCGTCCAGTCCTATTTGAATCTTGTAAATAAATTAGCAACGCTACATGTCACTTTTATGAGCTGTACTGAGAGAGCAGACTGCAGAAGTGGAGCTGTGGAAGTCCTTCTCTGAATCGTTTTATGTTAAATGTAGATGATGTGGCATACATGATTCTGTATGAATATTGTCATAGGTGGAGCTTTGTCTTCCACCAGCTGCATAGCCCGGAAGTTGAGATGGGAAGGCACTCAATGTCGCAGAGGAGGTTGCAATAGCCATGCTTCCAATTTAAGATTTCATATATGTAAGCGAAGATGTGAACCTTTCACTCAACTAGCCTTTTTACTGGTATGTTGCTGCAAAGATTTGTAGACAGAGGGAAGAGAGAACGTCTTACCTCACATCCTGTAACACCAAGTGACATGGCTTCCTTTCCCTCCTCCTTTGGACCTCCTGTCAGCCCGTTCTGAATAAAGCTTTGACCTCTGCGAAGAGTTTTAACTCCTTTGTTACCAGTTCTGATATTTTGCGTTTCCAATAAATTTCTAACGTCCAGATAAACATTAAGGAAGAACAGATAAGATGATAGTTTGTATATTCTCGCTTTTATTCAATTATCCAAGGTCCTTCAATCCACTTCATTGAAGCTGTAAATTTGCCAACCCTATTTTCCCTTTTTATCACAAAGTCGTTAAACTCAAAAGAATTAAATAATGAGGACCTGCATCTTCTTAGAACCATTAGGTCCACGAGGAGACATCCTCATCGTAATACCTTTTCAATTTAGAGTCATTTCTTTTCAATTTATGAAATTGCATTTTGGGATTAAATGTATTTTCTACGGTATGTTTAAAAATCTTTAAATTTGTGTTATAAATAAATACAAATTATTACATTTTTGTTCATTTATTTTGTTATTAAACTTCTGTTTTATTGTTACTGAAAAGCCTGCAGCATTGCCTCCTTGCGTTTCAGATGTGACTTGACCAATAGTAACTTCGAATGGAATCATAACAAGAGGTTCTTAAATTTTTGCCTTTCGGTCAATTTATAATGCAGTTACAGCAATTTCAAATGACAGCTTATGTGTCAGTAGTTTCTCAGAACTTGCATCATGTTACACTTCCTGCGGGACAGGACCAGACCATTTGGCCAAACTGAGAAATGGTGGAATTTGAATTCAATAAGAATCTGGAATTAAAAGTTTGATAATGACCATGAATCCATTGTTGGTGGTTGGCAAACCCCAAGTGGTTCACTAACATCCTTTAGGGAAGGAAACTGCCATCCTAACCTGGTCTGGCCTACATGTGAATTCAGACCCACAGAAATATGGTTGACTTTTAACTGCCCTCTCGGCAATTAGGGATGGTAAATAAATGCTGGCTGAGCCAGACACTCCCACATCCCATGAATGAATAAAGAAAAGAAAACTGCTCCAAGTTGGTAGATTTCTTTCGGTTCCAAAGTCTTTGGAGTATAACTCTGCTTTTACTCTCCACAAATGCTACAATACCTGCAGAATTTTTCTAGCATCTTCAGTTTTCATTTTTTTAAAAATTCCAGACTTCGTGGTATTTTGCTTTTATATGATCCACATTAATGTTTATCCTCCAGAGCAGCCTCCTCCCAGACCCTAGCATGTCACCCTATCAGCCTTATTTCCTTTCTCATGTTCTTTCCAGCTTCCTCTTGAATGCATTTATGTTATTTGTCGCAGCTATTTCATGTGTTAACTAGTTCCTCTGGTTAATGACCACTCTGCAGAAAACATTTTTCCCGAATTCTTGACGGAATTAATTATTGACGTAAATTTATGTCCTTTATCCAGCTAAGGGTGTCTAATAGTAGAAACAATTACTATACGTCTAACTGTCAACTTCTTTTACTGTTTTAATATCATCTATCAAGTAATATTTCAATACCAGGCTTATCAGGAAGCATTTATTCAGACAAAGTGTAGTTGAAATCTTGAATGCTCTCCCTCTGCGTTTGGTACCCATCTGAGTGTTTCAACCTGAATATAATTGTATTGTCTTACAGCAAAATTAGATAATTATAGTACGAAGATAACAACGAAATGTAGATTTGTATCATGGAAAATGAATTCTTAATTGGTTATATTTTATCCACTTTCTCTCATGCCACAGAAATCTTTACAACCCATAAAGATCCATGAAAAAGAAATGGAGACATCTGAAACGTAGGTACCCAAGACATCTGATAACAATTCCACGCAAAAACCATAAGACAAATGAAACAGTAGCAAAAATAA
Organism: Ginglymostoma cirratum; assembly: GCA_024137785.1. NCBI lineage: Eukaryota > Metazoa > Chordata > Chondrichthyes > Orectolobiformes > Ginglymostomatidae > Ginglymostoma > Ginglymostoma cirratum. The sequence goes on from JAHRHZ010000002.1 coordinate 19,287,332, forward strand.
TTCCAAAGAAAATCGTGGAGAAAGAAAGCATCACTTCTGGCATTTGATCAGAGCTTTAAAAATGACAAGGATCTCCAGAGGGCAAGACAGATGGCAGTAGAAAGAGGCGTCAATCGAAATGCAGCTGAATGATGGCTGTCAAAGAGCCATTGCTAGGGAGCTACAGAGACGTGTCAGAATGGAGTAAGACAGACAAACATGATGAACTACGGCAAATGGTCTTCTGGAGCTGGTGACATAGTGACAATGTCCCTGGATCAGTAATCGAGAAATTCCTGGCAAAAGATGTGGGATGATGAGTTCAAACTCTACCATGGCAGGTAGTCAATTTTGATTTCTAAAAAACAAATCTGGTTCACTTATGTCCTTTGGAGGAGGAAACCTGACAGCATTGCCAGGTCTGGTCTGCATATGACTCCAGATGCACAGCAATGTGGTGGATTTATAACTGACTTCTAAGCAAATACAGGTTAAGCAAGAAATTCTGGCCTAGCAAGCGATGCCAATACTCAATGAACAAAGAAAATCAAAAACAGTAAAACCAAGAATTTTTTTTTCTATTTGTGGTGTTCAGAAATCGAGGATCAATGGCAGGGAGGCAAGTGTGGGATAGGGTAAGGACAGAAATTACTTGTGGAATACACAAGGAGTTAGCGCAAGATTTCAAAGAACTGAAATTTGCGTTTAGTGGAAGATAGAAGGCCAGAAATTCAGAAGTGAAAAGTGGAGCACCCGCATGTACAAAGACATTGTGAGTGTTTGAATAGCCGATGAAGCAAGTCGAGGCAGTGGAAAATGACAGCTCTTGAGGTGGAAGGAAGTGCAATGATAAAGTGAACAGTGGTGTATGGCGATGAACGGTTGTCAACATATGATACCTTATGAGGGTTTGGGACCACTGGATGCTGTGAAGAACACTTTTGACTCGCTTTTCCATCTCATGTGACATGAGATGCTATGCCAGCTATTATACAAGTGATTGTTATTCAAGACCAGTAAACAGTGCATGTTGACGCTACTACTTAACATTTTAAACTAATCACATAAATAATCAGTACATTGATTCCTAATAAAGCAGAATATTGGCTCATTTGATAAGACCTATAAATGCAAAACTAAAATACAAATCGCATGGTTCAAAGTGATGTTGGGAAGTTTACACTTTGGATAACCAGTAAAACATTCAGGAAAAAAAAGAAATTCTCTATTCAAATATTTACAATTTTCGAACTGTGAAATAAGCCTTAATATACGCCAAAGAACTTCTTTAGCAACGATTGTTTTTTCATGATTTAATCCTGGATCCTTCAGCGTTTAAATGTTGAATAAATTTCATAAAGTCTTTTTTTCACTCTTTTACCCTAATTTTCTCTCGATTCCACCGTTTTCCCCTTTCTGTTTTATTTTCTGTACCTGTTTAAGAGATCACAGGTGCAAAAGGAGGCTACTCGGCCTTTCCACTCTACACTGGCTCATCAAAGGCATATCATGTCTTCGAGACATTCTCACGTTTTCCCACACCTCCACTCTCCTGCACATTGTTTATGTTTAATTAATCATTTGTCTTGAAAGCTGCAATTGAATTTGCTCCAACCATACATGCAGGTAGTATGTTCTAGACCAGAACCATTCATATTGTGTCTTTTTCTTCCATCATATTTGCTTCTTTCGCAAATGACTGCAAGTGTGTGCCTCTCAGTCTTGATCCATTTGCAAGTAGAAACAATTTTTCTCTATCTACTCCATACAGACACCTCATGATTTTGAAAACTTCTGCCAGATCTACTCTCAGTCTTCTTTCTCAGCATCATATCTTTATTCTGGTATTTGTTGCCACTATTAATAAAACCGAAGATACATGTCGCTTTACCAACTGCTTTCTCCAACTGTTCTGCTACTTTCAATGATCTATGCATATGTTTACTTTAGTGATGGAATGGGATAGGTATATACCACAGGGCAAGATTTATAGCTGGGCGAAAGGCAATTATGAGACGATTAGGCAAGATTTAGGATGCATAGCATGGGGAAGGAAACTGCAAGGGCTGGGCACAATTGAAATGTGGAGCTTGTTTAAGGAACAGCTACTGCGTGTCCTTGATAAATATGTACCTATCAGGCAGGGAGGAAGTGGTCAAGCGAGGGAACCGTGGTTTACTAAAGAAGTTGAATCTCTTGTCAAGTGGAAGAAGAAGGCTTATGTAAAGATGAGGCATGAAGGCTCAGTTAGGGCGCTTGAGAGTTACAAGTTAGCTAGGAAGGACCTAAAGAGAGAGCTAAGAATAGCCAGGAGGGGACATGAGAAGTCTTTGGCAGGTAGGATCAAGGAAAACCCTAAAGCTTTCTATAGCTATGTCAGGAATAAAAGAATGACTAGAATAAGATTAGGGCCAGTCGAGGACAGTAATGGGAAATTGTGCATGGAGTCCGAAGAGATAGGAGAGGCGCTAAATGAATATTTTTTGTCAGTATTCACACAGGAAAAAGACAATGTTGTCGAGGAGAATGCTGAGATACAGGCTATTAGACTAGACAGAATTGAGGTTCATAAGGAGGAGGTGTTAGCAATTCTGGAAAGTGTGAAAATAGATAAGTCCCCTGGGCCAGATGGGATTTATCCTAGGATTCTCTGGAAAGATAGGGAGGAGATTGCAGAGCATTTGGCTTTGATCTTTATGTCGTCATTGTCTACAGGAATAGTGCCAGAAGACTGGAGGATAGCAAATGTTGTTCCCTTGTTCAAGAAGGGGAGTAGAGACAACCCTGGTAATTATAGACCAGTGAGCCTTACTTCGGTTGTGGGTAAAGTGTTGGAAAGGATTATAAGAGATAGGATTTCTAATTATCCAGAAAGGAATAATTTGATTAGGGATAATCAACACGGTTTTGTGAAGGGTAGGTCGTGCCTCACAAATCTTATTGAGTTCTTTGAGAAAGTGAACCAAACTGGTGGATGAGGGTAAAGCGGTTGATGTGGTGTATATGGATTTCAGTATAGTGTTTGATAAGGTTCCCCATGGTAGGCTATTGCAGAAAATATGGAGGCATGGGATTGAGGGTGATTTAGCGGTTTGGATCAGAAATTGGCTAGCTGTAAGAAGACAGAGGGTAGTGGTTGATGGGAAATGTTCATCCTGGAGTTCAGTTACTAGTGGTGTACCGCACGGATCTGACTGGTCTGCAATTGCTGGACTTATCCTTACAACATTTTTCAATCATCATGACCTCTGCAAATAGAATATACCATCTTGTTCAAGAAAGATGCAAAGTTTCCATCTACCACCTCAGATATGCCCTGACTTCCTGTGCAAATCCTCCTTTTTGTCCCTGATTGGCCCTACTCCTGCTTTTACTATCCCTTTACTAATTATGCACCGATAGAAGATTTTTGCATTCCACACATATAGTTTGCCAATCTTTTCTCATATTTCGCCCTTCTATCTCTTTCGTGCTTTTCACGCTTCCTAGATGTTCACGCTTCCTAGATGAAATTCCCTGCATTCACTTTATAACAGGCACCATCCAGGAGACAGCTTTCATCCTGGAGTCATTTCTACGGCCGTGGAAATGTTTGTTCCATTGAGTAGTGGATTGCTCCTCCTTTCTTCTTCCCACCCTCCCAAGTTCCTCCTCTCCCCCACTCCCCTATACAGGTGACCTGCTGGTAGTTCCACAAACTGCCTCTGACTGCATTCCTTAGTCGAACAAGTGACGTAATCAGCTTCCAAATCGAGGAAAGGAAACAAATTGCAGACGTGATTCAAGGGCACTGCTGCATTCCCTGCACGTTTCTCCTGAATTTCTTGTCAGTCATCCATCTCCTTTCTGCCTCTATGTGCTTAATCTTTTAACCACTCTTTTAAAAGATTATGAGGAGAAAGCCGAGGCTTCGCTGGGTGTTTCGGGGGTAATTATGAGAATGGAACCTCCAGTCCCTTATACAGACTGGGGGTTGTGTTTTTGTTTAATTATCAGAGGGGTTCGCCTATTCCCCCTCCGTAACATAGTGATTTGATAGCTGAGCTCCTTTCTTAGTGTAAACAATACCTTCTACAGGCAAGAGATTTCAGATTATTGAAAGAGAACTGCCACTGTCAGGCAACTGCCTGTTTAACTAAGTTATCTTTACACATCTAGAAGCTGTTATTTTTAGGTCAGATTCTGGTTTTTACTATAAAATTGAACTGAGAAGGATTTACCATTTCAGTCCCCTCTTAGAGCCAAATTTCTAGATCTACCCTCCGCTGTCTCATTCAAGCTAAATCTCACTCGTGGTTGTCATGGACCCTTACTATGTTAAACATGATTGTTTCCTATTCCGATATCTGTACTACTGTGCACAGTTTTAATCTTTTTTTTAAAGAAGGATGTAAGCACGTTGGAAACTGTTCAGTGAAGAATAATTACCTGAAATAACTGTGTTATCTTATGAGTAAAGTTTCCACTGCCTTGTCTTTAATCCGATGGAGTTTTGAATACTAAGTAGTGATTTGATTGAAACATCCATGGCCCCAAGGGACCTTGACAGGGCAGACGTGTAGAGAACGCTTCGTCTTAAGAGAGAAATTGGGACTAGGTATCCCCTGTAAAAATCAGCATTGCTCATTTAAAACATAGTTGAGTGTTTTTTTTCTCTACTGTGAGACTTCCATCTTCCTCTTCAGAGATCTGTGGAAGAAGAATTCTTGAGCGTTTTCAAGGCAGAGATCGATAGATTTTTGTTAACTAAGAGGTAGAAGGTTATCTGTGGTGGAAAGGAACGTGGATTTCAGTTATAATGAGATCAGACATGAACCTATTGAATGACAGAGAAATCTCGAGGACCCGAATGCCCTCCACCTGCTCCTAATTCCTATGTACATGTGTACGTTTTGTCTATGTTTCAGTTCCTTTGAGTCTCAGAAAATGATTGTTCAGTTTCACTGATTAAGCAGATGCACATGTAATTTCCCTGTTTACAGTGGTCCAGTAATGTGTGTTGCACTGAAAACCACATAATGTGGACTTATTTTAAGGGGTTCTGCTGCATATGATTATTTACACGTTACCAGCAGAGGCAGTATGGAACATTTCCAACATATCTTGAACAATAAACTGAATTTTAGTCCTTTCGAATTCTATGGTCTGCGAACTCCTGTGCAAAGCTCTAAGATGCCTGTGGACGAGGGCAAATGCAATTCTATTTAACAGCGTCGGACTCCACAATCTCTACAGTTTAATTCAAGTTTAAGCAGTGACATTCAATATTTTCAAAAACTTTTTTTAACGAATTATCAACATGGCTGAAGTCTTAAGTATTCAGGTGAAGGCGCAATATTAGTCTAAATCGATTACAATGAGCTTCCCACCCCCCAGAACTAACAGAGTTGAGGGAATACAATTGACCTTGAAATACTTAATTTCTGATGTTTATATTTTGTACGAGAACTTATTATGCATATTAGATCATTGAGTCACTGGGATGAAATATATTCAGATGAAAAATATCCAGTCAGTTATGTTCAGAGAACAAACTGATCGATTTGTAAGTAAAAGGGAAAGTCACCATAATCCCACAGGACTGTTCTCACATTACAGAGAATTGCCTGATGGTAAATTTAACGTGAGGATCTTCACGCCTCAGGCGAGGGGTGAGGTTGAGAAGGCGGGACATTCGTGGATACCTTAGCCATTGAACTCACGCAATTAGCATCACTCTGCGCAGTGAACTAGTCGTTCAGTATTCGAGATAACAAGGTGTGGAGTTGGATAAACACAGCAGGCCAAGCAGCATCATGGGAGCAGGAAAGCTTGACGTTTCGGGCCTCGACCCTTCATCAGAAATGGGGGAGGGGAAGAGGGTTCTGGAATAAATAGGGAGAGAGGGGGAGGCGGATAGAAGATGGATAGAGGAGAGTATAGGTGGCGAAGAGACAGACAAGTCAGAGAGGCGGGGATGGAGCCGGTAAAGGTGAGTGTAGGTGGGGAGGTAGGGAGGAGATAGGTCAGTCCATGGAGGACGGACAGGACAAGGGGGCGGGATGAGGTTAGTAGATAGGAGATGGGGGTGCGGCTTGAGGTGGGAGGAGGGGATAGGTGAGAGGAAGAACAGGTTAGGGAGGCGGGGACGAGCTGGGCTGGTTTTGGGATGCGGTTGGGGGAGGGAAGATTTTGAAGCTTGTGAAATCCACATTCCACCTTTACTGGCTCCATCCCCGCCTCTCTGACTTGTCTGTCTCCTCTCCACCTATCCTCTCCTCTATCCATCTTCTATCCGCCTCTTCCTTTCTCCCTATTTATTTCAGAACCCTCTTCTCCTCCCCCATTTCTGATGAAGGGTCTAGGCCCGAAACGTCAGCTTTCCTGCTCCTCTGATTGCTGCTTGGCCTGCTGTGTTCATTCAGCTCCACACCTTGTTATCTCGGATTCTCCAGCATCTGTAGTACTTATTATCTCTCATTCAGTATTCTGCTGGTTCAGTTGGCTGGATGGCGGATTTCCGAGGCAGACTGACTTCACAGAGTCGTGCAATTCTCATACAGGCTGAGGTCACCATAATGGTCCGGGCTTCTCGACCATACCCGTTGTCTGAGCCGTGATTACCGTCAAGTTAAACTCACCACTGATCATCTCTCTCTAATTCAGGAGTGGGACTTTGGTGGCGACTGTATTGCAATGGTTAAAAAACCACACTCAAATATACAGTGAAATCTGTTTCTATAACCGACCTGAAAGTCCAACATGAAATGATTATTCATTTTGCACTGACCAGACTTCCCTAGAAACTAGTTTTACAACCCTTTTAACATCTATTTGAAGCTAATTCAAGTAAAGCAAAACTGCTGAGGGGATCTTTCATTTGTGCAGGGCAAAATAGACATTGCAAAACGCCATCTGTAATAATGATTTGCTCTTAAGTATTTAAGGACTTTACATGGCAAGTCATAGGATATGGTGTACTGGGTACTGCAATATTTTTGTGTTGCCACATAACATGATTTACAAATAAGTCTCTGGTGCTGTATTTTGAAATACTCCATGTCTTGGTAGAAAAACAAGTTCAATGAGCCATGCTAACAACCGGAAGGATAATAGCAGGATAGTAATTTTGGTTTATAATTGCCGTACTTCTGTCTACTTCTTCATCGAGAATTTGCACAATAAATGCTAAAGAGGGGTGCTAAAGTATTTTTATTTTTTCAATTGGCTAAGCTGGTTGACAAATGTATTGTTTGTCCAATTTGTCATTTGGCCTAACGTGAGAAAATTATCATTCACAGACACAGAGGCATGGCTTAAGATATGCCGAGGAAGGATCTGCTTCGAAGGATTAATTTAATATTATTTCAGCTTTTAATATTTACAGCTGCTAACGAAACTAGTTAAAGTGCAAAAAAGTGTTTCTTGTCGATCAAAAAGGAAACGTTCATCAAGCTAATTTAGCAGCATTTTAATTGCAGCCATGACTTGATGATCTGCATATTCATAGATAGGGAATTGGTTTAATAAGCGGTCTGAAATGTAATGACTATCATATATTCGCAGGAGATTCATTGTAGTATATCAGACAACCTTCCTGCTGTCATGAGAAGTAAGGAACAAGGAAGTGCTCATATTGCTGTAAAGATGCACAAATGCAGCCATCAGTCATAGTTACAAAGGAGGTTTAAATAAGTGAGGAACTTGGTAAACATTTAATCAGTAGGCATGTGTTACTGAGCAAACTGATGTAGTTCCATGTTGATATGTCTCCGGGATCTGATGGAATTCATGCGAGCATTTTAAAAGAGGTGGACAATGATGTGGTAGATGCGTTGGTTTTAACTTCAAATTCGTTATATTTTGGAAAATTGATGGACTTGGAGTCTTTTAATAATTTTAAGTTGGGAGCAGGTAGAATCCTGTTAGGCAAGAGATCAAAAGCTCTCAAGAGTAGTCAGGAATGGGCATGTAGTATTCGGAACAGCAATGATGTGAATGTCGGAGCAGTCTTGAAAGCTGAATGGCCTACTTCCTATCTTAATTCTTATGTTGTTATGTTCATATTCTAGCCTAGGCATGGCAAAACAATAATAAGTGAGGCATTGTATTTTGTACATTAGCTTCGTCTTAATGCATTGCAAAAGAAAGCAAATTCGCAGCATTGTCCACATCCCAGAAGCAAATTCAAACATCATTAGAAGATAATGTGCAACTAAGAAGTCACTGGTTCTGCACTTTTTCGCGATCACTTAGCTCTTTTTCTTTCAAATTAATCATCAGAGTATTTTCCTTTGAAACCGCAGAGTTTGAGCCTTTACAGTAGTATTTACCACAAATACTGATCACTTAAATAACAGTATACTTCATCTAATTCTTTACAAATACAACAGTATAATATAGCCTAAGTAAATGTCAGCCATCTATGTTTTGCTGAGTATCAACTTACCTTACCGATTGCGTATATTTTGCACAATGGCCAAAACTGGACGATGAGAATCCCGTTAAATGTAACGGCTTAGATCATAAAACATAGTGGAAATATATAAAGTAATTACTTTAAAGCATGTAGTTACTTTCGAACGTGCTATTGAGTCTTAGTACGGGGTAACTAGACAGGGATTTTGTTTTTGTCTTGTTCCTGACATTTGACTCTCTAGTTTTCACAGTGAAGGCACAAAGTGGAGGAACATTTCAAAGCCCAGCTTCAACAGTCGAGAACGAGCAAAGAACGAAGAGGAACAATAAAAATACAAAAAACTGGAACGTTTCTCACCGAAGCAAGCTCCGTCATTGCGCTGCACAGTAGAACAGCAATTCGAAATCCAGAGATACATACGTAGCTACTGGTAAGTTACATCAGACAAATTGCTATTAAATGCCCGTGAAGGATACAAAGTATTAACCAATCACTAACACCGATAAATGTTTGACTTGTGCGTTCAGGGAGGGTTTTCTGATATTTGTGCCAATGATGTTACATGCCACTTGTCACCACCCGTCCAGCTCCTAACTTTCCTTGTCCTAAAACTGGACAAAACTGAACAGCACGTGGTTTTGTTTTCCCATTAGACAATAGATCAAACTTAAAGTGAGTATGTGGGGCATGGCAGAATAAACATACCCGCATTTTTCAATGAACTGATTTAAGTATTTCAATAGCACAAAATGCTATATTTTAATGATAACAGATATAAAAGTGCACAGAGGAAACGATGGACATATAAATTGTGTTAGTACATACTATATTTTTGTTCCCATTTAACAATTAGAATTGTTTCATTCATAATTTGATCTTATAGTACAAATGTCAAAAAACCATATGGTACCCCAATCGATAAAGTTTAACGATTATTCATGGGATACTCGATGGTTGGATCAACTCTTCTCGCTCTGCAGCAAATCCAATTTGAAATCCTCAAGACTCAAAAATATGCGAGAGAAATTGTGATAATGATGCAGACAGAAAACACAGCAAGTTTCAGTCCAGTCAGAATCATTTGCCAAAGCAGAGACCTTCTGCTGCTCATGAGTGGCTGTCTGCCTATGGAAAACAAAAAGAATCAAATTCAGCACTTATTTTCCAAGTTTCATTGTTACAATTCAATGCAATGCTGACTCGGCTGGATGCCAATTCCCTTACACGTTCCATTATTCATTGGTCTTGGGCCCTCACATTTACTTTCGCTCTTGGTTATCAATACTGGATACTTTCCCAGCTCCCGCCCCCCAGCGTCCCCTGGCCCCCACTACCACCACTACTAGTCTCTTGTGGTATGTTGATAGTGTTTCTATTTCTTGGCTGAAAGGTCTAGATTCAATGCCTACCTGTCTCAGAGGTATGTCATGTCATGTTCAAATAAGTTAATTAAAGTTACTATAATGGCATTAGAAGGACATTTTTGTTGTAGCTATCATTGAATATGTCGGCTCAGTACCTGTTGCATTTTATATGAAGCAGTTGCGTGCCTCATGACATGCAAGTTTTCATTCACCTGTTTGACGTCATGATGTTTAACAGTAAATTATTCAATGAAATACAACAGTTTGCAAGGCAGCCACCCCATATATTAAGATAAACTGCAAGTGTTTTCTAATGTGAGAATATGGGCCACGACGACAATTAATTCTCTTTATCTATCTATCTGGATATCTAACTCACCCAGCTAGAATTCTCTCATGTCTTCCTAATTTTAAACCCATAACGCACTCGTCCAACACATTCATTATTGCTCTCATTCCCTTCGTGTAAACTTACATTTAACTGTTAGCCTTGTTCCTGGTCCAAACTCTTCCTCAAAGAACAATATTACCTGACAGTAATATATGCCCGAATCATCCTGTTTCAGATTCGTAATCGCGATGGAAGCATTTCCATTGGTTCTGAAAGAGGGTCTGTCCACCTGGATTATCCTACCCAAGAATTTTGCAGATTTATTGGTTACTTTGGCATCTCCTGTTCCATTTTTAATGTCTTTGTGCCACGAGAAGGCTCCAACCACTTGATCATGAGATGCATTGTAAGTGCAGAGAAAGTGAGCTGTTTCTCCCTCTGTAGCTTCAATGTAGAGAGGTTCTTGATAGACTTGGAATTTGCTTGCGTCTGTGGCTATAAGGTAAATTCCAATAGCTAAGATGTGGTATTATTTTTTATTTTATCACATGCTTCTGCAGCTACTTAAATTTGCTCTGCCATACAGTAACTACATGTAGAAAGAAAATAAACAACTCACTCAACAATAATATTGAAGTCCAGAGCAGGCCAATGGTGTTCATTGCTTCTCAGCGATCTAGAAATCATAAAAGTATTTTGAAAATCCTACATTCAAATCGTGATATTTAATGGGAAAGTCAAAGAACAGTGTTCAAAAAACAAAGTTCTCCAATGATACTGGCATGCTTCCTATCTCTACACTGACACCTTCTTATGTTCCTACATGCACCTTGATACCCCACCAGTAAGATGCCCTCACGTTCCTAATTCTGAAGAAATTTGTCAGCACTTTAAGTATCCTACTAGCAGGAATGTTAAAACAGGTTTCTTATGCAGAATACAACCGTGTTTGTTCCTGTGATTGTTTAATTTGAAGGTAAGGTTTTAGAAGAAATCTCTGAGGAACACGTTCAATAAAACAATCATGATGAACCTATGGCTCCGTGGTTAGCACTGCTGCCTCACCGCATCTGGAACCCAGGTTTGACTCCACCCCAGGGCGACAGCATGTGTGCAGTTTGAACATTCTCCCCAAGCCTGTGTGGGTTTCCTCCAGGTGCCCTGTTTTCCTCCCACAGTCCAAAGATCTACAATGCAGGTTAGGTGGATTAGCCATGGGAAATGCAGGATCACAGGGAAGGGTAAAGGGAGGTGCGTCTGGCTGGGGTGCGCTTTGGAGCATTGGTGTGTATATGTTGGACTGAATAGCCTGTTTCTACACTATCGGGATTCTGTTCTAAATAATTAAATCACTGCAGTTAATGTTTCATCATTCTAATAAGTAGGTTTGTAATAATTTGCTGAAGTGGCAAATAACCAATTGAAGTGTACATGTTCAATTGCGTTTAGACGCAGCTCAATGAATCAAGTGTTTTGATTGGGTACTAGAAAGAAGGTCAACAATGATTTTCTCCCTTAAAGTGCCACAGTGTAGAATCATAGATAACAGAAGGAGGTCAGTTAGCCAATGGTGCATGGCCTATTCCTTGCGCCAATTTTACTCCTAAACTACAATGTAAACAATTTTCACAGTTACCTAAACCATGATTTAACCTGAACCGAAATAGCCTTTGACATCATTTACTACATTTTTGTGTTCAGTGCCATCAAGGGTTGTTTGAGAGACCAGATGAAGACAGAGACCACATCTAGGTTATTTTTAAAAATAATTTTAATATCGTTGTTTAGGAAACAAAAGTTGAGGTTTATTTTGAAGGAGTTCAAAAGATGCTCACTCAATTCATCCCTGGGATGAAGGTATTGTGTTATGACGAGGCATAGAACTGGCTACGCCTATATCCAACGGAAACTGGAAGAATGGGAAGTCATGTTATCAAAATATGTAAGGTTTGTTGGGACCGAGTAGGATGGATAATTGGGAGAATATCTCTTGTGGAGGAGTTTAAATCTAGGGCACATGGTTTACAGATAAGGGGTTTCCTTATTCCTTTAAGTAATGAAGACGTTGCTATCTGGGTTCATATTTATTTAGCACTCTTAATTGCCATTGAGAAGATGTTTGTGAGCGGCCTTCTTGAACTTCTGCGTTCCTCGGACGTTCACTAGTCTGTTAGAGATCGAGCTCCCAGATTTTAACCAAGCAACAGTGAAGGAGCGACAATTTAGTTCCAAGTCAAGATAGTGTGTGAATTGGAGAGGAAATAGTAGTTACCCATGCATCTACTTCCCTTGCCTAACTAGCATAAAGGCATAAGGTTTGAAAGGTGCTATTGAAGGAGCTAGATGAGTGACTACAGTGCATGCTGTAGATGGCAAATACTTCTGCCACTATGCATTGATAGCGAAGTGTGAGTTCGAATTTCTGAGGAAGGTTAGCCAGACCCGAAACGTTAACTCTGCTTTTTCTTCACAGATGCTGCCAGACCTGCTGAGCTTTTCCAGCAACTTCTGTTTTTGTACGTTCAAGGTAGTGGATGACTGTGTCAATCAATTGGGCTTTATGTAAAATGCAGGGGAATATTTTCTCTCACAAACTTGTTAAGGGTGGAATAATTTTCCCCGGAATGCAATGGGTACTTATATTTATTCAAGGTTGAAGTAGGTAGATTTTTAGTCAAAGGTTAGAATGTGCACACAGAAAAGTGGAAGTAAGACTGCAACAAGATCAGCCATGATGCTAAAGATGCTTCTGCTCCTAAGACTGCTGCTCCTATGTCCCTATAATAGAATTACTCATCAACCTGTTGGTCCCTCCTTTTGCCTCAGATTGTTCAGAAAGTTTGATCAGGCTTGGTATTTCACTTCTGAATCAAAGTTGACTCTATTAAATAAATAGGTATGCATAACTGATCCTCACACTTGTCACTGATAATTGCTTCTATTATCTTATTTAGAATGAATGTATAGTTGATGTATAATTAATGTATAGGTTCCTCCTCTGTGTCCACTACCTCCCTCCTAACGGTTTTCAGTCTTTTGCCGATTTTCTGCTTCGACACATTCAGCACTCATTTACAAAAGAATACATTTTCTCTCTGTGGATTTGCTAAGTCTACTTAGCCCACCCAGAATGCCTATTGCATATTTAATAAAATTTATTTTTGTGTTTGAGGTAATTTTCCCTGGAGTGAGTTTGCCACTCTGAAAATAAATGAAATGATATTGAAATATTCGCTGGGATATTGCATAACAATTTTTTCACCTATTGTTTCTGTGGAATACGATTTGTTTTAAAATGGACATGTTTCTTATAACGTTCATTTATCATGCAGTTTACTGTTTAAAATATGCATTAACTTAATAATAGGAATTCCAGTCTAAGCAAACTTTTACCAAACTAAATAAACTGAACATAACTCACCACACTGATACTTACGTTTTGAAAAGTCGGAAGTGGGATAGGTAACTTTCTGCCTCAATTGTTTTCACTTATACCGACCATATCAGTTGAGATTAGAGACATGTGAATAATTACTGAACAATCACTAACAAAATGGAATCCAACGCTGCAAAGGTATTAATAACATATAACTCCAACGGATACCTTGTCCGGAATGTTCTGTTTTCACTCCTCCCTTCTCTCTGCGTCCATTCCACCTTTGAACTATTACAGTACAAATTGTTGCCTTTGGCTCAATTTCAAACCAATCACCTTCAGTGGAGTCAAATCAAAAGCTACAGAAAGTGGATGCAGTAGTCCTACAGGGAAATGCGAATCGCCTTTGTCAGTTGTTTGTGGAGCTGCAGGTTGTGGAGGCTGGGAGAAGGTTAGAAATGACTAGAACAACATGAAATTTGGATCTGCATTTCGTCAAAACTAGCATGCAAATTATTCAACTGACAAATCATTGACGTGAATGTCTGACCTGAGAACATGTATCCGTAAACACGATGAGGAAGTTCTATATTTTGTTAATGTACTGTGGTTAACTTTAAAAAGCTGGTTTTATTATTTAAAGAAAGAAGTGTCTCCAGTTACGGGAAATCTGGCGGGCAAAGATGAGTCTAATATTTCCCCACACTGACAATGTGTACAAGTGCTAAAGGGAAATTGGTTCAAGTGCTTTTACTTCTTTTGACACTAACTGGTATTAAAGTCTACTGTATTCGCTGTTCACAATGTGGTCTCCTCCATACTGGGGGGATGAAGCACAGAATGGATGACCACATTGTAGAGCACATATGTTCTGCCTGCTTCCAGTTGCCTGCCATATCAGCACATCACCGTGTTCCCTGGCCATCATCTCTGTCTCGGACTTGTTGCAGTGCTCCAGCAAAGCTCAGCACAGTCTGGAAGAAAAGCACCCCATTTTCAGCTTCTGCATCAAGTTCAATAATTTTATTGCCTAAGCACCTTCTCCCATGTCCTTATCCCAACCCTACACACCATAACTTATGATCACATGGGCTGCTAACACAAACAACCTACTGTCATCTACTAATGGTTCCCATTAGCAACTATTCATTCTCCCAGGTTGACCTTCACCCATTCCTTTGTCTGCCCAACCATTTTCTCTCTTTATACCTCTACTTATTGTCTACTCTTTTTCCCCTCGTCCACTCCCTCTTTAGCATATATACCAACCTGCATTCACTGGTGTAATGTAGGCTACATAGCAACTAATTCTCTAGTATTAAAATGAGGCATGAGGTGGATAAGCTGCTTTGATAATGTTAGGAGATGTGGTGGTGAAGTATAATCTACTTGACTTGGGTGGGAGCGTGCGGAGTGGTGGGAGCTGGAGTCAACATTAATAATGAGCTCTTATCCCATGATTGGAGCTGGGGGGTTTAAATTCAGTTTATAAATTTGGAATTGCAGAAATCTAGTAATTATGTTCATTACATTGCATCAGTTGCATAGCAAAACTGATACGGTCCCCTAACAGTTGCAGCAAGATGTTTAATTCTTCAGTGTCCTCAGGAAAGGTTCATCAAGTGCAACCAGTGTTGGCCTTTTCCAAATCCCATAAAAGAATAATGAAGGTCAATCTTTGAAATTGTGCTGAATTCTTTTTTGGTTCATCTGAAAGAACTGATCGTGTTTCATTCCAAACATGGCACATTTAACATTGTGTCATACTGCAGCATGTGCATCAGTCAAGACTATATTCTCCAGTTGCTGGAGTGGAACTTCGACTCACAAACTTGTGATGCTGTAGGGCGATGACTGTGGACTGAGGCAGCATAATAATTGCAAGCACAATTTGAATATGGGCATTTCTGATGTTAGGAATGAGACAAGTGAAAGTGAAGAGTTCCATTGCTGATAACAGGGGTGTTTTCTGAACTGGAAAGCTTGCAACTGCCATTCTTACCAGACACATATATTTTAAAACGCAGCAAAACAGCGGTGAAGAATAACACTAAATTTGTAGATTGGCAGAGTTTAAAATTCCAGCATTGTAAGGCAATGACCTACTGATATTATCACTGGACGGTCAGTCTAGAGACCCAGGTAATGTTCTGGGAACCCTGATTCGAATCCTTGCAAAGTAGATGGTGGCATTTGAATTCAATAAAACATTTGGAATTAAGAGTACAATGATGACTATGAAACTGTTGTTGATTGTCTGAAAAGTCCATTTGGTTCACTAATGGCCTTGAGGCAAGGAAACTGCCGTCCTTACCTGGTCTGGCCTAGATGTGACTCCAGACCCACAGCAATGTGGCTGACTCCTAACTGCCCTCTAGGCAATTAGGAATAGGCAATAAATGTTGGTGAGGCCAATAACACTCTCATCCCATGAATGAATTTTTTAAAAAATGACAAAGTAGTGAAGGTAGAAATAACAAGAAACGCAAAAATAAGTGTATGTGTAACGGTCAGAAGTAGAAAAGCAATCTTTGATCCAGTAAAGGCTGAGAAGGGAGGAATGATATAAACATATGAAATAAGAGAAGAAGTAGGTCACTAGGCCTCTGAAGCCTTTTCCACCAATCAATAAGATCATGACTTTTCTGATTACTCCACATCTCCACATAATCCATAAACATTCATTCCCTTGCTGAGCAATATTTGCTTTAAAGATAGTCAAAACTGCTGCTCATTGACAATGGAGGGCAAAAGATCGAACGACCCTGTATGACAAAATGAATTTTCCTTATCTTTGTCTTAAGCGAGCGACCCCTCTTTTCTTTAAACAAAAATTTCCGATTTTAGACCCATAGAATTCCTTTAATGCAAAAGTGGCCATTTGGCCCATCGAGTCAGTACCAATCTTCAGAGGTGTATCGCACCTAATCAGATCTAAGCCCCACCCTGTCTTCAAAACATGGCATTTACCATGGCTTTCCCACTTAACCTGCACATTCTTAGACACTATTGGTAATTCGGCATGGCCCATCCACCTAACAAGCACGTTTTTAGACTATAGGAGGAAACTAGAGCAACTGTAGGAAGCTCACGCAGAAATGGGGAGAAATTTTTTAAAAAAGGTAGCTGATGCTGTGAAGTTAGCAGTGCTAACCGCTCAGCCACCCATTGGTTTTAGATCATGTCAAGGCTGTTTTATATGCACCCTGTCAGAATCCATCATTATATGTTTTAATCAAGTTGCCCCTTACTCTTCTAAGCCCATTGGATACAAGCCTTCACTTCCCAAACTTTCCTCGTAAGACAACCAGCTCAGTTCAAGTATTAGTATAAGAACCCTTCTCTGCACTGTTTTTACCACGTCTGCATCCATCCTTACAATTCTGTGTACAATATTCCAGATGTGGTTTCATCAATGTCCTGTGTAACTGAAATATAATCTCCTTTCTTCTGCATTTAACTGCCCTTGTAATAGAAATGTTACGTTCTTCCTGGACTTCCTAATTATGATAATGGGTAACCAGGAAATAGCAGATATCTTTAAAAAAAGTTATGAAATGCTTTTAAGCTAAAACATCTTTTTAAGAAAAGGATTTGTTGACTCATGTAAGTAAGGAATGTAATTCATATCAGTAGAGAAAACATAATGGAAAAAGAACCAATAATCTCTTGAAATCTTCGAATTCTGAAAGAGGTCAGAATAAGAGATAAAATGGTTGTGACCTTCCAAAATTCCATTGTCTCTGTAATGATTATACTGAATAAGAACAGAAGAACTAGGAGCAGGAGTAGGCCATCTAGCCCCCCCACCCCGAGCCTGCCCCGCCATTTAACAAGGTCATGGCTGATCTTTGAGACTCAGCTCCACTTACCTGCCCACTCACCATAACCCTTAATTCCTTTACTGTTCAAAAATTTATCTAGTCTTGCCTTAAAAAAATTCAGTGATGTAGCTTCAACTGCTTCCGCAGGGAATTCCACAGATTCACAACCCTTTGGATGAAGAAGTTCCTCCTGACCTCAGTCCTACATCTGCTTCCCTTTATTTTGATTCGCTGCCTCAAATAGGAAGAGGGTAAATGCAAGATCATAATTCAAGAAAGGAGAAAGAGATAAAATGTGGACTGACACCAGCTATTGGTTTAATAATTATTATTAAGGAGTGGTTAACAACATATTTCTCAAAAAAATCAGTTGGGGTTGGCATGTATTTTATGGAAATTAAATCTTATCTGACCATTTTCTTAGCTATTTTGTGAAGACACAACTAATAGGGTAAAGAAAGGGACACTAGTCAGTGAGAGAAACTGAGAATTTCCAAAACACATTCGATAAAGCACCACATATAAATCTATTACGCAGTATAGATGTTCATGGAGTGGAAGGCACGTATTTACATGAGCAAGGGTAGGTTAATGGGCGGGTAGTAGAAAACAGGCAGAAGTGCATCATATTCTGACCAGCAACTTTCTATTAGAGCAGAGTACCAATGTCAGTATGAGGGCTTTTGGAATTTTCAGTCCAGAATAAATTACTTAGATGAAGAGACTGAAAGAAATAGCTTTCTGATGATACAGATAATTGAGAATCCAATTTGCAAGGAAGAAGCAAAGAGATAAGACTAGAAAGTCAAGAAAGTGCCTTGTGGGTAAGTGACAGTTGTAGATTATTTAAAATCTATTTAATGAAAGGACTGCATGTATGGTTGGTAAATTTACTGATTACACAAAGATAGGGGAGCTGGTAAGTTGTCAAGAGGAGATGAAGAGCCTGCAGAGGGAATCACAGTGGGCAATAATTTGACAGATGCAACACAATGTTAGGAAACATGATTTTTTAATTTGACAGAAGAGGCATATTACTTAAATGGAAAGAGATTGCAAGAATATTTGGGTGTCCTGGTACACAAGTCACATAACTTAGCATGCAAGTACAACAATAGATTACTGAAGGAAATTGAATATTATTACAAGGTTATTACAAGAATACAGAATTTAAAAATGTGGAGTTCTTACTGAAAGCCATAGCCAAGCACTCCAAGATCCCCCAGCTCCTCTTCCTCTGAGCTTCCGATACTCTTGCTGTTCATCATGCTTCTCATTAAATTAGACACCTGACTATTTACTTTTAGGGGCTATCTGTTAGGCGATGATTTTATCTCTGTAGCTGTGGGTGCATGAAGGAGTTTATTCATTTTGATGACAAATGATACGGCCGAAAAATTGCTTCTAACTTCAAAACTATATGAAAAGATGGAATACTGAAGTTATACAGTGTGTTTATAAGAGGTGAGGGAGACAGATATTCTTGTGACATGAGTTGGCACATAGTGTTGAGTAATAAACCTCTAAAGGAATATACATTTACAAATGTAAACACTGTTACCAGTTAACTCCCAAAAATTACATAGCCAAATGATTATGCTCCTGTCCAACCTCTTCCATCAGGCAAAAGATGCAGGAGCTCGAACGCACTTACCAACAGGTTTAAGACCAGCTTCTTTCTTGCTGTTATTAGACTGCTGAATGGGCCTTTCTAATTTCAAATAATGTTGATAATGTTACTGTTCGTCTTGCTTTGTAACCATAACCTTGTATGCCTTGTTCTGTCTAAGCACCCTATAATCTATTTGTCCTTGTTTGCTATGATCTGCCTGTACTGTTCACAAAACAAAACTTTGCATTGTACTTAGGTACATGCGACAATGACAAACCAAATTATTCCTCATCTTAGTCACTTCACGTTAAACAAAGTTAATGTTAGCACAGCTATTAATGTACATTTTTTCTTCTTACAGCAGTTGTCTCTTTGCCTTCCTCTGTTGACTGATGAGAATGCAATAATATAGGAGGATGTTAATTCACCTTATTCTGAGATGTTATCGGGATAACATCCCATTGATTTCTATATTCTCTATAAATTAATGCTCTTTATCTGCTAACAAACCCATGACTGCTTTCATCTAGAAGGATAAAAGGGAAACAGATATATGAGAACACCTCCACCTGCAAGTTTCCTTTCAGGTCACTCATCATCTTGATTTAGAAATGTAAAATCAATTGGAAGGACATCACCATTCCAACCTACTCCAGCGGTCCCCAGTATTCCATGTTTTAGCCAATTCGCTTCACTCCACATTATAAACAGTAAATGGTTGGAGATGTTGGATAAGAGGTAATAGGAACTGCAGATGCTGGAGAATCCGAGATAACAAGGTGTAGAGCTGGATGAACACGGCAGACCAAGCAGCATCATAGGAGCAGGAAATCTTGACGTTTCGGGCCGAGACGCTTCATCAGAAATGGGGGAGGGGAAGAAGGTTCTGAAATAAATAGGGAGACAGGGGGAGGCGGATAGAAGATGGATAGAGGAGAAGATAGGTGGAGAGGAGACACAAGTCAAAGAGGCAGGGATGGAGCCAGTAAAGGTGAGTGTAGGTGGGGAGGTAGGGAGGAGATACGTCAGTCCAGGGAGGACGGACAGGTCAAGGGGGCGGGATGAGGTTAGTAGATAGGAGATGGGGGTGCATTTTGAGGTGGGAGGAAGGGATAGGTGAGTGGAAGAACAGATTAGCGAGGCAGGGATGAGCTGGGCTGGTTTTGGTATGTGGTAGGGGGAGGGGAGAATTTGAAGCTTGTGAAATCCACATTGATACAATTGGGCTGCAGGGTTCCCAAGCTGAATAAGAGTTGCTGTTCCTGTAGCCTTCGGGTGGCATCGTTGTGACACTGCAGGAGGCCCAGGATGGACATGTCATCCGAGGAATGGGAGGGGGAGTTGAAATGGTTCGCGACTGGGAGGTGCAGTTGTTTATTGCGAAACGAGTGCAGATGTTCTGCAAAGCGGTCCCCAAGCCTCCGCCTGGTTTCCCCGATGTAGATGAGGCCACAACGGGTGCCGCGGATGCAGTATAGCACATTAGCAGATATGCAGGTGAACATCTGCTTGATGTGGAAAGTCTTCTTGGGGCCTGGAATAGGGGTGAGGGAGGAGGTGTGGGGGCAGGTGTAGCACTTCCTGAGTTGCAGGGAAAAGTGCCGGGTGTGGTGGGGCTTGAGGGGAGTGTGGAGCGGACAAGGGAGTCACGGAGAGAGTGGTCCCTCCGGAAAGCATACAACAGTGGGGAGGGAAAAGTGTCTTTGGTGGTGGAGTCGGATTGCAGATGGCGGAAGTGTCAGAGGATAATACGTTGGATCTGGAGGTTGGTCGGGTGGTACGTGAGGACGAGGTGGATTCTTTTTTGGTTGTTATTCTGGGATGGGGTGTGAGGCATGAGTTGCGGGAAATGCGGGAGACATGGTCGAGGGCGTTCTTGACCACTGCGGGGGGGAAGTTGTGGTCCTTGAAGAACGAGGACATCTGAGATGTACGGGAGTGGAATGCCTCATCCTGGGAGCAGATGCAGCAGAGGCGAAGGAATTGGGAATAGGGGATGGCATTTTTGCAGGAAGGTGGGTGGGAGGAGGTGTATTCTAGGTAGCTGTGGGAGTCGGTGGGCTTGAAATGGATATCAGTTTCTAAGTGGTTGCTCGAGATGGAGACAGAGAGGTCCAGGAAGGTGAGAGAGGTGTGAGAGATGGTCCAGGTGAACTGAATGTTGGGGTGGAAGGTGTTGGTGAAGTGGATGAACTGTTTGAGCTTCTCGTGGGAGCACGAGGCAGCGCTGACACAGTCATCAATGTAACGGAGGAAGAGGTGGGGTTTAGGGCCAGTGTAGGTATGGAAGAGGGATTGTACCACATACCCTACAAAGAGGCAGGCATAGCTTGGGCCCATGCGGGTACCCATGGCCACCACCTTTGTCTGTAGGAAGTGGGAGGAATTGAAAGAGAAGTTGTTGAGGGTGAGGATGAGTTCGGCTAAGCGGATGAGGGTGTCAGTGGAGGGGGACTGGTCAGGCCTGCGGGACAGGAAGAAGCGGAGGGCCTTTAGACCATCTGCATGGGGAATGCAGGTGTATAGGGACTGGACATCCATGGTAAATGAAGTGTTGGGGACCGGGGAATTGGAAGTTTTGGAGGAGGTGGAGGGCGTGGGTGGTGTCACGGGCGTAGGTAGGGAATTCCTGGATCAAGGGGGAGAAAGTGGAGTCTAGATAGGTGGGGATAAGTTCGGTGGGGCAGGAGCAGGTGGAGACAATGGGTCGACCAGGGCATTCAGGCTTGTGGATTTTGGGAAGGAGATAGAAGTGGGCGGTGCGGGGTTGGGAACGATGAGGTTGGAGGCTGTGGGTGGGAGGTCACCTGAGGTGATGAGGTTGTGGATGGTTTGGGAGATGATGGTTTGGTCCTCGGGGGTGGGGTCATGATCCAGGGGGCGGAAGGAGGAGGTGTTGGAGAGTTGGCGCCTGGCCTCACCCATGTAGAGGTCAGTGCACCATACTACAACTGCGCCTTCCTTGTCCGCGGGTTTTATGGTGAGGTTGGGATTGGAGCGGAGGGAGCAGAGGGCTGCACGTTCTGCCGGGGAGAGGATGGAGTAGGTGAGAGGGGTGGAGAGGTTGAGGCGATTGATGTCTGGAAGGCAGTTGGAGATGAAGAGATGGAGGGAGGGTAGGAGACCTTGGGGTGGTGTCCAGGAGGAGGGCTTGTGTTGGAGGCGGGAGAAGGGGTCAGTAGAGGGAGGGTTAGAATCGTGGTTGGAGAAGTAAGCGTGGAGGCGGAGGCGGCGGAAAAACTGCTCAATGTCCAAACGTGAGCGGTATTCGTTGATGTGTGGGTGGAGGGGGACTAAGGTGAGCCCTTTGCTGAGGACTGACCATTCGTCCTCGGTAAGGGGGAGGTCTGGGGGGATGGTGAAGACTCAGCAGGGCTCAGAGTTGCTGTCTCCACTGGAGCTATTGTTAGTTTTATTTTCGATCGAAGCAGCACTACAAATCACAGATTCCCCACAGTGAGAAAGAGACCGCTCTGCCCGCCGAGTCTGCACTGACCCTCTGAAACGCATCCCACATAGACCTTGAACCTGTTTCCCTAACCCTGCTTTTGTGATGCCTAATCCACCTCGCCCACACATCCCTGGATATTGCAGTTTCGTGTTGCCAGTCTATCTAGTCTGCACATCTATGGACTGTAGGAGGAAACCTGAAATCCGCGCAGTAACGTGGAGAACAGACAGTCACTCGAGGCTGCAATCGAACCCTGATCCTAAGGCAGTAGTGCTGACTACTGTGCCAACTTTCATCATGACTTTGCCTCATGAAATACGTGTGCTGTCCGATGATGATAGATTGTTTATCTTTGTCCCCACATCCCAGGCATTTAGAAGAGTGAGAGGAAAATGCATGCGATTCTGAGGTGCCTTAGTCCCATGTAGGACAGCCTATCTGCACAATCAAGAACTAGGGACACCGTTATCAGTTAAGGGTTAAAGTTGAGAATTGATTGGAAGAACATTCTCCATTCAATATGTTGCGAATATTTAGAATGTTCGACACCAGGGGGCGCTTGATGCCACCGTTCGTGTATTCAGCGCGACAAAAATCAATAGATCACTAACCTCGATTTGGGTGTTCATGGGCGAACCAGAA
Source organism: Ginglymostoma cirratum (assembly GCA_024137785.1). NCBI lineage: Eukaryota > Metazoa > Chordata > Chondrichthyes > Orectolobiformes > Ginglymostomatidae > Ginglymostoma > Ginglymostoma cirratum. Next base: position 19,310,309 of record JAHRHZ010000002.1, read on the forward strand.
ATTGTTGAACACTATCTTTTAAGCTTAATTTTAAACGTGGGCTACTTGTATTCGTCCTTTCAAGAGGAAGCGACGTCGCAGGCAAAGACACCATGAATTGCACATCCCTAATTGTACTTGCACTGAGTGGCTGGGCCATCTTAGCAACGAAGATTCAAATCATTGCAGTCACAGGTCGTCTGGAGCAACGGAGGATGACTGATAACCCTCTCGAAAATACGTTAGTCGATCAGATAACTTTTTAAAACAATCATGGCAGTTTCATGGCAATACCAGGGCAGCTTATAATTCCAGAATAGTTTTATTAGTTAAATTTAACACGGCAAGTGGTGGAATAGAAACACTTTCCCATCGAACACTAGTTTATTCGCCTAATTCTTGCGCTAGAAATTAGAAGGAATATACATAATTGAAAGCATCACGATAAAAGAAGATAAATAGAACAAATGTAACAGATTTATTTCAGACAGAACATCAAGGGAATGACATTTAACGTCGCTGATGCTTGGAACTTGTTCAGGTGAAATTATTGGAACTTGAAGCGTTCATGTCACTAAAATTATCATATTTTGCCTTCACATTGAATAACTAAGGTTTTGCCGTAAGAACATTTACTGTCAATGAATCTGCGTATAAAACAAACAATCATTTACAATAACATTTGCGCTTACGAAGAGCGGGAAGTTGAATAATCTGTCAAACGCTACACTCATCCTTAAACTTGGCTTAAATTGACTGTACTTCACCCATTAGAAAATGCAAGGTCCAGTTGGGCACAAATTCTACAAACACACTGCTGCATACACGATCTGCTCGCCCTTCATTCCGGCAGTCTGTGGGGGACCGAGCCGAGCACCAGCCTCGCTCTGACCTGGTTGTGGTAAGACCGAGTACACTATCGACGCCTCATTAGTTTTTGGAATTGGCACCGACTCACTCTTTGCTGGGTTTTCACTCTGCACGCTCAACCTCTTTGTCTCGCTCACAGCCTGATCTGGATCACGGTGGTTGTTTGAGCGGCTGATATTCAACTTCGCATAAATTGTAGCATCGGGCAAGTCTTCATTCTGAAAATAACCAGATCATTTGTTACAATATTTGTAAATAACGGACGGCAGATTCTCTCGGTGAGGAGATATATAACTAGTTACAGCAGTAGTGCTGATATGTTTAGCCTTTTGCTGTGGGTTTCGAATGAATGCTTTCTTCGTTATTGTATTGGGCATCTTGTACTTCACGACCCATAACACCGCAGGTACAAACTGGACAGAATTATACCAATGAAACCCCAGGGTGTTTGCGAAATATAGCCTTGATATTATATACCATTATGTAATGTGCTAAAAAAATTCCCTGACTTCATGCAACTGCAGAGATTTTCTTCTCGGCTGTCTCTGGTAAATTTTTAAAGCATTTTTACATCAGAAACAGCCCTCCGTTTTCGATGTCACAAACAGCCAGTGAGTAATGGAAATTTTGCATTCGTTGTGGGACTGAGCAAAAAATTGACCATGAACCCAATTGCTTTGCATTCAGGGTGGAAAATGGGAATTTCATTTCACAAACGATTACATGAAAGATAGACCGACAGAATGAGTTTGGGAACTACTCGCTCACATTCTAGACCTGTATTTGGTCTAAGCACACAGCACTCAAGTGACAAAGCCAACTGAGTTTCCACGCTAATCACTTCAAATCAATCATAGTCTGTACGCATTGTCGGGAAGCACCGTCATTTAGTAACAACTGAAGCTAAAAAGTGCTCTGATGGATCAGAGCATGAGACGTTAACATAGAGCATTGAACAGCACTGCTCGGGAAGAGGCCCTTCAGACCACGATGTTGTGCCGAACATGACGCCAAATTAAACTAATCCCTTCTGCCTGCCTTGGTCTATGTTCCTCCATTTCTTGCATATCCATGTGCTTATCTGAAAGTCCCTTAAACGCCCCGATCGTATCTGCCTCTACCACCACCCCGACAAGGCTTTCCAGACTCTTACCACATTTCTATCTTAAAATAAACCTGCCCTTCACATATTCTTTGAAGTTTCACCTTCTGACTTTACATGCATGCTCCTTAGTATTAGACATTTCAACTTTGGGTAAAAGATTCTGACTGTCAACCCTACATATGCATCTCTTAATTTTATAGACTTCTATTAAGTCTCCCTTCAGCCCCCACCGTTCTCGAGAAATTAACCCAGGTTTTTCTAGCCTCTCTTTATAGCTCATACCCTTTAATCCAGGCAGCATCCTGGTAAACTTCTTCTGCACCCTCTCCAAAGCCTCGGCATCCTTCCTGTAATGTAGCAACCAGAATTGAACGCGGTACTTCAAGTGTGGCCCAACTAAAGTCTTTTAAAGAAGCAAAAGACATCCTGACTCCAGCACTCAATTCCTCGACCGATAAAGGCATGCATGCCATGCGCCTTCCTTACCACCCTGTCTACTTGGCGTGGCCGTTTTCAGGGGTCGAGTAATCGAATTCGCGTGACACAATGAACAATTTTTAAAAATAACTAGCTTGCAGTGATGTCTCTAACGTAAGGAAAGCTTGAAAGAATAAAAACAAAATGACCAGCAGCTGAAAGGAGGAAAAGTCTTCTCTTACGAAAGTAATAAAAAATTGAGAGCAGGGATATTGGGCAGTCTCTAGCAGTTCAAAAACACAATTTATAGAAGCGATGCGTGGCTGGATGCACTCCAAATTTCATAGATAGAAACATTGGGATGCCAGAGACAATGGTCATCATGTCCTGTTAATAAGAAGTCGCAATGGATTTGTGCTAGAGAATAAAATTACTCCCTCCCTCTAGGATAAGGACAACCGAGCTATAGAATCGTAGAATCCCCACAATATTGAAGCAGGCATTTCAGCAAATCGAGCCTTCACCGACCTTCCCAACAGCATCCCACCCCACTCCACTATGTGCCTGCACCCCGCATTTCCAATGCTTGATCCACATAGCCTGCAAATCCCGGGACACTTTGGGCAATTTAGCGCGGCCAACATACCTAACCGGCACATTTTTGGATGTAGGAGGAAACCGGACCACCCGGAGGAAATCCATGCAGACAAACCAGATTTGTCATTCTCTAGGCTTCAGTCATATTGAACATTCCAGGATAAAATTTCACTTGTAAGTTAATGCTTCAAAGTTAATGTTTCGTATTTTCATCTTCATCTGATCTGCTCACCAACCCCCCACCTACCCCGCCACCCCATCCTCACCCCCATAGAAAATGTTACACCAGTACAAACATTTGAATACAAACTGTTGAATCATTTACCCACCATTTTGCCTGTGCAATAAACTGCACATCAGACTGACATATCTTCCTAAATATTTTGTTCCTGCTCATATTCAAAGCCTGGAGTCAAGCAATTAATATTTCTTATTATTAGTTGTCATCCTCATCTTTCGTAGCATGGTGATCACTTATAATGTTAAACTCGCCCCTCATAAGCCTTTCTCAAAGATAATCACCTAAAATTGCCATCAATCTGAATACAAAGCAAAAGCCGTAATGGGAATATAGTACATACCTCATTTGCAACTTGGTCTCCAGTTCTGTTACCTATAAAAGTTATTTTTTAATTGGTTAGATATCTTAAAGCAGGAACAAAATTAACAATTGCATAAATGCAGTGCTACCGTCAAGGCATTAGGAAGAAAGATCTATAACTTATGCATTTCTTAACATCTTGACTGCAGCTGTTCAAGAGGCAGCTTACCACCACCTTCTCAGGGGCACGGAGAGATAGTCAATAAATGCTGGCCCAGCTAGTGACATCTGAGGCCCACCAGTGAATAAATTGAAAAAAAAATTATCTTGGAGCTTGGATGTCAAAAAGGTGGCCCATGAGTGCTGGTCCCTTTAGTGAAGTATTTTCCTTTAAAAAAAAAAGACAAAGCTTACAAGATTCTCTTCTGGAATAGTGATTGCCTAGCCCTGTGATATCTTGAAAAGTGTCCATATTACAGAGGACAGGGTGCTGGATGTCTTCAAATGCACAAATGCATAAATCCCCAGGACCAGATCAGATGTATCCTAAAACTTTGTGGGAAGCTATGGTTGGGCTGTTTGCTGAGACATTTCATAGAATCCCTACAGTGTGGAAATAGGCCACTTGGCCCAACAAGTCCATACTGACTGTCCAAGGAGCATCCCACCCACACTCAGCCCCCAAATCTATCACTGTAACCTTATATTTCCCCTAGCTAATGCACTCAACCTACACATCCCTGGGCACTACAGGCAATTTAGTGCAGCCAACCCACCTAACCTGCATATCTTTGGACTGTGGGAGGAAACCAGAGCACAGAGAGGAAACCCACACCAACACAGAGAGAATGCGCAAACACCATGTAGACAGTTGCCTAAGGTTGGAATTGAACCTGGGTCCCTGTCGCTGTAAGGCAGCAGTGCTATATGCTGAGCTATCATGCCACCCCATAATATTACATCATTGATAGCCAGAGGTGAGGTGCTGTAAGACTGGAGGTTGGCGAATGTGTTGCCATTATTTAAGAAAGGTGGTAAGAAGAAACCAGGGAACTATAGACTGGTGATCCTGATGTGAATGGTGGGCAAGTTGTTGGAGGGTATTCTGAGGGACAGCAATTACATGTATTTGGAAAGGCAAGGAATGATTAGGTGCTGTATAGTCAAAATGGCTTTGTGCATGGGAATTTATTGCTCACTAACTTTATTGAGGCTTTTGAAGAAGTGACGAAGAAGACTGATGAAGCCAAGGCAGTGGGCATTGTCTATATGGACTTTAGCAAGGTGTTTGACAAGGTTTGCATGGTAGACTAGTTAACTAGGTTAGATCACACGGAATCTGGGGGAACTAGCCATTTTGATGCAAAATTGGCTCGAAGGTAGGAGGCAAAGGCGAGTGGTGGAAGGTTGCTTTTCAGACTGGAGGCTTGTGACCTGCGGTCTGCCAGAGAGATCGGTCCTGGGTCCATTGCTTTTTGCCATTTGTGTTTGATTTGGATTTGGATTTGATTATAGGAGGTATGCTTAGTAAATTTGCAGATGACACCAAAATAGGTAGTGTAGTGGACAGCGAAGAAGGCTACCTCAGAGTACAATGGGACCTTGATCAGATGTGTTGATGAGTACTAAATAGAGTTTAATGTAGATAAATTTGAAGTACTGCAGTTTGGTAGGGCAAATCATGGAAGGACTTATACACTTAACGGTAAGGTCCTGGGGAGTGTTGCTAAATAGAGACCTTGGTTGCAGGTATGTTGTTCCTTGAAAGTGGAGTCGTAGGTCGGTAGAATAGTGAGAGGGCATTTGATATGCTTGCCTTTATTGGTAAGTGCATTGAGTATATGAGTTGGGAGGTCATGTTGCGGCTGCACAGAACATTAGTTAGGCCACTTTTGGAACATTGTGTTCTGGTCTCCCTGTTTAGGAAAGATATTACTAAACTTGAAAGCGTTCAGAAAATGTTTACAAAAATATTGTCAGACTTGGAGGATTTGAGCATTTGGGAGAAGCTCAATAGGTTGGTGCTATTTTCACTGGAGTGTGAAAAGCTGAGGGGTGACCTTATAGAGGTTTATAAAATTATGAGTCCAAAACTAAAAGGCATAAAATTAAGGTAATGAGGAAAAAATTTAAAAGAGACTTAAGGGGCAATGTTTTCTTACAGAGGATGGTGCATGCATTGAATGAACTGCCAGAGGAAGAGATGGAGTTTGGTACAATTGCAATGATTAAAAGTTAGCTGGATGGGATACATGAACAGGAAAGGTTTAGAGGGATATGGGGTCAATACTGGCAAAAGGAACTGGATTAATTTAGGACCTCCAGTCGGCATGGATGAGTTGGGCAAAAGGGTCTATTTCCATCCTGTTTATCTCTATGACTCTATGACACTGTGACGGTACTCAGGATGCAAGTGGCAGTAGAATCCTGTGGTTGCCAATGGAAAGTTGTTTATACTGTAGTAATTTATAGCAGATGAGTAAACATTAAAGCCAATAGATTGTTTTCAGTCCAAAATAATGAAGGATTGATTTTGGTTTAGAAAACCCCAAATTTGATATTATCTAGGGCAGTCCCAAGGGCAGCTGACTAGGTTCAGGAGCAATTATTGTTTGCCTCATAGAAAGGAAATGTTCAGAGCAGTTCAGGGAAATTGTTATTCAGCCAAGTTTATGTTGTGTAGCTTTCAAATTAGAAGCGTACAGTTAGGAATCTGCATGGTATTGGAAACTGAGAAAGTCTAAGGTCTCAGTATCATAGGTATTCATGTAAGAAGATTTTCACAGTTCATAGAAAAGAAATTAGGGAGAATCAATTAAGTATAAATGCTTGATATATTGAACTTATTGCTCGAGATTTGATTCTCTTAACAGACAGTGTCAGCAAACACGTGAAAGTGCTGATTTGCTGTGGTTTGTCTTTTTTAAAGAACCTTTTTTGTACATTTGGTTATTTTGGTTTTCATTTTTGTTCTTCTGATTTTGTTTGCAATAAACTTTTTTGTTAAATAGGGTCTGCAGTCTTGTGCGACTAATTTCAGTGACTGACTACGATTTTAACTAAAGTATAAAGACAAACATATGATCTATCAATCCAAGTTTCGTTCTGGCATCTTATTCATCCAGTAATATCATCAGCTGGCGTCATGAAAACTTTAAGAATAAATGTTTCAGTGTTTTATTGCCTTTTGTTTTGGGAATAATGGTACCTAGCCTTTTGGGCAACACGATTGTACAGTGGTTAGCACTGCTCCCTCACATCACCAGGGACCCGGGGTTTAAGTTGAGTCTTGGGTGACTGCCTGTGTGGAGTTTCCACGTTCTTCCTGTGTCTGCGTGGATTTCCTCCTACAGTTTGAAGATGTGCAGGTTAAGTGGATTGTCACGCTAAATTGCCCGGTCGTGCGCAGGGATGCATAGGCTAGGTGGATTAGCCATGATAAATGCAGGCTGACAGGGATAGGGTGGGGAAATTGGTCTATGTGGTATACTATTTGGCAGGCCGGTGCAGACTCGATAGGTCAAAGGGGCTCTATCTGTACTGTAGAAATTCAATGAATCTAGCCTGTCATTGTTTATTATCATGCAAGGCGGTAGGAGTACAAGTGTGAGATAACCTCTAATGCAAAATACTTAAAACTAGAAGGCAATAATGAAACTCACCGACTTTGAAGTTGAGCATTTAAATACACTTTCAATATTCTACAATTTGAGCAATGACGCTTTTAATTTACGAATACTTTACGAATACTTTACGAACATGGCGCGAAAGTGAGGAATGAATGGATGGTGTAGTAATAATTTTTTGCATTTTTGTCTTTCTGATACAAGGATAAGTATGATAATTTCCTAATTTCTTGACATTTACTATTCCTTTATAGGGCTCTCCCCCTCGCTTTCCTTTCAAAAGTCTACTCTCGTCAACAAATAAATTGGCTAATTACGCCAACAGTTCAGAGAAAATTTGCAAGTATGGTACCAAAAATATGCAGGTATACACATCAACACAAGCTGGATATCTTCTCTCTTGAGAAAAGAAGGTTGAAGCATAACCTAATTGGATTCTATAAAATTATGAAAGCTTTGTTACAATAGATACAAGGGAGATTTTCCTCTAATGGGCAAAAGCTTAGATAGAAGCCACCAATACAAGCTCACTATCAAGCATTTCAATGGGAAATCAAGAAGAAACTTCTTCCCATAAACTATGACAAGAACGTGAAACTCATTACTACAGTATGAAGAGAATAACAGAGTCGTAATTAAAAGTTAACTGGAAATTCACATAAGGACATACAAAAAGTTTACTAGATTTATTAGTTGAGACGATAATAGGGAGAGGTCCAAGAAGAGCGTAAACACTGTGTAGTAACTCATTCTATGTTATTTTGTACTTGAGTTCAGTAATTACCTGGAGGCCTGCTACGGTGCAGTGTGGAAATTATTTTGACTAAGATTATAACGACCAGCACCACCACCACCACTGAAAATATCAGGAGATTGGTGTTCCACTGAATTGGAGATGGTGTTTCTTCAGAATCAATATGAGCTGCGAATAGAGGGGAGAAAAACTATTTGTTTCGTTATGTCTTTGCATTTCTCTTCGCGCTTTTGGTAATGGCTATATTGGTTTCATGCTTAACTTAAAAGCTGCAAATGAGTAGCAATGTTGCAGTATGGTGCAGCAGGGCACCTAGTTGGTGAGCAGTAAAGCAAAAAAAAAACTATGTATCTTTTTATAACCCTCCTCTGTGCTTTTCATTGCTGTTATTCTTAGTCGTATGTTTGAATTAAGGTAAACAAGAGCGTTACAAAGATCATTTGTACAAAATAAGCACAAATAAGATCAGCAGACAAAGCCACAATAAAGAGTCAGTTGAATGACTGCAAGCCTGTAGATTCCAGCAGAGGTGGTTTAGTGGACGTTGGGGTAGAAGGTGGAGGAGGGGCAGGTGTAGATTGTAGCTATTGGGGGAGGTGAAATGTTGTACACTGTTCTGTGTATCTCTTCCTTTTTCTTACTTGTGACCTATTTCAGAACAAAATGTTCATCATATAAATTGCTTACTTTCCATTAATTTGAACTTCTTAGGAAAGCTATATGGATTCAAAATGGACTCAAAAATGCTGCTAATCTGAATCTAATATACAATAATTCATCGTAAATTAAATATCAGTAACTATGTATCACCCATACTCCACTCGATTAAATGATCAATTAGACTCAGACAATTTTGCAACTAATTTACCCATTCCAGTTTAGGTAATCTTTATGCTACTTTGTGAAGATGATAGAGATAGCTGACTGTATTGAAGCTATCTTAAGTTGCAAAACATGTAGAACAAACGAGCCAGTTATTATTCAATTGTGATTATAACAACCAGCACCAGGGCCACCACTGAAAATACAAGCAGATTTGGAGTTGGCATTTCTCCAGAATCAATATGAGCTGCAAATACGGGGGAGAAAAACCATCCATTTCATTATGTCTTTCCTTTTCTCTTTGTGTTTTTGGTAGTGGCTATATTGGGTTCACACTTAATTTAAAAGCTGCAAATGAGTAACGAAGTTGCAGTACAACACCACAGAGCACCTGGATGGTGAATGGATGAAATGAAAAAATCTAATTATTTTTTCATCATCCTCTTCTGTGATTCTCATTGCTGCTATCTCCATTTATCTCCAGCGCTATGTGTTTCAGTCTAATTTGTAATAACATGCTTCAATTATTTATTGATTGATTCTCAGTAATGAGTTTGAATCTAATCAAACTAATTCCTTCAAGTTATGAGTCGCACATCTACCGTGAACAATTCCATTACTCGTGAGATTCATGCACTCATCGCATTAGTTTGATTGCACATTGATCACAAAGAAACAACCCTCTAGAGAGCGTCGATGGATCAGTTCAAAGATTTGATGTTTTGCAAAACTCAATCTAAGTTTTCGTGACATAAAAAAATACTCATAGAAAAAGATAGTTCCATAAATTTCGCACACTCTGTGGTCGAAGAACGCAGCACATCAGTGCAAAGGACAAAGCTGTTGCATTGTCAATCATCTGCAGCCAGGTGACATTCAATTTTCCTTCTTGACTGTTTCCAGAACACTGTATCATTGCGGATTCAAGTGCTAAACCAATTCAATTCACCGCACGTCATGCAATCAGGAACTAAATGCACTGAATACGGCCACAAAAGACCCAAATCTGTTAACCAGTTCTGTCTTTAGCTATTTAGTTCAGCTACATCATTGATATATAATTAATAAACTTAACATGACTCTTTCATGAGAAAAGCAAAACTCAATCCAGCCAATTACTGGACACCAGACTTGTCCCAAATATCAAATAAGTAATGGGGGTTTCCTCACCAGTGGTATACAATGACAAGTGATCCATAATACCCAACGACATTTTTGCTTTCTGTCAGGGCTAAACTTTTATTGACCTGTTAACACTTTGCTCTCAAATTGACAGTGCTAAACACCAGTGGGAAGGCAAGACATGCTGCTTTGTGATGAAATACTCTACACTTGTCCCAGTGACATGCAAGCAATTCAAACTCTTCAGAATTAAAATAGCTTTATTTTTGGTATCCCTTCCGAGTGCCTTCAATATTCAGTAGCAGCAATGTATAAGTTGCACTGCAAGGACTCATTATGTTTTCTTTGACTACATCTCTCAAATTTACGATTTCTATTAACTGGGAGAACAGGGCCAGCGGATGTGTGAGATCAACACAAGCTTTGTGTTGGCCTTCAGATCATCACCATTCTGATAAAGCCGAAATAAGGGTAAGATGGAGAGCTGAAATAAAAACAGAAAGTGCTAGGCAAAATCAGGCTTCTCACAGAAGCACCAGAGAGTAAAACAAAGTTAACATTTGAAGTTCAATATACCTTTTCTTTGGATCTCTTTCTGACATGGCAAAGCTTTTCCCTTTTTTTCATCGCCGCTGGTCAAAATTCTGAGCCTTTCTCCTTTCCAGAACTTACATGAACTGAAACCGCACCACATTCTGGCACTCCTATCATGTTCTAATGGTTTCGTAGAGGCACCTAGTCATATTAACATACCTACACGTGAATTATCAACAGCAGTATACCACTTTTCTTCTCAAGGTTACTCTGCCACTAAGTAATATCATATTTGATTTTATTACTTTGACCATTCATCTGCTTGCCTATTAAAAATCTTTCTGAGTTTCATTTAAAGTACTCAAAAACATTTCTTTGGAAGTCTTCCAACATGTTTTGAGGAAAGAAGATCCAAAGACTCTGGCACTCTGAGAATTAAAACAATCTTACCTCTGCTATTAAAATTTCTACCACCTCAATGGGAGTAAATTTCTACTAGTTGATATACAACAACTGAAGTTGTTGTAGTTATTTCTTTTTTCTATACATCATCTCAATTTTTATCTTTAATTAATGCATGTATGATTCTCCTACCCAACGACATTTCCATTCACAATTCCATTTAAGCATTCCCATTGGAGATCATTGAGTGTAAAGACAGAAAAGTAAGAAATGTTTTTAACCAAGGAATTGTCAGTGTTTCAGCCCCAATTTTACTCACCGTTGGCATAAAATGGACAGTGACCTAAGGCGGCTTTGGGAAACTCATTTTCCACCTTGATTTCAAACACAACTGGCTTGTTTAAAAGATCTCTGTAGAATGTATTCTTGAGGTTCATTCTAATTGGTGATCAATATCCAATGGTTTTGCCAGAAATAATCATCTTTTCACTTACAAGACGCCTGAGATATTCAGTTTCACCTTCAGGAATGCGTTGGATGTAATCTTAAATCCAGAAGGCAAACTGAACCCTTCACAATGTCACTGATCTAACTGCTTCTGTAATTACCAACACTACATCTGTCTATTTCATTGACCGGGTCACGATTACAATTGTTCTCTATCCTAAAAGGATCAGGCTTGATTGGAAAATTTAACATAGCTGAACAGTCACATGAATAATTTCAGAAGATATGTTGACTTTTCGCTCCAACAGAATTCAGGGAGATGAGGCAGATGAAATTTAACTCAGAGAACGGTGGACTGATACACTTCGATAGGGAGAATAAGGCATTCTAAGATAGAGGTGGTGCAGAAATACAATGACCTGGAGGTACATGTGCGGATATTGTTGAAGTTGGTATGGGAGATTTAGAAAGTGGTTTAAAAGACACTGGAAGTATGAGTCCTATAAAGATAGGCATGGCATACAGAAACATGCATAGTATGGGGGATATTTCTAAAACTCTATTTCAGGCTCACTTGCATTGTTACGCCAAATTCTGGGCAGTACAATATTAAAAAGATATGATGACTCAATAGAGGGTACAGCAAAATTTATAGAAATGTCTCCAGATTCAAGAGGCTTCAGTTACCTGGATAGATTTCAGAAGATAGGCTTATTCTTTTTCGGAGAGGGAAAACTTTGACAGCTGATTAGATGGAAGCTGCCAAAATTACTAGGCGTTTAGAGGAGTAGATAGATAAAGTATTCCCACCTACTGTTGGGCTGGAACTTGTGGAAACAAATTGAATGTGAGCACAAATGACCACCAGGAAAGAAGCGCAGAAAAATGAACACTGGTGAGGATCTGAAATGCACTACCTGAGAGTGTTATGGCAGTGGATACGATCGGGAAAACCATAGAACTGGATAAGCAGCTGAAGCTTAAAAAAATGTATGGCTACAAGATAAAGATCAGGGAATGGGAGTTGAAGAGTTGACCTTGCAATGAGCCATCACGGGCACAATAAGCTCTTACTGACTTGTGTTACAAGTCATTGGAAATAGTTCCTAATACTCTGAAGTGAGAGCAAAATTGGATATGGTGCAATAACAGCATTAGATATTGTCAGTTTATCTATTTTGCAGGAAACATCCAAGCGGGAATAAAGATGGATTTTAACTAACGTTCAAATAGAATATTGAACATAGAACTGCGCAGCACAGGAATGGACCCTTCAGCCCACAATGTTGCAATGAACATGATGCCAAATTAAACTAATCCCTTTGACCTCCCTTGGTCCCTATCCCTCTACTTCTTGCATATTCATGTGCTTTTCTAAAAGGTGCTCAAGCGGCCCTATCATGTCAGCCTCCACCACCACCCTGGCAGTGCAACTTAACAATCTGGGCTGAAACCGTTTGTCAGGACTGGGGAGGGGGAGGGGAGCCCAGAAGTAAATCGAGGGAGGTGTTTGGTCTGGGCGAAGGTTAGGTGGGATGGTGATAGGTGGGCGCAGGTAGGAGGTTATTATTATTAATCAGTTTGAAGAGTGGAGCAGATAGGTGAGTAGGAAGATAGACAGGTTAGGTTAGGTCAGGGAGGCGAGAGGGCTGCACATGGGGCTGGGGATGGAGGGTTTTCAAAGCTGGTGAAGTCAATATTGAGGCTATTGAGCTGTAAGCTTCAAAGGTGAAATATCAGATGTTTTCCTCCAGTATACGATTGTTCTCACTCTGACAGTGGAGTAGGCCAAGGATGGACATGTCGCCAGGTAAGTGGGAGGGGGAATTAAAATGGATGGCAACAGGAAGGTTAGGTTGGTTGGTGTGGACAGTGCACAAATGCTCCATGAACTGGTCCGCAAGTCTGCATTTGGTCTCCCTGATACAGATGAGACCACATCGGGAGCAATGGATACATTTGATCAGGTTGGATGAAGTGCAGGTGAATCTCTGCTAGATCTGGAATAATTGTTTGGGATCTTGTACGGTTAGGTGGATCAATGGGAAATGTAGGGTTTCAAGCACGGGGATAGGGTGGGGGGTTGAGTCTGGGTGAGATGTTCTTCAGACAGTCAGTGCGGACTTGATAGAGCAAACAGCCTGCTTCCACAGTGTAGGGATTCTATGATTCGGAGATGAGAGGGGATGTGTAGGGGCAGGTGTTGCATCTTTTGCATTTGGCAGGGAAAGGTAGTGGGTGTGGTAGAGAATTTGGTGGGAGGGGGTGTAGAGCTGAGGAGAGAGTTCCGGAATGAACAGTCCCTGTGGAAAGTGACAGAGATGGGGAAGGAACTATCTTTTTGGTGGTGGGGTCTGATTGTAGGTGGCAGAAATGTCAGAAGATGATGAATTGGATTCAGAGGTTGGTGGGGTGGTACGTGAGGACTAAGGCGACTCTATCTTTATTGTTGTTGGGGAGAGGGAGTTTGAGGGTAGAAGAGCAAGAAAGGGAGGAGATATGGTTGAGGACATCCTTAATTACAGAAGATGGTAAATTCTGGGTCCTAATGTAGGATAATATATCTGGGATATCCTGGAGTAAAATGCTCCATCCTGGGAGCAAATGCGGCAGAGGCAGAGGAATTGTGAGTATAGGATAGCATTTTTACAGGAGGGTGGGTGAGAGATGGTGTAGTCGAGGTAGTTGGGGGAGTCAGTGGATTTGAAATGGATGTCATTGGTGAGTCAGTTTCCGGAGATGCAGACAGAGAGGTCCCGGAAAGGGATGGAGGTGTCAGAAATGATCCAGGTGAATTTGAGGGCTGTGTGCAAGGTATTGATGAAGTGGATGATCTGCTCGAGCTCTTTGTGGGAGCAGGAGGCAGCACTGAAATAGTCATCAATATAACAGAGAAAGAGGTGAAGGATGGTTCTGGTGTAGTTGTGGCAGAGGGACTGTTCCATGAATCCTACATAGAGGCAGGCATACCTCAGGCCCTTGCAGTTCATGGTTTGTAGGAATTGGGAGGAATCAAAGGAGAAATTGTTGAGAGTGAGGACCAGTTCAGCAAAGTGAATGAGAGTGCCAGTGGAGTGGGAGTAGTTAGACCTACGGGAAAGGAAGAAGTAGAGGGTTTTTAGGCCCTCCATATGGGGGAAAGGTGCTGTACGTCCATGGTGAAGATGAGGTGCTGGGGGCCGGGTAATTGAAAGTTTCGGAAAAGGTGGAGGGCTTGGATTGTGTTAAAAATGTAGGTAGGAATTTCCTGGATTAAAAGGGAAATAACAGAGTCGAGGTAGGAGATGAGCTCAGTGGGGCAGGAGCAGGCAGAGAGAATGGGTTGACCCAGGGCAGTTGGTTTTATGAATTTTGTTTAGAAGATAGAAATGGGTGGTGCAGTGTTGGAGTACTATCAGTATGGAGGCTGTAAATTGTGGATGGGAGGTCTCCTGAAGTGATGTGGCTCTTTATGGTCTGGGAGATGACGGCTTGGTGATCAGACTGGGATCATGATCAAGGGAACGATAGCAGGTGTTAGAGAGTTGGCCTCTGGCCTCAGTGATGCAGAGGTCACCGTACTGCCACCGCATCCCCCTTATTGATAGGTTTAATAGTGAGGTTGGGGTTGGAGTGAAGGGAGCAGAGTGCTGTGTTTTCCGATGGGGAGAGGTTGGAGTAAGTGAGAGGAGTGGAGAGATCCAAGCGCTCGATATTATGACAGCAGTTTGAGATGATGAGATCGAAGGAGAGTAGGAAGGCAGGAGGGGTATTAAGGAGGATGGAGTTTGCTGGAAGTGAGAGAAGGGGTCTTCAGAGGGTGAGTTGGATTCCCGTTCAAAGTCTCCGCAGTCTCTATGTTACTGATAACCAACATCAACTTTGCCAACACCTTCCCCCCCACCCTAAAATTCACCTGGACCATTTCTGACACCTCCCTCCTCTTCTGGACCTCTCTGTCTGTATCCCCAGAAACTGACTCACCAATGGCATTCTGTTTCAAAAGCATTGATTCCCACAGCTACATCAATTACACCTTCTCTCACCTACTCGTTTGTAAAATTGCTATCCCATAATCTCAATTCCTCCATCTCTGCCATATCTGCTCCCAGGATGAGGCATTTTACTCTAGGACATACCAGATATCCTCCTACATTTGGGACCTTAACTTTCCCTCCTCTTTAACTCAGGATGCCATCAACCACATCTCCTCCATTTTCTGCAGTTCTGCCCTTATACCCCCTACCTCCAACAACAATAAGGATAGAGTCCCCTTAGTCCTCACATACCACCCCACCAACCTCTGAACCCAGCGCATCATCCTCTGACATTTCTGCCACCTACAATCAGACACTATCACCAAAAAGACATTTCTCTCCCCACCCCTGCAGGGACCATTCATTCTCATTGACTGATTGGTTGATTGATTGATTTTATTGTCACGTTTACCAAAGTACAGTGAAAAGATTTGTTTACGAACAGTATAGGCAGATCACAGCAAGCAAAGGCTGTACATATTAAAAAGACTTAGAGGCATGCAAGTTACATTACAGGTAATACTATTTGAGGCTAGAGTCCACTTAACAGTCTGATTATGGCCGAAAAGAAGTTGTTCCTGAACCTGCTTGTGCATGTGGTACTCCCTCATCAGCTTTACACCCCCTACCAACTTCTCTACCACACCAGGTACCTTTCCCTGCAAACACAAGAGGTCCAATACCTGCCCCTTCTCACCTCTGTCCAAGGCCCCATACAATTCTTCTAGATCCGGCAGAGATTTACCTGCACTTCGTCCAAACTGACCCAGTATATCCATTGCTCCCAATGCGATCTCCTCGATATCAGGGAGACCAAACATAGACTTGGGAGCCAGTTTACAGATTATCTGTGCTCTGCACGCACAAACCAATCCCACCTTCTGGTTGCGATCCATTTTAATTCCCCCTCCCACTCTCCTGGAAACATGTCCATCCTTGGCCTCCTTCACTGTCAGAGTGAAGCCAAATGTAAACTGGAGGAATAACGCACCGTATTTCGTTTTGGGAGCTTACAGCCCAAAGGCCTCAATATTGACTTCACCAGCTTCAAAATCCCTCCAACCCCCCCCACCCCTATCCCCTGTCCAGCCTTCCTCCACACAACCCTGACCTGATCTAACCTGCCTGTCTTCCTATTCACCTATCCGATCCGCCCTTCCCTGTGACCAATCACAATAACCTCCTACCTGCGTCCACCGATCATCATCCCACCTACCCTTCTCCCAGCCCTAACTCCTCCATTTATTTACTTCTGGGCTCCCCTCCCCCTCGGTCAGAATCGTTGACTTTCCTGCTCCTCCGATGCTGTCTGACCTGCTGTGCTTTTCCAGCCTCTCGTTAATTGATTCACGCTCTAAGTTCAACTGCCATACTCCTTGCCTTGAAATGAACACACTTCAGCCCATTAGTACCGTCGCGTTCATATACCTGTCTCTGCCTGTCCTTTCTTTCTGATTTACTGGTTCCACTATGTACCTTCCTCTCAATCCCTGCACTTGCTGACCTGCTGCTTTGGTTCCCAGCCCCCTGCCACTCGAGTTTAAACCCTTCCAGGGAGCACTAGCGAACCTCCCTGCGAGGCTATTGGCTCCCCTCTGGTTTAGGTGCAACTCATCCCTCTTTTACAGATCACGACAGTTCCGGAAGAGGTCCCAATGATCCAAAGAACGTGAAACTTTCGTCCCTACACCAGTTCCTGAGGCACGCATTCATCTATCTTTCGATTTCTTGCCTCAATAGCACGTGGCGCGGGCGGTAACCCAGAGATTACTGCCCTCGAGGTCTTGCTTTTCAGCCTCTCTCCTAACTCCTACTCACTCCGCAGCTCCTCATCCCTCTTTCTACCTATGTCGTTGGTACCGGTGTGCACCACGACCTCTGGTGCTCAACCTTCCCAGTTTCCATTTATCTACATTTTGGGGAGGTGAAGGTTGGGGGTCGGAGGGGGTGCGAAAGTGGATAGTGAAAGTGGTAAACGTACCATTTACTGTGACTCTTACGCCTTTTCCAGTCCCGCATCCACCATGGATAGCATGGACCTCGCAGTAATACGTTCCTGTATCGTTCAGTTTCATCTCGATTATTGATATCGATGCTATTTTCAATTCGCGGAAGGACGATGCATCGGTGCGCCGGACGCGGCCGATATATCCTGCGCAGTTGTTGCAAACTTCATACATCTTGTAATCTTTGTACCACATGTAGGAACCTACCAGTTTGCTTTCTGAATGGGTGGTATCCACACTAAAATTGCAGTGTAGATTCAACGTGTCACCCTTGCTAACGTTAATCGAGACCGGAGTTTGGTTGACTGTGACTTTGGAGTCAGTGATTCCTGTAAAAACAAAAGGACCTCAAGGATAACCACGCCGTTCTACATTGTGTGCCTTTCAATAGCAGCAGATAGCCTCAAACATAAAATATTCTTCCCTGAATAATTACGGTTATTGAAGACAGGAGCCTTTCGCCAATAATAAATAACAGATTTCACGCTGCGCCATCCTGTGCTTCGACCATTATCCGAGCCGTTTGATTTGCCGGCAGACATTGCCCGAACTACTGACAGTATCCAGTATTTTCAAACTTTCGTTCAGATTTACACTCCATCGTGCACTTTGTTTTCTGCCTTCACTCTGCTCCATAAAGATACTGGGAAATGGGGTTCCAACTGTTTCAGAGATAGTAGGAACTGCAGATGCTGGAGAGCCTGAGATAACAAGGTGTGGAGCTGGATGAACACAGCAGGCCAAGCAGCAATCAGAGGAGCAGGAAAGCTGACGTTTCGGGCCTAGACACTTCTTCAGAAAATGTTCATCCAGTTCTACACCTTGTTATCTCAGATTCTCCAGCATCTGTAGTTCCTATTATCGCTGAAAGGTTTTTGGGTTTGGCGGCCAAATGCAATTCCACTTTTTGCTCCGGCCAACGAGTTGAAAATGTACCCGGGACAGTTAAGGGTCAAATTATCATTTAATTAAATATTCCTGCTCGAGGACAGGGGCAGTTTGAAGTGTCATCTCAATCGCAAATATAAATATAAGCAACTAGACAGTTAACTTTTCAATCATTAAAATGGTCGGCTATTTTGCAGTTGAGACGCAATTCATTTTCAGTTACCAGAAGACAACCGCTTAATATAGGTGAAGAAGTTGATGGGGACCTAGTACTTTGTTCTCTTGAATGTCATCACTGTTTCCACTGTTCATAGAGTGATGGAGCTATCCATGAGTCTGGGAAACCATTCCAAATTCTTGGCAATAGAATGCACGCCTTTTGTAAAACTAACTTTACCCGAGGGTCACCGGGGACTTAAAAGTATTGTTAACAAGGCCCAGCTCGACTTCCACTAGGACAGAACGTGAAAGGCTTTTTGAGACCTGTTACCACATGAAGCACCCTGGGCTTGTAAAACGACGTACCTCGATGTTCCATTCACGAACTTGAACACAAGTGACGCAGCTCTCGGAACTTTCCGATTCTGTTGTCTATTTGAAGAATATGGACAGGTTTGCTTGGAGATTTTCTTTTATCAGCGATCAATATTAGCCATATCTAATGGTATTTATATAGTGTCTTTATGTTAAGAAACCTCAAACGTGGCGTCAAAGTAGGCTCAGATTAACTGCTAAAGAATCGATCCCCTAATTGAGTAGCTGTGTAATTTGTCTCAGTGTCGGTATATTTTATTGTGGATACAAATAAATATGTCGGCTGCATTTTGCAATACGGTATTAAGGATTTGCTTTATATGTGTGTTTGCATGTGCAGGTTTATACATGCCTGCAAAACAGCACACATTTTCTGTGTGCGTGTGTGGATGTGTGGGAATCTGTTCATGCATAAAAAATACCATGGGTGTGGATTACTTACTCGGGCACAACAGCAAGAGCCAAATGATTCGATTCGGCAACATGGTCCCGCAGCTGTCTGCCGATAACAGAAGAGTTTCTTTAACGATCTGTTTTTAGCAGCAATCCGTTCTGCACTGTCAAAAAATCATAATGTGTCTAAACATTCTTTTATTATCTTTATCTTATTACCATCGTGGAAAAAGGGAACATAGAAAGATAAGAATCCTACATAAACGTACCATTCCGACTATGGAGATCTAACACGGTACTTTTGAAGTGTACTGTTGGAATGTGGAAATTAAATGAACTCTTGGTAAACAAAAGACTGAAGTTTTACCTGGGATGGATGTGGGGTAGGGTGAGATGGTGTTGAAAGGAGTAATGAGATCAAACACGATCTTATGGAAAGGTGCAAACCGGCTCGAGAGTTCGACTGGTCTACTCCTGCTTCTGATTCACATGTTCGTAGAAACCACGGCTGAAAATGCCTACACAGCAAGCTCCCACCAAAAAAGCGCTAAGGATAGATTTTCTTTTCCCGCCGCTTAAGGGAGAATAATTTCCTCGGGAAACCGTGGGCTCCTAATTTTCTGTCCGTCCGATGTGGACGGCTACGTGCGCCTGAGAAGGCGGACGGAGTTCCCACTGAACATTTAGTCTGAACGATGGCACCTCGGACAGCGCAAAATCCCTTTTTACGGGTATTTTGCTGTCAGTGTGGATATCAGTGGTTAAGTTTTGGATCGATACTTGGACCTTCAACCTTCCAGCTCAGAGATGTGCGTGCAAGTAATTGAGACACGGCTGACAGAGCCATAGAAATTTGAAGATTTTACAACACGCTTACAACAGGCTCTCGACCCATTGTGACCGCTCGTTCACATCCAAGAATAAGCCGCCGTAGTTAATATTTCAAATAGTGACAATAATATACATGTTTTGCTAAGGTATGATGGAACACTCTTGCATAGGATCTATCAAAGGAAAGGGCGTCTCTGCGAGGTCGAAATCCCGCTTTATTGCTCACAGATAGAATGAAACAGTACCTTCTGATGGCAACTCCGCACGGAAACTTCAGACGATGTCAAAATAGAATATTGATCACTCAGTGATATACGTGTCACTGGCTACTTTGCACATCATTTCCGGTTAACATTTTTGCCACGTTTAGGAAATGCTCCAGTGTCTTCTTGGACAAGTTCGCGTTGAATCAGACAATATAATGAATGAACAAAAACGAAGTTGCTGGAAAAGCTCAGCAGGTCTGGCAGCATCTGTGAAGGAGAAAACAGAGTTAACACTTCGGGTCCGGCGACCCTTCCTCAGAACAGAAATATAATGAATGAATGGAGGTTCCGGGATGCCAACACAAATTAATAGCGTTCGTGTTCTTGGTCATCGTCGTTTAGATCACGCGTTGTTCATTGAAACTTGCTCATGATCATTTCTGATACAATTTAAGAATATCTATATGACCTTATTTAATTTCGAGTTGTGGGCAATATTCAGATTTGCAGAGACATGTAATGCTCCAGTGTGTTACACACACTTTGTACCGCCTGCCTGATTTTGCGAGCTTTCGAAGGTGATGAAACAAATATTCAGGTCAGCTATAAGATGAGGTCAAAAATCACACGACACCAGGTTATTTGAAAACACAATCTTTCGGAGTCTTGCTCTTTCAGTTGATAGTGAGAGAGGTGGCATCAGACACAGATTTTATAAGTAAAAGATCAAAGGATCATATAACTGATGCAATCGTATTGAACGAACCCAAGATGTCTATTAAATCTTTAATCAGTTAGGAAAGAAATGCAGGTTTCGATTGATTAATACGTAAATCCCAGAATTTCTTTCAAGTCACTGCCCCGAGATAACTAAAGGTTTTATGAGTACACCAGAGGTGACATCCCAGGTCAGACAATGCATTTTATGTGTGAAGTTTAGAATCTGTACGCGTTTTAACTTGGAGTCAGATTTTTATTTCCAAAGTAGGAATTTATAAAATGCCAAATTGACTGTCCACAAGTTGTATGTTTTTGATAAAAATAGAATGTATCTGCAATTACGAAACTGCGAATGCAAATTCAACACACAGATACTTGAGTAGATTTGTAGCTCAGGTTGTGGATGCTGTGGTTGGTTCTTTCGCTGACCTGCGTCGTTAGTTCGCAAGGCGTTTCATTACCCTGCTGGGTAACATCATCAGAGCAGCCTCCGGTGAAGCGTTGTTATGTGTTCCCATCTATTATTTAAACTCTGGGGCCGTTGGTATTGGTTACGCCATTTCCGGTTTTTCTTCTCAGTGGTGTATATATAGGGTCTAATTCTACGTGTTTATTGTTGGCCTTCTCGGTGGAGAGACAAGCCTCTGGAAATCCCCGTCCTTGACTCTGTTTAGCTTGTCCTAGGATCCTGATATTGTCCCAATCGAACTGACGGTTCTCCTTATCCGTGTGAATGGAAACGAGTGAGTACTGGTCATGAGATAACAAGGTGTAGCGCTGGATGAGCACAGCAGACCAAGCAGCATCAGAGGAGCAGGAAGGCTGCTGTTTGGGCCTAGACCCTTCTTCAGAAAAGGGGCTTCTGAAGAAGGGTCTAAGCCCGAAACGTCAGCCTTCCTGCTCCTCTGATGCTGCTTGACCTGCTGTGTTCATCCAGCTCTACACCTTGTTATCTCAGATTCTCCAGCATCTGCAGTTCCTACTATCTCTAGTACTGGTCATGTCTTTTTGTTGCTAGTTGGTGTTCTTGTATTCTTGCGGCCAGTTTCCTTCCTATCTGTCCAATGTAATGTTTGTCACAGTCTTTGCATGGGATCTTGTATATCACGTTGGTTCTGTCCATCGTGGGTAAGGGGTAAGAAGAATACCTCTACCAACTATTTAAGGACAACGGCTACCCCAACAGCTGGGTCCTACGACGCCTATCACACAAACAACAACAGGAAGATACAGTACGCCCTGACACACTCGTCGCATTACCATACACCAAGAATATATCCAAAATGACCACAAGACTCCTACGACCACTGGGCATCAGAGTGGCACACAAACCTACATCAACCCTACGCCAACTGCTAACTCGAACCAAAAACTCCTCACTCAGTATGGACAGAAGCAACTTGATATACAAGATCCCATGCAAACACTGCGACAAACAATACATCGGATAGACAGGAAGGAAACTGGCCACAAGAATGCAAGAACACCAACTAGCATCAAAAAGACATGACCAGTACTCACTTGTTTCCATTCACACGGAGAAGGAGAACCATCAGTCCGACTGGGACAACATCAGGATCCTAGGACAGGGCAAACAAAGGCAAGCACGGGATTTTCTAGAGGCCTGGTTCTCCACCAAAAAGGCCAACAATAAACACATAAAATTAGACCCTATACATACACCGCTGCGAAGAAAAACTGGAAATGAGGTAACCAATTCCAACGGACCCTGGAGTTGAATACCAGGCGGGAAAACACAACACTTCAGGCTGCATCGATGATGTTACACAGCAGAGTAATGAAACATCTGCAAACTAACGAACCAGTTCGGCGAGCGAACCACTCACATCACCCCTTAAATTTGCAAGTGTGTGTGTGTGTGTGTGTGTGTGTGTGTTTGTGCATGCGCATGTCCGTGTGGAAGACAGTGTGTGTGTAAGGCAGAGAGAGAGCGTGTGTGAGGAAGAGGGAGACAGAGAGGGTGGCACCTCCACATCATGGCTGTAGGATGAACCACTCTTCCGCTTTCTTGTGTTCTGCATATCAACTGAAGTTAAACTTTGATCCATGGCAGTGTATTAGTTCTTGGGCCGTAGATTTTTTTGAAAAATGCAAATCGGCTGCCTGCTTTCATCCCGACCCATCTGCAATACATGTGAAAATTGGGCCTGATTTGAAGCGGGCTGCCCAATGCGTGATCGTCCGTCCACCCAATCTTGGCACCATGCTGTACATCTTTTTACGTTCAAGTCTTATGTTTTATTTTCTGATGTCCGAAAATTTCTACACTAATTAGGTGACATGTTAAAATGCGCGATCCATGGTATTAAAACAAAATATAATTTTTTTTGGAAATGTCTTCATCGTCTCGTTGGAAACGGAGAGATGATCAGGCAAGGTAGAAACAATTTTGATGTTTAAATCAAATCAAGAAGCAATTATATGGTTCCTTTCTTATCCTTTCATTTCTGCTTGCCTTCCTTCGCCTTCTCTTCCTTCTGTCCGAAAGTGGAGATGAAAGCCATTTTGCACATCTCTCCCTTTTAGATTTAAATTTATTTAATATTGTCATTTGTACCTAGGCACAGTGGAAAGTGGATAACGCCGCCAAGTTCCAACGCCATCGTGGATTTCGGAATAAACTGTGGAATAAATTGTATAAATGGTTAAAAGCCAAGTAAATTAATAGTAAATTAGCATTACTAAAACTGAAATAGCTCCCAAAGATCATCTTTCCCTCTCCGTAAACTTCAGTCTCTCAACTCCTCCAGTCCCCGCATCCCACATCTTCCTCGGGGTCATAGAGTCATACAACATGGAAACAGATCCTTCGGTCCAACCAGTCCATGCCGACCATAATCTCAAACTAAACTAGACCCACCTGCCTGCGCTAGGCTCATACCCCTCCAAACATTTCTTATTCACGTCCTTATCTAAAGGTCTTTTAAACATTGTCACTGTAACCCCTTCCATCGCTTCCTTTGGAAATTCATTTCACACACTCCGTGAACCAAAGTTGCCCCTCATGTCGTTTTCTAATAACGACATTTTCTAATAAGAATCTTTCGCCTCTCCCTTAAAAATTTACCCCCTAGTCTTGAAACCCCCGCCACAGGGAAAAGAAACCTGCCCACTCACCTATTCTATACCCCTCATGATTTTAGAAACCTCTATAATGTCACGTCTCAACCGCCTACGTTCCAGGGCGCTGGCATTGTGCTCCTTTTCTGCCGCCCCAGACGCCGTGGTTTCCGCGTCCGCCCCCTCCGAGCTGGGGACTGTCACAATGCACGGGTCCCTCACCTCCTCCGACGCTGGACATCGACTGACTCTGAGTAAACAGAGCGCCAGGATAGAAATAGAGCGGGGATGGAGATACCCGGGGTCCCGCCATGCCGTGGGAGGGCATCAGCAGGAAGCCTCAGGGTAACCAAAGCAAAAGCAAAACAAAGTTGCCGGGCTGGAAAGACAACGAAGAGGCCGTGTGGCAGCGGCAGAGCCAGCCGCATGAGCACGAACTATGTTCAGGAGTCAAACACTGCTGACCCTGCCGTTGCCACTATCTTAGAAGCAATTGATCAGTTCCGGTGCCACGCTCTTCAGCTACACAAAGCAATTATCCTCTTTTGTAAAATCAAGTCTATCCAGAAAGATAACAACTCCCGAAAGCTTGGCGACTTGCATATCACAACCGTGTTTTATTTATAAAGTTAGATATATTGAAAGTTCAGCACCAGAATGGAAAAAGTGGAATTGCAGCCTTTCACAGCTTTTTGACACACGGTCTTCGATGTATTTATAATTGTGCAGATGTTGTTGCACTGTAAGAAACGTGGCAGAGAGTTTATGCGCAGCAAGTTGCCACAAGCAACATTTTGGAAATGATCAGCAACCCATTTCTAGTGATTCTAAAGGGTAAGTATTGGGAAGCAAGAATTCCCATGAAGGTCTTAAAAATTATGAACGTGGGTTACTTTACATCCACTTAAGACAAGTGAAATCTCATCAATGGACATAAATTCCTTCATTTCAGCCTTCCCTTAGTCCTGCCGGGGAGCACAAACTTCCAATTTTCTACAAATTTCGGTGAATCTGATTTGCCCCCGCGACCAGCAGATTATCAGTTGTGCCTTCTGATTATCCTCGAGACCAGATCAGCAACGAACCAACCAGCAAATATGGTTTCGGCCTCCTGGAACAAAGTTGCAGATTGTTGCATGACACATTGGAGCTAACAGTTCCCTTGGCAGTGCTTTAAGTGTTTGCAATACTAATTTAGATGGCACACAATTAGGAAGTTGGTGGAATAAAACGATTTCCCACCAATATTATTGAGTGAAATCTGGTCTCCATGGCCACGACTTTACTGCCAATCACACACTGGCTTTGTGAAGACCAAGGCATTGAACTTGCTCATTGCTCGTTTGTATCTTGATTAGAAAAGGCGAGGAAATACATAGCTGAATCGCGCAGCATGGGTAGCGAAGAAACCCTATAAATGTTATTCTTGCTTGAGATCGGCGGAGCGCTCTCCACTCAATGTAGAGCGTTGGAATTACACGGGCGACAGTCATTGGGAGAGATATGCCGAAATGAATCAGATTAGAGACGGTGCTGCAGACTGTCACCAATGGTGTCAAAGGTCATCATACCTATTGGCTGACCACCAAACAGTTCATCTAAATCCGGTGCAGATTAGTCGATAGCTGACCTGTCACTGCTTCCCTGCTTCCATAGGTCTCTCAAAATTCTGATCATAAGTGAATTCAATTCATCACACCAGACTGACAAACAAAACGTATAAGACGATAACTCTTTGACTAGAAAACTGGTTGGCGACGTTCACGTGGCTAACATAGAATATGCATTAGCACCATATTGTCACGTTGTGTTCCAACTATAAGCACAATGCACCTGTCACCAACCTAAACTTGATCTTCTTCACCTTAGAATAGAAAGAGAAAGTGCTGAAGAAACTCAGAAGTCTGGCAGCATACGTGGCGAGTAAAATAGCGTTAAATTGTGTGTCAAATGATTCTTCTTCAGAACTGACTTATTTCCGACAGTATTATATACTTTTATTTCTGATTTAGAGCAGACACAGCAATTAGTTTTTGTTTGAACACAGAATAGCTTTCCCATAAGAAGTAAGGCTCGCCAAGTGTAGATCACTGAAATAAAACGTAAACGGAATGTATTCATCTGGCAAGGGAAATGTTCAGTGGAATCGCATGAACAGGATACAGCGTTTGTTAAAGGAACTTGCTGCTGTTGATGATAGAATCACCAACCACCCCCACCCACAAAACCTATCTGCTCAATGAAAAAATAGTGCTGAACATGTTATCTCTATCTACCACTTCACTCAAATAGACCAGTAGCGCCAGGAAGTTACCATATTGCCATCAATCAACGTTGACATTGTGGCACTGAAGCATCCTGATAGTGTCACATATGGGTCTCACATTCACCATCAAGAAGTCACCCAACTCTGAACTACATATGCTCATTGAAAAAGAACTGCAGCTGTTAGATCCAAGTTGAATTAGAGAAGTTGGAACAACACTATTCTTGCCTTGAATACCAAACTATCAATCAAAAACCTGTGTCCTCCACTCACACTTCATTGACATATGCTAGGTAGGAGGCAAGGGTGAATGCTTTCCAAATTTGCTATCATAAATATATTATCCTCACCACTTCTAGGCACCACCTCTGTATTCTTAGAGTTTACGAATTCCGCAAACCACTCCACCCAAAAATGCTGACTCTGTTGCCGTCGCTCCGGGACTAGTAAGATTTAGAGACAGGGAGATATTGCTGGAAAGTGCCAAGACATGACCTAATAGAATGGTAAGTCAGATTCGATGCACTAAATATCAGATCGTTGAATAGTTGCTTCATATCACAGAAGCCCTACAGTGGGGAAAAAGGGCATTCAACACACCAAGTCCACACTGACCCTCCGAAGAACATCCCACCCAGACCCAACCCCCACCCCACATTTCGTTGTAACCCTACATTTCCAAAGGCCAATCAACCTGCATAACTTTGGGCCGTGGGAAGAAACCCACGCAGGCACGGGGAGGATGTGCAAACTCCATACAGGCACTCGCACGAAGGTAGAATCGAATCCAAGCCCCTGGTCTGTGAAGCAGCGGTGCTAACCACCGAGCCACCATACCGCCCAGTGCTTAGCAGTGTAAAGCATTAGGCCAGACCATCTTTGGTTGCTTGATCAATGCCCTTCACTGTATCATCGAAAGTGGGAATATTAGCTGATTGGACAGTGTTCTGCGTCAATTGCAACTCCTCAGGTGCTGAAGAAGTTCATGTCCAATTGCAGCAGGACCTGGAAATTATCCAGGTTCGGATTGATAATTGGCAAGTAACATTCGCCTCATTTGGGACAGGCAATCGCAAAAAGAGAGAATCTAAACATTGCCAGTGACATTCAATAACATTGCCAATTCTGAATCTCCGGCTATCAACATGGTGAGGTTGTCATTGACTCTACACCGAATCAGGATATCCGTATAAACGTAGTGGCAGCAAGAGCAGGTCAGCGGGTAGCAATCCCGCAAAAGTAACTCATCTTCTGACTCCCCAAATCTTGCCTAGCTTCGACAAGGCACAAGTTTGAAATGTGTTGGAAAGCTCCCAATTTACTGGGATGAGTGCAGCTCATCACGGACAAAAAAACACACGACTTTTGATTGACACCTCATCCACAAACATTTATTCCCTCCACTAACAGCCCTCAGTAACAGCTGTATATGGTCTCTACAAAATGCACTGCAGAATTCACCAATCTCCTTAGACAGCACCTTCCAGATCCAAGACCACTACTATCCAGAAGGAAAGGACAAAAGATACATGGAAACATCTCCAACTGAAAGCTTCTCTCCAAACCACACACCATCCTGAATTGGAAATACGTCAGTCCCTTCGGTGTTGCTGAATCAAAATCCTGGAACTCCCTCTCTAATCGCACGAATTCACTCAATTCAATCAAACAGTTTTTGGGTTTTTTTGGCACTTGAACTCGATTTTTGCGACGTTGGTATTATAATCGCCGAGCTACGCTGCCAGTGATGCAGCACGGGGAGACAACAATTAGCTGTCCTGCTCGACTCAATGTCCAGCAAAAGCAATGTGGATATGAAGGGTCTAGGCCCGAAACGTCAAGCTTTCCTGCTCCTATGATGCTGCTTGGCCTGCTGTGTTCATCCAGCTCCACACCTCGTTTACCTTGGATAATATTGTTCACTCGGCTGCATTACCTCAATACTACCACCAGGCGTCAGCACATTATCATGATTCCTTCGCTTGTTATGAGTCGTTCGGTGTCTGCGGCGGCTGGGAAAGAAAAGTATCTTTATCGGAGGAAGAATGCTGCCAATGCGACTTACAATCCACTGAAGTGTTCCTGGGGCCGGAGGAGGGTGGTGGAGAGTGAGGAAAGATGGGGAAAATATGTAGAGAATCATAGAATTATACAGTACAGATGAACGGCACTTCGGCCCATCGAGTTTCAGCAGCCAAAAGTATACTGCGACCTATACTAGTTTCTTTTCCTCACGGGGCCCATAGCCTTGAATGTAATGGAAGTTAAAGGCTGCATTGACTTTAGAGAGTAAAAGAAAGGCTAATGTTTAAAACGTTGCCTTTCCTCAGATACCAGTAGTACTGTAGTTGCCTAGCGATGGTGAAGAGTTGGATGTAGAGGTGCTGGTGTTGGGCTGGGTGGGCAAAATCACAAGTCACGTGACACCAGATTATAGTCCAACAGGTTTACTTTAAAATCACAAGGTTTCCGGGCGCTGCTCCTTCGTCAAGTGAAAATGGACGGAGCACACAGGCGCAGAATTTACAGGCGGAAAGATGATCATTCCAGACAATTGAGTGTCGAAACACATATGAGCACCGCCTACCACGCACATATTAGGTACTTGTGACTCCATCAATGTTGTCTACTTCATACGCTGCAGGAAAGGATAGCCCGAGGCATGGTATATTTCGGCTGGATCATGCAGACACTATGACAACGAACAAGTGGGACACCCGCGCAACAATAGCCAGACGGGAGTGTTCCCTCCCATTCAGGGAACACTTCAGCTGTCAAAGACATTCAGCCTCCGATCTTCGGGTAAGCGTCCACCGAAGCAAACTTCGAGCTACACAACAGACTCGCAGAGCAGAAACTGATAGCCAAGCTTTCCATAACAACGAAGACGTCCTCACCCGTGATCTTGGGCTCATATCGTGCTATATGTAATCACACCATACTGTTCTGCGTTTGTTAAATCTTCCTTACTGTTCTGTTTGGACACCATCGCCTTGATAACTTGTTATGATCTTGCTAATTAGTTTGTACTGTTTTAGATTACTTGTTAGTTTGGTCAGACTCTCGTCATATGACTCATATTGATCATACGATTTCTAGCCATTTGGTTTGTCTCTAGCACCACATTTTTTTTTAATTTTTGTAATTATCTCTCTGCCTTAATTAATCGAATTATAGGTCATCCCTTCATTTGCCAGTTGGGTATTGACACCTTACACCGTTTGACACTTCTGATCACCTGCAAAGACTTGATATTCAGCTTGTCGACACTCCACTCACACCATTTGTACTATCTTTGGCACTCTCGATTACCTAGGATTACCTTGCAATGATCTCTCTGCCTATAAATTCTGCACATGTGCGCTTTCCTGCACTTCATTTGAGGAAGTAGCAGTGCTTGGAAAGCTTGTGATTTCAAATACACGTGTTGGACTATAACCCGGTGTCGTGTGATTTCTGATATATTGAAAAGCAAAGACTATTGAATGGATCTGCTGTTAAACACCTCGCATGCGATTAACAAAAAAAGGGGGCAACATGTGCATTCCCTGAAAGGACTTTGTAAACAGGACTAATAGTAGCTGTTAAAAGAGAATCGTCTAAAGTTGGATTGAACGAGAGTATGAAGAAAATAAAAGGGACTCGGACTCTTTCTGAGGCAACGCTTGCTGACAATCTGTCAGGGATGTATTGCAGATATAACTTCCTCTGTGCTGTATCACCAGTGTTTGAAATGATTGACTGCAAAATGATTGACAGAAAATCGGAAGGCATGTTTAATCCGTTACCGCCACTGAGGCTTTATTCCACTATCCCTCTTCGACTCGCAACGTTCGCGTTGATTTCGTCCTGTATTGCAACTGTGTGCGGTACATCCTACACTGTACTCATGAGGTCCTGTCGCAGTAGAATTTTCTGGCCAGTTATCCATTTGGTTGTCACGTGTCAGACAATTTGCTCAAAGAACTGGAAAAGCGATCCGTTGTTAGTTGCGCACCACAGGTCCACGTTTCAAACAATTTCCATGGCCTTGCGAACTCAAAGCAAATGGCTCACTGGTCCTAAGGCGGTTTACAAATTTGGCGTCCTGTAACTTCCTAGTCGTCAAATTGCCTGTGCAGCAAATACAAGCGACTGGTGACTTGTTTGGGTCCTGCCATAGAGTCGAATTGTTTGCTGGTTAACATCACCATGCTCATAATCCAACACGAATGGTGTAGTGTTTTTAGACCCATAGAACTTAAAATCGGACCGAAGCGTCTCTTTCCACCTTGATGGATAAAAGCAAACTGAACTATTTCATGGTGGAAAAGAAAATTAGACTTTTTAAAAGAAAAAAAACTCATCCAATGATAACCATATGGCCACTACCGATTTTAATCAAATCCGCTTAGTTCACTAGTGTACTTTAGGGAAGAATATCTGTCATCCTTACCTTGTCTGGGATACAAGTGACTCCAGCAATATGATTGACACTTAAATGCCATCTGGGCAATTAGGGATGGGCAGTATTCAGTGGCCTAGCCAATAATCCACATCCCGTTAATGAATGAAGAAACGTTACTGTAAATATCGGGCTATTCAAGAGCAAAGAACCCGTCTAAAGTCCTACCTTACAACTAATTTCTGCTTTTAATTTGCTACGGGGAACGGGTGGAGAGCTGAGGGTCCGTTAGCTCCAAAAAGATAAACCCGATAATAAAGACCGTCAGATGGCATGTTTAGTAAGAACAATGTGGAAAGGCAGTTTTTTTTTAATGATGCAGTTTCAAAAGGGCTGCATCAGCTGAGAGACCTGGGGTAGTTTGGAAAGTAGATATTCGCCTCCCAAAATAAAGAAAAAGTACTGGAAAAACACGACAGCTCTGGCAGTATCTGTTGAGAGAGAAAGGCAATTAACATTTTGAATCCACTATGACTGAGGGCAGCATGGTGCCTCAGTGGTTAGCACTGCTACCTCACAATGCCGGGGGCGCGGGTTAGATTCTGCCCTCAGGAAACTGTGTGGAGTTTGTAGTTGAGACAGTAGGAACTGCCGTTCCTGGAGAATCTGAGATAACAAGGTGCAGAGCTGGATGAACACAGCAGGCTAAGGGTCTCGACCCGAAACGTCAGTTTTTCCTGCTCCTCTGACGCTGCTTAGCCTGCTGTGTTCATCCAGCTCTACACCTTGTTATCTTGGAGTTTATAGGTTTTCCCTTTGTCTGTGTGGGTTTAGTCCCACAATCCAAAGATGTGTAGGTTAGATGGTTTGGCCATGCTAAGCTTCCTATAGAGTCCAAGAAGGAGCAGGCTAGATGGTTTAGCTGTGGGAACTGGTGGGTTAAAGGAATGGTGTAGAATGGAGGGCTGGTGTGGACTCGATGCTTTCACACTGTAGTGATTCTATCATCACTCTTGCTGGGAACACAAGCAAAGGCCCTTCTTGCTTAGCGGTGCTTTTCTGGGACATGTAGTGCTTGGCTGTAAAGGCGCCCCAGCCAGCCTACAGGAGGCAACATTCAGAGATATCTGGCCTCTTTGGACAGCGAGCAGGCTGCGGCAATAGCAGCCATCTCTCTTCTCCATTGGAAAATAGACCCCACTGGCCTTTAAATGCGACAAGATTGCATTAAACATTTTGGAACGTGCTGTGGAAACTTTCTATCCTGCCTCAATTGGAAAATCTTTCGGAGGAAGCAATGTGTATTTTCTTTGACTCTACATTACCTTCACCCCACTCCACCCAATCACTTCTACCTCCACATGGGAGGTAAAATCATCTTATAACATACAAATCAAAGAAGTCATGATAGACATTTGTAATACACTGTTCAGCACTAAGTGAAGGACAATGCCCAATTCTAGGTTGGGCACTTTAAGAAGATTAGCAAGGCCTTAGGGAGGGAACGTGGAGGAGATGGAATTGGAGACAGGGATGAGAGGTCTCAGTTATGCAGAGCCCGGAGAAGCTGGGTTTCTTTGCCTTATCGCAGCAAAATTTAAGAAGAAATTTAATCACGTTGTTCAAAATCATGGATGGTTTCGAAAACTTAATCAGGAAAAAAATATTTTCAGTAGCAGATTTTAACAAGGCAAAAACCAGAGAATGCCATCTTTCAGTGATATGCAACATCGCCAGAAGCAACATGAGAAATCATCTCATCACAAGCCAAGTTTTATGATCATGAATATTGGGTGCTATGCTAGGATTTTCCGAAGTAAAGCACTCGGGAACATATATAATACCCTAGGTGAGGTCTAACAACTGTCATATACAAGTTCAGCAAAACTTCCAGGTTTTTGTACTCTATGCCCCTCTGAATAAAGCCAAGAATGCTGCATACTCATTTGGTGCTCTCTCCACCTGTCCGTGCACATATACATGCAAGTCTCTTTGCTCCTTCTTATAGAGTTATACTTTTATTTTTATATTGTCACTGCATGTTCTTTCTACTGAAATGTATCATCTCACGCTTCACTACACTGAAATTCATTAGCTACCTTCCACCTATTTCCATCAACTTGTCAGTTGTACATTTAAGGTTCTACACTATCCTCCCAGATTTAATCTTTAGGACTATTATTGATATGGGAGCACTGGAAGCGGATTGGATTATAGCATGACATAGAGTCGTACAGCACGGAAACAGACTCGTCCATACTTACCACGTTTCCCAAACTAAACCAGTCCCATTTGCCTGCTTTTATCCCATATCTCTCTAATCCTTTCCTATTCATGTACCTATCCAAATGTCTTTTAAATTTTGTAACTGTACCCGCATCTACCATTTCCTCAGGCAGTTCATTTCACACACGAACCACCTACTGTGTGAAAATGTTGCCCCTCGGGTTCCTTTAAATTTTTCTCCTTCCACCTTAACAATATGTCCTGTAATTTTGAACTCCCCAACCTTGGAAAAAGACCTTTGCTAGTTCCCTTATCTATGCCACTCATGATTTTATAGACCTCTGTAAGATTACCAAGAAAGCAAGTATGTTTTCATTTCTAGATGACCACACACTTTAACACTTTGATTTCTGATGAAGGGTTTAGGCCCGAAACGTCAAGTTTTCCTGCTCCTATGACGCTGCTTGACCTGCTGTGTTCATCCAGCCCCATGCTTGTTATCTCGAATTCTCCAGCATCTGCAGTACCTTTTATCTCTCACACACTTTAATCTTCAAGTTTCTTTACGTATGACTTCCTTGTTAGTAATTTTGAACATGTTCTGGGAGATTTCACTTCTCTGTCTACTAAAGTGCATAGGATTCTTAACATGGATGCAATGCTTCCTGTTTCCACAAAGGAGTATCTTTGTCAACTTCAAACTGGTAAACATTTACTGATTAAATTTCTTCACACACTCACAAGTATTCGGTTATGGCTGGGTGGGTTGCAAAAGCGCCTCTAAGTCTGATGGTTCTGGGTGCATTGTGCTACTCCTGAGACTTGAAATTGCTCAGTGTTGCCCTATTGGATACATTGGACATTCCCTTTGGACACTGGATATTCCCTTTGGAATTATACCTTAATCTGCTGCTCAATTTGACCTTTCATATAGGCATAAATATCCATGAATATGTTTTCGAAGAAGAGCGAAGACTTTCTCCCTCACGTCCTGGCCTGGCCTGTTTTCACTATCTACCACAACCCCCCACCCGCAACCACCACCACCAAAAATACTAATCTGGCACTTTATCACATTGATGTGTGTGTGTGTGTGTGTGTTTATGTTGAAGGCTGGGGGATAGGGGTGGCTCATTGTTTACGCAATTTCCCTGCAAAGGTTGCTGAATCACAAAAACAAACCATAAAATGGTGTACACTTACTTAAATGAACTGTCAAGGTTAACCTCATTTTACAAATTGGACATTGCACTTCTGACAAGGCTCATCCAATTTCCCCTGAATATTTCACAGGTCAGTCAACCAAAAGAATTAAAGTGGTGTGGGAAGAAACCTTTTCATACCGTGTGTGGCTTGAGTCTTGTTTACACTGCCTGGAAATGTGATGGGAGTAAATTCAACCAAAGCGTTCAAGGGGTCTTTTTGATGGTTATATCAACAGAAATAATGTGCAATGTTATTTGAAAGGGTGGTACTAAGTTTTGGTTCTCATCTGAAGAATTAAGGAAGAAAGACCATGGACAGATTGGCCTCCTTCTGCACTCGAACAGCCATCTTCTGGAGGCACATGTTGGACCAGGTAAGAATGGCGGAATGTTTAGTGTACCATTGATTCACTATTGCGACTGGTGTTATCATTTTTTTTGGTTGGATTTAAAAGTCATAAATTAATGGAGGAATTTGGACCCTGGGACCCTGTGCATTAGTGCACTGACTTTAGAATTGCACCTAACGCTTGTGGTGATCCAAGCAGAGTGAATATGTTTGTGAAAGAATATGTTCCCAAGTTGACTTGCTCTTTACGAAGGCCCTTCTTGAACAACTAATATTGAAAACCCGCACATGGGTTTCAATACCTCTGTGCAGCGGAACTACATTAAAGTGCACATTGTCTTTGTTGTTTTGTCATGACCAAGCAAAAGAGGATCCTCATAAACAGCAACAAAGTGGGGCTAAAATCGTCCCATTAAAGTGGCAGCAACTTTTCACTCTGACGCGATGAGCATGTTAGCGGCGTTTGTGTCACGGTAGCACTATTGGGCCTGGGATCACAAAGCCGCCTGCCGCACCTGGCTGACGAAGTTACTGTGAAATGTCTATATTAACCTAAACCGTTGCCAATATTTCGCCACTGAAATGTTTTAACTAAATTGATTTTATATTGATTCCCGGCGATCCATGATCCTGATTCTTATACCACGATCTCTCTCTTCGTAACAAGTTCCCCATTCTTGTGCGTACTGAACTCAGAGGTTGACATCCAACCCTCTCTAGTCCGGATTATTGCTGTTGAAAGCAAGTTTGTGTCGAATACCTTGGGAACTGACATTTATGTTTTGTTTTCTGTTATTCTGTTGCCTCTGCCTTCTCTTCATCCGGAAATACAGCTTTGAAAATCCCCCAAGACCGATCCTCCAAATCGCTAAAATTTGCCTAATTTGCCCTTCCAATATTTCAACAATTGTTGGTGTTCCACATTGTTTACCCAATGGTTGCAAAGGTTGCTGAATAGCCACACCTTGTAAAATCAAATGGCAAAGGTTGTGTACACTTGCCTGAATGTACTGTCAACGCTAACCTCACTGCTAACGCCAAGCTGTCGCAATTCTGTATAACGCCTTTCTTTACAAGCACTGCGGGGGTTGTCAGTTAGCTCAGTTGGCTGGACGGGTGATTTGCAACCAGTAGTTACAGCGTGAGTTCAATTCCTTCTCCAAGCTCACTTTACCATGAAGACCCCACTTTTTCAACGTCACCTCTGGCGTGAGTCCAGGTGACTATCAGTCATCTCTCTCTCTCTCTAATAAGAGTTCGGGGCTACAGAAACTTTCTGCTTCTTTTTGAATGTTTTTAAGATTTATTTTCAATACCTCCCGTTTGATTTTCACTTCCCCCTTTCAAAGCTAGAAGGTCACTCTGGTGGTCAGAAACAATCTAACCGAACGTTCATCGAAGATAGGCTTTTCATCTCATTTTATTACTTTGAACAAATTGAAGATTCTGATAAGGTAAAAGGTAAAGTCTCCATTGTCCTGCGAGAGAAAGAGAGAGGGCTGGTGGTGGTTTATCCTGAGGGACAACACAACTCAGGCGGTGGGGTAAGAGTGAGACTCTTCTTCTTGGAGGAGGAAAGGCAGATAGAAGAATTGATTGAAGTATTTAAAATCATGAGACGTTGGACTGAGTAAATAGGGAGAAAACGTTCCCTATTTTCACGTGGAAAGATGGAGAACAAGAAAGCAAGATTAGGCCCGAAACGTCAAGTTTTCCTGCTCCTATGATGCTGCTTGACCTGCTGTGTTCATCCAGCCCCATGCTTGTTATCTAAGATTTAAAGTAAGTCGTAAAAGAAGCAAAACTGTTACATGGAAAATTGTTTTCATGCAGCGAGTAGTTAGGGTCGACAATGAATTATCTGAGAATGTAATGGAGTGCAATTGGAGCATAAAAGGGACCTGATTGGGCTGGAGTTATTTTAATCGATCTGTTTAAAGATGTTAGGTAGGCTTGCCTTTATTGGACAGTGCATTGAATCTTGGTGTTGGGAGGTCATATTGCGGCTGTACAGGACATTGGTTAGGTCGTTATTGGAATACAGCGTACGGTTCTGGTCTCCCTGCTATAGGAAAAATGTTGTGAATCTTGAAAGGGTTCAGAAAAGATTTACAAGGATGTTGCCAAGGCTGGAGGGTTTGAGCTATTGGGGGAAGGGGAATAGACTGGGGCTTTCTTCCCTGGAGCATGGAGACTGAGGGGTGACCTTATAGAGGGCTTGTAAAATCATGAGGTACACGGATAGGGTAAATAGACAAGGTCTTTTCCCAGGGGATGGGTGAGTCCAAAAGCAGAGGGCATAGGTTTAAAGTGAGAATGGAAATATTTAAAAGAGACCTAAAGGGCAGCTTTTTTCAATCTGGAGGTGGTGTGTGTATGAAATGAGCTGCCAGAGGAAGTGGTGCAGGCTGGTACAATAACGACATTTAAATGCACTTTTGAATATGAACCGTTTAGAGGGATATGCGCCAAAAGCTGGCAAATGGAATTATATTCAATTAGGATATCTGGTCGGCATGGACGAGTTGGACCGAAGGGTCTATTTCCGTGCTGTGTACCTCTATGACTACGTTATTGTACACCTCTGGAGCAGGTGGGACTTGCTCGGTCTCCTTCTTCGGAGGTAGGGACGCTACCACTAAAGTCCCCCCTGATTGAGAGTCCTTCATCGTGACCTCAGCCAGGGTGAATCGAATTGAACCCACGCTGTTGGCGTCACTCTTCATCGCAAACCCAGGCATCCAAGCTAACTGAGCTCACCAGCCCCCTCAATGGAGTCAACACCTGCTGGAATGTACGAACTGTTAAAATTAACTTTAACTGATTTATTAACGCTCTCAAAGTATTCAATGATGCCTGTATTGTATTCAAACCCGATTCTTTCCTCACTGCTTTTAAAATATCGCTGGCATCACATTCGGTGGGCTGTTAGGGATGAAACCAAACGCTGTTTGTTTTTCTCCGTTCGCGTCAACACTAGCGTTACACGTCACTCTGCTTCCCCGTAGGTCACAGGCGAGTTCTTGTCACTGTGCAAAGCAAGAATCGAGATGCAAACCGTTCAAATGCGGATGTTCCTGAATTTAATGACAGCTCTTTTGCACACCGGTGAGTTTCTGTCCTATTACCCCTGATATACATATAGTGTTTTAACACGGAACAAACTAAAAGCCGAAAGAACTGCGGATGCTGTAATTCAGAAACAAAGCCAGAAATTGCTGGAAAAGCTCGGCAGGTCTGACAGCATCTGTGCAGAGAAATCAGAGTTAACGTTTAGGGTGAGCAACCCTTCCTCAGAGCTCGACCCCGAAACGTTAACTCTCATTTCTCTCTCCAGATGCTACCAGACCTGCTGAGCATTTCCAGCAATTTATGCTTTTTGTTTCTGAAGGGACAAACAGCGCCTTTCAAGGAGAATTCCTTCTTATTAGGCATCGAGGATTATTTTCTTCCACTCCGATGCTGTGAACTCTAAAGTGACTAAACTGTCCAATACTGCAACCCCATACCCTGCCACTGGTGGGGGAATTGGTATTTGCTGAACGAAGTTAACAGGCAATCGAGTAGCAATAAATGTGTGTGAGAAAGGGTTGTGGTTAATCCTGTGGAGAAACACAAGGTAATACATTTTGATAAGAAGAGCGTGGAGAGGCAACATTAAATGAAGCTACAAGAGGGATTTGGATTTACATGTGCATGAATCATTAAAGGTGGCAAGAGAGTTTGAAAGTGATTAGTATAGGACACAGAATCAGAGGCCCTATAAATAGTTACATAGAGTACTACTGCAGTGAAAAATGTAGAAGGTGTATAAGACACTGGCTCAGCGTCAGCTGGATTATTTTAAATTAGGAAGGATGTGAAAGCCTCGGAGAGAGTGCAGGGTGGTTGACAGAATGGGGGAGACAACGCCCAAAAAGTGGTATTACCACTGGACTGTTAATTCAGAGACCGAGGTAACGTTCTGGGGATACAGGTTCGAATGGTGGAATTTGAATTCAACAAAAAAAACCTGGAATCAAGAATCTAATGATGACCGTGAATCCAATGTCGATTGTGGGGAAAACCCCATCTGGTTCACTAATGCCCTTTAGGGTAAGAAACTGCCATCCTTACCTGGTCTGGCCTACATGTGACTCCAGACCCACAGCAATGTGGTTGACTCTGAACTGCCCTCTTCGCAATTAGGGATGGGCGATAAATGCTGTCTAGGCAGCGACGCACTCATCCCATGAATGAATAAAAAAATGTTCCGGGAATGAGGCATTCCTGTAACGAAGGTAGATTGGAGAAGCCTGTACTGCTCTCCTTGGACAAGGAAAAGCAGAGAGAAAAATTGATTGAAGTACTTAAAATCATGAGACGTTGGACAGAGTGAATAGGGAGAAAATGTTCACTATTTTCGCATGGAAAGATGGAAAACAAGAAAGCAAGATTTAAAGTAAGTTGTAAAAGAAGCCAAAGTGTTATAAAGAACGTAATTTTCACGCAGCGAGTAGTTAAAGCCTAGAATGAAATATCTGAGAGTGTGATGAGACTTGAACAAACTGGGATTATTTTAATCAGCTTGTTTAAAGATGTCATTACACACCTCTGGAGCAGGTGGGACGTGAACCTGGGTCTCCCCGTTCGGTGGCAGGGACACTACCACTAGAGTCCCACCTGACTGAGTTACATAAGATTACGAAGGTGCTGGCATGGTGGATGAGCAGGTCAATGGTGAATAACAAGGCAAAATAATTTTAAGGTGAAGGGTGTGAAGTTTAGAGGGGATTTGAGGAAAAACGTTTTAACCCAGAGAATGGAGGAAATCTGGTATGCATTGCTCGGAAGGCTAGCTGTGGCAGGAAGCTACACAATCTTTAAAAACTATTTGCTTGAGCAATATAAATATCATAATATTCAAGGCTACGGACCGAATGCTGGATTATGGGATTAGGGGAGACTTAGAGTTTTTTTTTATCGTGTGCAGACTCGATGGCGTGATTCTATGATTCCAGAGGAATTTACAGTGAAATTAAACTGCTGTCTGAAAGGAAACAACGGGCAGGCTTATGGGGAGAAGGCAGAAAGTATAGCACCAAGTGAGCTGCTAATATGGAGAGCTGGTGCAAACATAATTACGAAGGAAGCCATTCAGCCCTACATCGCATCTGCACTATCTGTCCTACGAGCCTCGTGACTTAGTACCTCTCCCTCCTAATCATGTACATTGTTTCTATTCAAATAAACATCTGATATCCTATCAAATGCCTTAATTGAACCTACCATCATCACACTGTCAGGCAGTGGATTCGAGACTTTTTCTGTGAAAAACATCTTTTTACCGTCACATTTGCCGCATTTGCAAATCACTTCAAATCTGTGCCCTCGCATTCTTAATTATTTTTATAAGTGGAAACAGTTTCTCCCTATACTCCATTCAGACATTTCAAGTGAAAGTTTCTGCCAGGTGTCTTCTCAGCTTCCCTATCCCATCCGCATAACTGGAACAATTTTTATAATTCTCATCCGTTCTATAGTGTGGTACCCAGAACTGTACACAATACCTCAACTGAGGCTTAAAGTGTATAAGTTGTATAAATCCATGATGGGCCGAATGGTACTCTATGCATCGTAACTATTCTGCAATTCTATGACTATGATGAATCCGATTACTTTTATGGATAGCTTTAACATAAAGTCAGACAGCGTGGAATGAGGCCATTTAGCCCATGGTTCCTTCTCTGGCTCTTTGAAAATGTTATCCTCCAGTTCGTTTCCCATGTTCATTTAATTGTTTTCCTTTACAAGTTTAGCCAATTATTTTGTGTAAATTCTTATTGTTAATCAGTTTACAATATGCTTTTAGCTGGTAAATTCCAGGTTTTACAAATTATATCTATTAAACGTTCTCATCTTAGAAAATTCTGTGGAAAACCATTAAAAATTAATATCAGCAGTTCTGGAAATAACCGACACCTTGGACTCCTATAAGTTTTTTTTAATATAAATACAAAAATACTCTGTGGAAATCTGAAATTAAAAATAACGCAAATAGCTGGAAATATTCAGCAGCTGTTATGACATGAGTGGAGAGATAATCAGACCTCATTATGAAACCTTGTTAGGGAGATCATATCCTTATTTTTGTAGTTGGTTAACACTGTGGTTTCTCACTGAAACTTATTGACATGCATCTGCATGTACTATTTAAAACAGAACAACTTCTTTTACACAAATTGAACAATAAATATAACTAGCTAGGGAGATCTTAATGCAAATATCAAAACAAGAATTCAACCTGTTTTCCAACACCATTGTTGCAAAGATTCAATCCCAGAGAACTGTCATTCCTGCCTCAGATTTTCAATCCTTACTTGATTCACAGCAAATGGGGAAATGTAAATTGCTCTCTTTGGCAGGAAGAATAAAAAGGTAGTGTACTATTAAAATAGAAAGAGGTTGCAAAACTCAGGTTTTCGAGATGATCTTGTCACCCTATGCATGAATTACCAAAAGTTAGTTTGCATACAGCAAGTGATTAGCAAGACAATTGAAATGTTTTTATCAGAAAGGGAATGAAATATAGGTGTTGTGGAATTTTATGGCAGTTGCAGAGTGTATTGATGAGGCCACATCTGGAGTATTGTTTACATTTTCCATCTTGGCCTGTGGGCATCAGTGGCAATCTTAGCATTTGCTACCAAACCCAGATTATCTTTGACCTCAGTGGCTTGCTAGGCTATTTCAAAGGCCCTCAAGAGTCAACAAAATTGCTTTGGGTCTGGAGTCATGCATGGGCCAGACTTCCTTCCCTAAACCATATTAGTAAGCCAGGATGGGTTTTTACAAACATTGAAGATATTTCCACAGTCACCATTATTGAAACAAATTACTAATTCCTGGTTTGCTTTTATTAGTAATGTGTTGAACCCATATTCCTAGAGCATTAGCCTGCATCTCTGGGTTGCTAATCCAGTTACTTTTGCTTTTATTTAACCTATTATCCTATTCAACCTGTTCAGAGATGTTCCAGGATAAGGATGTTACTACTGCACCACAAGCAGGCCCAAGCCTGTGAACTTTACATTTAAGTGTAAAGCCTCTCAAACTGCAAATTAACTGATACTTTACACTCAAATATATAGGGCCCCATTTATTCATTACTGGCACGTGAGCACCTTTGGCAGAACTGACATGCTTTTCTGGATCTGAATAACACCAGAGAAATTGATGGTGGGCATCATTTTTAATAAGCTACACTCTATCTGGTGTATGTACCCATAGTGCTGTTTGGGAACAGAGTTCCAGGATTTTGACCCAATCACAGTAGGGAACAGTGATATAGTACCAAGTCAGAATGAAGTGTCTCTTGGAGGGGAACTCGTGGTGTTCCTAATTCTCTGCAGCCCTTGTCCTCCTATCCGATAGAGATCACAGGTTCAGAAGCTGCTGTTAAAGGAGACTTAATAGAGTACAGCAGTGTATCTTGTAGATGGTATATTTTACTGCCACTTTGCAATATTGCAGAAAGCCTGAATATTGAAGCTTGGATGGGGTGCCCAAACAATCTGTCTGCTTTGTCTGGGATGATGTCTATTTCCTGAAATATTGAAACTGCAACTGTTTGAAAAAGTGAGGAACCTTGAATCAGGGTCCTCACTTGCATCCCACATATGATGGGAAGCCTTTGGGGAATCCAGAAGTGAAGTTGCTGATTCAAACAGATATGAATGTCGGGAATTCTCCACCTCAGGGAGTCAGTTATTGAATATGAAAGAGGTTGACTGTATTTTGGATACTTTAGGATTGAATATCTTGGGGGATTATTCTGGAGGTATTTGTGAGGTAGGAAATCAGACATTAGTCTAGTGAATGGTGGAGCAGGCTCCAAGGGCCGGCTCCAGCTACCGATCATGTGTTCTTCTGATGAAATTGTTCCATTGTACTCCAGACAGCGTGCTGATGAGGGAAGTCAAAGCGTTCCAGTCTCCAGATGTTGTGCGTGCGACAGAAGGAGAATCTGTGCAGCTGAACTGTACCTTTGAAGCACTAGGGCGGGTTGGAAAAATTGTTTGGAGGCGTGCCTTTGAAAACGCAGAAGTTTCGGACAGGAACCCTTTCTATGAGAGGCGGCTGGAGACATTGGGGTCTGAGTTATTTGCCCAGGGCAAGACTTCCATTAAAATCAACAGAGTATCGAAAATGGACTCAGATTATTATTACTGCCAGGTGGAATTCATGACAACTGGGAAAAGCAATGGGACCACTACACAACTTGTTGTAACTGATCGTAAGTGAACAGACAAGAGTTGATTTTAAGAGATTTTTTTTCCAGTATCATGACATTTTCATAGCTTATGTTCATGTTATATTCCCAGATAGCATGTGGGCACTGTCAGTTATAGCCTTGCATCTGGATCAGTTTTGGCAAATTGCTTGCAGGAAAAAAGGAAATGCAATAGGAAACATCTCTTCCTGGTGTGTTGCCCTAACTGACACCAAGGGTAACCATCCCTCACTGCGCTCATTGACCTAGGCTGACTCCTCATCCTTATAACTTGTGACTTTTCTCTATGGACCAGCCCGTCCCTATCGTTATCCTCTTTGTCATCCTCACTGCCCCTGGGGATTCTCCGTTCCTTCAATTCTGGACTGTTGTGCGATGCCCCATTTAAAGAACAAAAAGCAAAGAGCTTTACAGCACAAGAACAGGCCTTTCAATCCACCAAGCTTTGAAATGACACATGATGCCCTTCTAATCTAAAAATATTTTGCCTCTATGTAATCGTATCCTTTTATTCCCTGCCTATTCAAGTATCTGTCAAGATGCTCTTGAATGTTGTGATTATCTGTTTCTACCACCTCTTCTGGCAGTATCCAGGCACTTACTACCCTCTGTAAAACAAAGCACTTACATTTCCGTTAAATTCTCCTCCTTTTACCATAAACCTATGTCCCCCAGTAATTGACATTTCTACCATCTGTCATCTCAACATAGGAGGTACTGTCTTCAACTCCCAAAGCTCTGAGAGCTACTCTCTCAAAAATTTTCCCCCTATCTAGCCCCCACCCCACTCCTTTAATGCCCAGCTCCTGGAGATCTTTTTCCATGTAGGTCTTACAGGAAGTGCTTTATGAGATAGTTGATGCATTGGTTTCAATTTTCCAGAATTTCCAAGATTCCAGGTAAGTTCAACTGAATTGGAACAGGAAAAATATAACCCCTTTACTCAAAGAGAGAGAGACTGAGAGAGAGAGAGAGAGAGATACAGAAAACATGAAACTATAGGCCAGTTAGTTAACATCTGTCAAAGGAAAGATGGTAAAAGTTATCACTACATATGTTCTGGCAGGACATTTTGAAAAAAAATTAAAGTAATAGGGCAGAATTAACATGATTTTGTGAAAGGGAAATCATTTCTCACTGACTTATTGGAGTTACTTGTGCTATCAGTAAAGGGGTACTGGTGGATTTTCTATGCTTATATTTCCAGGAGGCATTTCAGAAGGTGACACATTGAAGATTATTGTAGAAATGAAAAGCTTGTGGTTTGTAGGTAGCATATTGACATGGATAGGAGATTGGCTAGCTAACAGAAAAGAATAGGCATAAGTGTCATTTTTCAAGGGGCAACAAGTGGTGTGCCTCAGGGATTGGTGCTGCATTCTCACATTTTTATAATTTACCTAAGTAACTTGGACGAAGGGACTAATTGTATCTTAATTAAATTGGCTAAAAACACAAAAATAGGTCGGAAAGTAAGTCATGAAGAGGACATTAGAAGGCTACAAAGTGATTTTAGAGAGAGGTTGTGGTGGTGGGGTGGTGGGGAGCTAGCAGGAGTTGGTGGAGTTTGAAATTTTACCATAACCCACCAGTCAGAGATGCAAGTTTTCACTCCATCGAGTTACTGTGTTTGAGATGATGGCATTGAGTGAATGTTACTGGAAATTTTAGTTGCATTTAGTTTATTTCTTCAGAAACTGGTTGTGGAGAATTCATAGACCCTGCAATGTTTATTGGTGTGCTGTTGTGAGTTACC
This sequence comes from Ginglymostoma cirratum, assembly GCA_024137785.1. Lineage (NCBI taxonomy): Eukaryota > Metazoa > Chordata > Chondrichthyes > Orectolobiformes > Ginglymostomatidae > Ginglymostoma > Ginglymostoma cirratum. The sequence continues at coordinate 19,354,658 of JAHRHZ010000002.1, forward strand.
TCAAGAATGGCTAATGTGATTTTGTAGGAATACTACATGCACACATCATTCTCCCCGTTACATTTTTCAGAAATGCTTCAGATTGCTATGTAAATTAATAATTGTGAATTAAATGGATCTTTGTTGTCTTACACCAGAGCATGGAACTGATTGTCCTCAACCAATCATCAGTCAATCATTTTCACTGATGCTGGGGCTCCTGGGGTTATTCACGCTTGCGATTATTGTCCTATTCTTTCGACTGTACAGTCAACATAAAGGTATGGTGTAAAAGCAAAAACAGTTATGACTTTTCTGTTATCTTTGAGAATGTATTGTAGATTTGTGGCAAGCTTGGTGCTGATTGTAGGGATTGCATGTGTTATTGCAATTATTATAGCATAAAAGCTGTAATTAGCAAAGAAGTATAAGAGAATGTCTTAAATTTCACTAATTTTATAAACTTTCCTTTCAATTTAGTTTTATCGAGTCTTAAAGGGTATGTATGGAATGTTTCACTTTTCACTATATAAGTGTCGGCTTTTACAACATAGGAACATACAATCCATAATGTCTTTAACTTGATCTTATCTTCCAGGTCACACACAGTCACACAAGTGAAAGGAAATGACTGTACAGATGGTAATGTTTTATGGCCATTTCTTATAGTCAGACAATTGTATAGTTAAATATTGAACCATGTTTTTTGCTGCTATGATGTACTTCATAAGGGTGTTTAAATACCTAATCTATAAATAGTTGTTTGAAAGTATGAGACATCAGCATGAAATTAATTGTCAATAACAAATAATTTATAATCTCACCTCAAAGAACAGCCTTCATTATTCTTGATCTGCGCAAAGCTAGGACAATAAAATGAACTGCAGTAACACCCTAACCCCTGTCTCAGAATGTTCAGGATGCATGTCCCACTCAAGAAAGTGAAGGAAAAAAGTCAAGGCTGGCACTTCCTTCAGTGCTGAACTGTTTAAGATACTGACATCCAGACAAGATCTGAAACTAATGCCTAGTTGGCCTGTTCAGTTGGCATGGTGCTACAATTAGGGAGTTCTTGCTGATATACTCTCCAGGTCTCTAGTTCAGTGATGGCTCACTTGCAGGCATTTCCAAGGTTACCTCATCCTCTGTAACTGAACTGCAGCATACAGACAATGCTTGTGTCTGCATTTACTCCAGGCCAAAGTCAACATAGGAACGTGCACAACAGCAAGGCCCTTACACTAAACTTTCATAAGATAAAGTTCATCTACTAACCTGTCCCCTGGTTATCAAAATCCATGACAAGGCCTTCGACAACATAGAGTATCTTCCATACCTTGTGAGCTTACTATCAACTAGGTCAGACATTAAAGAGGACAGAGCATCTGGGTAGGATCCACATGTCAGGAGTGTCATCGCTGTTGGTAAGCAGATGTCAAACCTCAGCAGAAAGAGGTGCAGCTGGCAAACCAGATATCCCACCCTCCGATTTCCAAAACTAGCTACTGTCCCATATGTGATAGAGACTGGTTCATGTTTTCATTACCAAGAGGTAATTTTTAGCATTACCTAAATGCTAAAAATTTAGGTAATTTTTAACAGGTTTGCTCAACCAGAAGGTACCGCTTAAGAAGAAGAAGAAAAAGAATAAGACTAGCCACTTCAGATCCATCGATCACAGTGCTGTTTTTGAGAACTGGCTGTGCACCAATTAGCCACTGTGTTCCATACGCTATGACAGTGACTACACTTCAAAGCACATTGTGATGTTCTGGAATTGTGTTTTCGCACCAAGGTGGTGGAAATCTAGAATCTCATTCCTGCAAAAATCCAGAGAGGGCAATTGAAAATTCAGAATTGAGATGTACCAGGGTAAAGGGGCTGAATGGTCTCCTTCCTGTTCCAAAACATTGGTGACTTGGAAAAACTATGGGGTTAGTGATTCTCAATGGGCACTTGGACACTGCAAAAGGAACGCTGCGTGGAGTCTCAGTTTAAATTCTAAGTAAGAAGAATGCTCACTTGCATGAAGTATGACTGACTGGTGAGCAGTCCAAGCACTGTGCCCAGCCAATGTCAGTGCAGTCATGACAGGAATGAAGGAGGGTTTGGGGGGAGGACGTAGAAAGTGCGCTCAGTTGTTGGACGGCAAAAATAACTCATCTGCATTATGTAACTGTGCATCACTGTTTGTTTCTATTCCAGAGGCAATTGAAGTTCAGGTAAGATTATTTTGAAATTGTTATTTCAAATAACAATATAGACCTGTATACTAAAACCAGATAATTGGTAGAATTGTCGCCTCTGAGTAGGAAGGCCCTTGACCCAATATTTTTAGCCATCAAACGGGTGCATTTTACATTAATAAATAATGAGCTTTGCTGGCAAGGCTAGAATTTATTGCCTGTCTCTAAGTGTCTTTGAGAAGGTGGAGCAAAGCATCCTCGATTTACTACAATCCATAGAGTGCAAGTATGTCCAAAGGATTGATGATATGGCAGCACTGGAATTTTGACCCAATGAAAGCAAAAGAGTGGTGATATAACTGCACTAATAGGACGGAGAGTAACTTGGAGGGGAACTTGCGAGTGGTGGTGTTCCCTTGTGTCTGCTGTCCTTTTATTTTTAATGTGCCAGAGATTTGAAAGATACTGTTCAAGGGAACTTGATGAGTTGCTGCAGTGCATCTTATAGCTGGTAGACACTGCTGCCACTGTGTCTGTGGTGGAAGGAATGAATGCTTAAGGTGGTGGATAGTGTGCCAATTGAGCAAGTTGTTTTGTCCTTAATGGTCAAAGTTTTTTTTATTGTTGTTGGAGATTCCCTCAGCCAAGTGGAGAGCATTCCATCACACTCCTGACCTATGTCTTGTAGATGGTGGACAGACTTTGGGAAGTCAGGAAGTCAGGAATCACCACAGAATACCCTGCTCTTGCAACCACAATGTTTATGTAGCTGGCACAGTTTAATTCCTTGCCAATGGCAACTCCTATGGATGTTGATGGCAGAGGATAAAGGACAGTAACAGCACTGAATATGAAGGGGAGAAGGTTTTATCACCTTTTGTTAGCAATGGTCGTTATGCAATAATTGAGTGGTGCAAACACTGCTTGAGTCTGAATGTTGTCCAGATCTTGTTGAATGTGGAAGTGGAATGCTTCGATATCTGAGGAGTTTCAAATGGTACTGACCACGATGTAATCAACAGTGAACGTGCCCATTTCTGTCCACTCGTATGAGAATTCGTCTGTAATGCAGTAGCTTGGGTCCAGGACATTATTTTCAGGAACACATGCAGCAATTCCCTAGGGGTGAGAAGCTAGCTGCAAACAACCATGAACTATGATTCCAACCAGTGACGAATTTCCCTCCTCAATAGCATGGGTTTCAGTTTTACTGGGGCTCTTTGAGGTTTCTATGAGTGTTTCTAAAGATTGACTGTGCCTGGAGGCTCATCAACTCAGTCAAAGATGCTCTTTGATCTGTCTGAAACCTGTTGGTCTTCCAGAGCAAGCAGTTGACCTTGACCGAGTGTTGCAGACTGGCCGATTCCAAGGTCCAGGGCTACATGCTAAGGGATGCACTAAGGCTTAGGGCAGCTTTGGTCAAAGCACAGTGGGGAAAGACCACCATCGAAGATGTTTCTGCTGAAGTTAAATAGGGGTACATTCAGTTATCGGATTCCCCAGTGCCTCAGATATATGTAAATGGTATCTTGCATAAGTAAGAAATACCCTAGGTTTTGTTTGTCCTCCCTACAAAGACTGTACAGAACCAAACTGCTTTAGTGACTATGTATATGTAGAATTTTTAGGAGTAAAGTATATTTTTGAAATTAAAAACAATATTATTTTTAGGAAACATCATCTGGTCCCAGGCAAGAGACAGTTCTGCCATTCAAAAGCCAAATCTCCTTACCTGTGTACAGCACGGTAAAAGTACTGAGCACTGCTAGAGAAATCACCTCTTCAAACCAACATCTCACCTATGCCCAAGTCACATTTCATTAAGATTACAAGAGCTATTGAAAAACTGCACTGAAGAGAAAGGCTCCATGAAGGATGACCGAAGTGGTAAAGCACTTGATATGAAGTCAGTTTGCATCTAAGAAGTCTTTTCATGTATTATTATACATCTCAGTCAGACCAAAAAGTGATGTTAAAGATCGCAAATGATAAACATTCTCTTTTCATGTTTCTTGTATTTGTTTTGAAGGATTGTGAAATTAGTTCAATTTGAAAGTCTGTAAGAATATCAACATTTTTTTCAAAGAAAGGGTACTTTGGACTATTTTCAAATGCTGGAATGCATGATATAAGTTCACTGCTTGAGCTTGTTTACTGGAAGTCACGCGTTTAAATGAATTGCCATCAGGAGTTGTGGCCATCCACACAGCACAACTGGGAATTGTATGCACATGTAGAGTTCAGCCCAGGCGATGACAGTCTTCTGCACTGGGAAACTCCATTGCCAATGTCCCCTGACATGTGAGTGGATCACATTGCAATGAATCTCAGCTCATTCTTGAACCTAAGTAATGATCACTGTCAAAGAGGGAACTTGGGGATCTGAATGCAATACGATTCAGACAAGTAACTCCCATCTGTTGGCCACTCATTAATCTCAATCCATAGTCACTTGCACAATTTTGTAGAGAGCATTTTTCACAATATACTGCAGCCCTTCTGCTCCCTGAATTGTTATTTGCATAAAATTGGGCCTCATTGACACAGAATAAATCACATGCGACACCCCACTATCACCACCCCACCTACCCCAATCACCACAGCTCCCAGTGTCCACCACATGAGAAGGCAGAGGTATTTCAATTTCTGGCTTAAACTTACCTAAATCAACACTCTGTATGGGCACAGAAACGTTGTGACGAAGAAAGAATCTGTTTTCATTTTATCCTTTCTCCATCCGGGTACTGGCAAGACATGACAGTCGAGTTGCTAACTAATCCTAGCAGTCATATTCCAAAATGTACTGCTCTGAAACAATCACAATTTATTTGGAATGATATAATGGTGTGCCTGGTAGGTCAATGTGAGAACTGGGCAAACAGAGTCATCTCCTTCTCCTGAGAAGCTTGTATAAGACTTCTCCTTCACATAGCCTGACAAAACTGTGTCCCAGGGATAACTGCATGTATCAATGACAACTGCCTGTGCCTAGTGACGCTCACGTGTACCTTGACATTGGACTGAAAGCTATCTGAGACACTTCATATTTTAGCACTTTTCATCCAAAGCTAATAATTAATTGGCCATTTTTTTTGGTTAATCTCAGTAAAAGACATTAACTTATCTTTGACTGGTGTGCCTATGCATCCATGTTAGGGCATTCCAAAGATATATGCCTGCACTTCCATATTTCAAACTGTGTCAATAAGCTTTGTATTTTTATTGAATAAGTTTTGTCTTATGATAAGTCAATAGTTTTCTTGTTTATTAAAGTAATCTGGTTGATGAAAGCTTGTTATGAAATTGGCCATATCAAGAACTGGCCAAAATTCTTTACTTAAACTTAAATTTATCTTGTAACCAGCACACTAGTGGGCCAAGAGAAAGACAATACAATCCTTCTGAAATAACTCCACAGAGGCCGTTATCCCCTCGCCAAGTCGGCCTTTATTTGCACGTACATATTTCATGACACTGGTCTGGCTTCCTCAGGCCAGCTCTCAGAGTAAACAGAACCTCTGACAATCTTGTTTTTATCTGTCAGTCAGGGCCCCCTGATTGGGTCAGGTTAACAGCCCTAATCAGGGAACTCATATTCTGAGATCCGCACAGCTGATCTTGTTACAATCACTACATCTTCCACAACTGTCAGTACTACAGTGAAGCAGTAATTCCATTTCAAAAGTATTTAATTGGCTCTAAGGCGGTTTCAGACATCTGGTGATCATGCAAGAGTCCCATAAATACTAGCCTTCCATTGTTTCTCCAAAGTAATTAGCATTTATGTTTCTGTACAATTTGGCTCAGTGCCTAACACACCGGTTGGAATCAGAAGGTTTATGCTTTGAGACTCTCTCTAAAGACTTGAATATAGAATAATACCACAGGAGGAACTTACAACTTAGGAGCAAGAGAAGGACACTCAGCCTTTTGTGTCTGCTCCGATATTCAGTAAAATCATAGGTGATCTGGCTGTGATCACAACAATTCTTTCTTGACTACCTCCTGAAAGGTTGATTCACTTGCATATCCAAAATCTATTTAACTCAGCCTTGAATAATTTCTATATCCCAGCCATGTGTGCTTTTTTGGGAAAAGAATTTCAAGCACTAACAAATAAGTTTGACTAATCTCTATTTGAAAAATAAAACTTCATTCTTAAAATTAAGTCTTCTAGTTCTATTCTCTCTTACATGAGGGAACATCCTACTGGTATCCATCCTATGCCTCCCCCTCAAGATGTTACACACTTCAGTTCTATACTACCAACCAATTATTAAACATTGCTAAATGGAAACATTGTCTTGCACTCATCAGGATGAGGATGCAAAAAACCAGATTTGGAAATGGAACACCACCATGCAAAGAGAGTTCTAATTGGTTCTACTATCATTGACATGAAGATGAAACTCAAAATATTAACTGTCATTCTTTCTTCTATAGCCTTAAGTTGTGACCCATGACTACAGTGCATTGATCTGAGACTTCTTTAGATCATAGAATCCCTACAGTGTGGAAACAGACCATGTAACTGAACAAGTCCACACTGCACCTCTGAAGAGCATCCTGCACAGAACCATTCCCTACAACCTGGCATTTCCTATGTCTAATCCAACTAACTTACGCTGGACACTAAAGGCAATTTAGCACAGCCAATCCACTTAACCTGCACATCTTTGGACTGGGGGAGGAAACTGGAGCACCCAGAGGAAACCCACACAGACACAGGAAGAACATGCAAACTCCATACAGACAGTCACCTGAGGGTGGAATCAAACCTGGGTCCCTGGCGCTAACCACACGCTAACCGCAGTGCTAACCACTGAGCCACCATGCTGTTTTTCACAAGGTTGAATCCTCACACAAATCTGCAGAACATATCTATTTGAATTCTTGGAAATGTACCTTAAGACTTCTTCTGCACATTGTTGAACATTTGAAAAAGAATGTACAAAAACGCAGACAAGATATGTGAGGGAAATTGACCTTTTGTGAATTTCAAACAGCAGTTTTATTCTGGCAATTCTGAAACATCAACAGTATGATTCTCTGAAGTTCAGGCAGGATGCCAAGAACCAAATTTTCACTCCAGAACAAAGATAAAGGCATCAGGGAGACTAGAGAATTGAAAGCTAATTCAAGCAGAAGAACTTCCTAGATTTGCCATAAATTTGAAACAAATAGGTATCGGAAAAATAACAAGACTAAAGAGAAAAACATTTTAATGAGCCGCACTTTCACCTCAGAATATCGAAAGAAATTAGTGAAGATATTGCATATCACATTCTTGCAAAACTTGTTTCAGGGATTGTCCCTTCAAAATGGAAACTTCAGTGTCACTTAATTTAATGAGCTGGTCGCAAGATCTGAAAATCATAAACCTCATATCTCATCATCTTTTGTGAAACTGAAATTGGAAAAGTCTTGAATTCCATGTTTGAAAAAACATATTAATGCATTACGGGCAGTTTGCAGAAGGTTCCCAACACGGGGGCTCAGCAGTTAGCACTGCTGCCTCACAGCAGGGACCTGGGTTTGATTCTACCCTTGGGCGACTGTCTGTGTAGAGTTTGCACATTCTCCTACTGCGTGGGTTTCCTACGGATGCTCCAGTTTCCACCCACAATCGCAAGTTGTGTAGGCTAGGTGGATTGGCTATGCTAAATTACCCGTAGCGTTCAGGGATGTGTAGATTAGGAGGGCATGGGTCTGGGTGGGATGCTCGGAGTGTCAGTGTGGACTTGTTGGGCCAAAGGGCCTGTTTCCACACTATAGGAATGATATGATTCTCACAATAAGGAGTTTATCCGCTGAGGAGATACTTGACAATTTTGGTCTGTTTCCATTGGAGCTGAGCAGAATGAGAGGCAATCTTACCAAAAGATACAAATCCTGAGAGGACTTGGCATAGTGAATACTGAAAGGATGATTAATCTTAAAGGAAAGATTAAAATAAGACAAAACGTTGTAAAATATAAGTTGTCCCCCATTCAAGACGAAGCTAAGGATATTTTCCTTTTGAGGGTTGAGAGTCTGTGGATATTTGCCCAGAGTACAGTGGAGGTCATTAAATATTTTTAACCTCCTCATAGGCAGGTATTCATTATAGACAGGAAAGTGAATTTGAAGTCACAATCAAATCAGACAAACTCTAAATGGATGGCAGACTAGTCCTGAGCAACATTACTCCTTCCAGGCTTACTCCTGTTCCTCGTTCATATGTTAACAGCCACAAATGACTGATTGACTGTGCACTTGGGTAGATATTAACAAATCAGATGGAGTGAGTACGGATTAATAAAGACTAGCACATGGTAAACTAATATAGGCAATCTTTTCTACATAATTTAATAATGGAACAGGACTAAATAGGGGCAGACTTCACGATACAGTTATAGGCTACATCTGGAGTACTGTTCCCAGTTCTCAGTGGGGTGGTTTGATGGCTCAGCGGTTAGCACTGCTGCTTCACAGCGCCAGGGACCCGATTTGACTCCACCCTTGGGCGACTGTCTGTGTGGAGTTTGCACATTTTCCCCGTGTCTGCGTGGGTTTCCTCTGGGTGCTCCAGTTTCCTCCCACAGGCCAAAGATGTACAGTTTAGGTGGATTGACCATACTAAAAATTGCCCCTGGTCTGCAGGTTAGGTGGATCAATGGGAAATGTAGGGTTTCAAGCACGGGGATAGGGTGGGGGGTTGAGTCTGGGTGAGATGTTCTTCAGACAGTCAGTGTGGACTTGATAGAGCAAATGGCCTGCTTCCACAGTGTAGGGATTCTATGATTCTGGCATGCATTTTACATCATGAAGGATTTTCTGGGTTTGAACAGGTTTCCATAAAGATTCATGGGAATAATTGCAAGGACAATTTGCATAGACAAAGCTTACAGTTCCTTGAAAACTGTTAAGATCTAATGTAAGCATTTTGAATGTAAGGAATTTGATAGGGAAGTATGTTTTTCTCTGGTGATGACATTCTAAAACAAAGGGAACACAATCTTAAAGCCTTTGATAGAGCCAAGATATTCTGGAAATAGTTTGGAACCAAGGACCTTTGAATGAAAACTTGGGGCTCTGTCCAAAAGAAGCTGGTGAGGCTCAGGGACAATAAAAATGTCACAACCAACTGATAGAATGTAGAACATAGGACAGTACAGCACAGGAATGGGCCCTTCAGCCCACAATGTTGTGCCCAACATGATGCCAAATTAAACTAATCTCTTTTGCCTGCACTTGGCTCACATCCCCCCCATTCCTTGATTTCCATGTGCTTATCTAAAAGCCACTTAAACACCCCTATCGTATCTGTCTCCACCACCACCATTGGCAGCGTGCCCTGACACCTATCACTCTCTTTGTAAAAAAATCTTGTCCCTCACATCTCCTTTGAACTTCCCCCCTCTCACCTTAAATGCATGCCACCTAGTATTAGACATTTCAACCCTTTAAAAAAGATTCTGACTGTGAACTCTATCTATGCATCTCATAATTTTAAAGACTTCCATCAAGTCTCCCCTCAGCCTCTGCTGCTCTAGAGAAAACCACCCTAGTTTTTCTAGAACAAAAACAAAGTTGCTGGAAAAGCTCAGCAGTTCTGGCAGCATCTGTGAAAGAGAAAACAGAGTTAACGTTTCGGGTCCGGTGACCCTTCCTCAGAACTGATGGTGGCTGGGAAAATGTCAGTTTATATGCAGAAAATAGGAAGGTGGGTGGGGTAGGGAGTAAACGATGGGATAGAGCACGAAGAGAGAGAAAGACAGTTGGACAGACAAAAGGAGTTGCTATCGTTAGGAAGTGTCACCGCACCCGAAACGTTAACTCTGTTTTCTCCTTCACAGATACTGCCAGACCTGCTGAGCTCTTCCAGCACCTTTGTTTTTGTTCCTAGTTTTTCTAGCCTCTCCTTATATTTTATACCCTGTAATCCAAGTAGAATCCTGACAAACCTCTTCTGCATCCTCGCCAAAGGCTCCACGTCCTTCTTGTAATGTGGCATCCAGAACAGAAGGCATTTCTCTAAGTGTGGCCTAACCAAAACACTACAAAGCTACAACATGACATCTTGACTAAAAACCAAAATAACTGCAGATGCTGTAAATCAGGAACAAAAACAAAGTTGCTTGAAAGGCTCAGCACGTCTGGCAGCATCTGTGAAGGAGAAAACAGAGTTAAAGTTTTGGGTCCGGTGACCCTTCCTCAGAACTGACATCTTGACTGTTGTTCTCAAGAGTGATGTTTGATATGGAGTGAAGGTACATAATCCCACAATCTATTTGGAAGGGGAAGACGACTCAAAAGGTCAAGATCAGTTCTTCAAAACACAAGAAACTAAAAGAAAGGAAAGGGACAATAATATTCAATACACCTGGATAATTGAAGCAGATTCTCAATTTTATTAAATCACAAGATTTGCTTACAAAGGAGACACGGTACAAAAGGTGAATTTTAGGCATCAGAATAAAAGCACCAAGTGATCTGGCTCTTCTTCCACTCCCAATCTGGGGTGAGAGGAGGTAACACACTGGAAGTGGATTAGACTGCATGAAAGGCAGAGGCATGGATAAACTAAATTGTTATATTGGACTGCTATTCACTAAACTATAGGTAGTGCACACACCTTGGCTGGAGAAAGGGGAACAGGAGGGTGGAAGACAGAGGACACATACATACTCTCCCAATGAGTACAGCTTATCTTTCATAGACAAATATCCACCCTAAATATTTCAGCCAGGACAGTAGTTGGGGGCTCTGCAATTGGCCAAATTGACTCATTGTCATTAAGGTTTGGGGAACAATAGATGATCCAGGGTTCCCACTCAAACTTACAGGAAAGAACAAGTATGGTGTTCGTTGCAAAACCGCCAGGCAATCAATAGGCAGAGGCTTTGGCCTGACTTCCCAAGCAAATGGCCACTCAAGGCAGCGGCGCGAAAGTGAAATTCCCGCCTTGATACATAACATAGCACAAGATCTGTATAACTGTCGCTGCGAATATTTTTCTCTCAAAAAAAAAGGGCTCCATTTACACTGCACACAGTTAAAATTCTCAGCACGAGAAAAACCTTCAGTATCCGTATTTAAAAGCGAAGTGAAGAATGTTTTCAATTACATGTTGTCCAGATTATGGTTTCGGATATCTTACAACACAGAGACATGTGCTGTCTGTCCGAATTAATCCTATCAAAATGAACTTTCCTCGGATTTTAATTACTTTGTCGGCAGTGACACTTAAAACAAACACAAAAGCAAGACTCCCTGTTTGTTTTAAGAACCCAAAAGGAGCAAGGCAACTGGAAACATGCTTCTGTAATATTTTTTTTTAAACTCTAGGCGGTGCTGTTGCGCCAGACAAAAATGCTAGAACACCAAGGGTCAGAGGCCAGCGGCAGTGGACAGCATTTTTTCAAAAAATCCTTTTTAACCCCAGATTGAAGCCCTCTTTGCGCGCGGGATAATAGGAGTAACGTTTTCAAATTGGCCACCGAGTGTAAAACCGGCATTGTGTGTTCCTGGAACTAGTCTACTATTCCATTCAAACCAGTTTGCACGGCCAAGCACCCGCTTGAAGTTAAATACTCAATAGGGGCAAAATTTTGCAATGCAGTCCGAAGAACTAATTGCCTCTCTCTACTGGACCAGCACTTCAAAGCACAAATCTCTCTCACCTCTCATCTGCCTACAGATGCAGACGGATCAAGGTATCTTTAGCACTGGATCTACCCTGGTTAAAACAAATCGGTGTTCAAATAGTGAGGTGGACACAGACACTCAACTGATCAGCAAAGATACTCCCTACAGGAACTAAGCAGAACGAGGATCCTCCTCTCAGCTCTGGTTTTGAGAAGATCTTTCAAAAATTCCAAAGGCACAAATTGATGTAAGGTGACATTCCCCAGTTATGTGCTTTTAAAAAAACGTTGTTCAAACAGAAAATCAATGATTTTAGCCAACTAGTGAACGATTAATACTTTTTTTAAAATGAAGGCTGCCGTGTTTCTCAATAATTTTCTAGAACAGTAGAGGACAATATTAACTGTGAACTACTGCGCATTTAGTTTCGACGCTGGATTAAGTCAGTCACAGTGGGTTTGACCACAGCTGGGTTTGGGATGACTCCGAGTTTGAGGAATTTGACATTTTGCCTCTTCCTCCTCGCATGTTTATTCCAGATTTCGCCCAACCAGTTGCAGGCTAGAAAATGAATAACAAAACTGAAAAAAAAAAGGCAGACTTGATGGAGTCCTAGTTACTTTGTTCTGGAAGAGCCAAACAGTTGAGAGAAAACTGGGATGAGAGAGAAGTGGGTGGAATATAAAAGATGGAAGTCTGATCTAGGGTGTGTTGCACAGGATTAGAGACAGACACCTACTGAAAGCAAATATTAGTCGGAAATCGAAAAATCCTGGAAAAGCACACGCGGAGGGAATCCAAAAGTGAAAGGACGGCAGGGTTTCAGGAATTGTTCTGAGAGGGTGACTAGCCCCTATATGAGGCACTAGGTTAGACCTGGAGACAAAAAAAACTTGCTCCTCAAATTAGAGCTACATTAATACCAATGTTTCACCCCTAGGTGTCGTAGGTAGACCCCCCATCATGAAACAGCAGCTTTGTTCTGCAGGTCGAGCCCTGTCTACATTGAAGATGAGCTCTCGGTCTCTAGCCCCATAGAAGAAGCCCACCTCACTTCTCGGATTGGGTTGAGGCAGTTTGTTCCCGATCCAAAAAATCCAGTACATCCCTCGCATATCCGTCAAATCAGAGTCGTTTCTGTTTTATGCCACCATAGAATTAAGGCAGGTGTGGATTAAAGACCACTCCCCTTCTTCCACAACTCCCTCTCCCTCACACCCTCCCAAGTTGACTCTAATACTCAAACTTCTTATTGATTAAAATGGAACAGGAGCTCAGGGATGCTCCCAGTTTAGCCACTTCTGTGCAGGAGGCAGGGATCAATGTGTAGTCTGGAAGCTTTTTGAACGCCTGGAAACAAAGGTGGGAAAAAATACCCTTATTATCAAAAACAGAAATGTCATGTGAGCACTTCAGCCGTTAGCAAGAGCAGACCGCCGCTGCGCCCCCCCCAACCCCCTCGCCATAACTAACTCCATTTGGCAACTTACGTTCTTAAAACATATTTTATAGTACTCAGAATGTCCAAAGGATACCCAACAGAGCAGTATGTAAAATTAGACACTGGGCTCTAACTCAGTATGTGTGTAATGTCATTATTTACTTCCCAACCCCAGTTCCGCTCGGAAAAGATGGTAATGAGCCACATTTTTGAACCCCCATCTGTTTTGACTGGTGCAAGCACACCCAAAGTACTGACAGGGTGGGAGTTCTTGAATTTTGACTGTGACAATAGTGATATAGGTCTATGTCTGGACAGTGTGTGGCTTGGAGGACAACTTGCAGGTACTTGGTGTATTCCCACACTCGACACTTCTAGGTAAGGAGACGTCAACATGTGGTAAGAGATATAGGCTTTAAAAATGTTGGACAATGAAATGAAAGAAGGGAGGGAATCTCACAACTCAGTGCCTCTGATGTTGAAGGACAGCCAACAGTGGACAGTAGAAAATTAGATGTGAAGCCAGAATTGGAGGAGCACAGAGATTGTGGAGGGTGACAGGGCTGGAGGATTTTAAAATGAAAGAGAGAAGCAACAGCAGGTTAAAAAAAAAAATCAAAGACAGGGATGAGAACTTAAAAAAATGGAAGTGATGCTGGACAAGGAGCTAAAATAGGTTAGAGGCCCAGGAATGATGCATTCCAGGCACCAGAGATTTTGTGGTTCCTTCCTCACAAAAACCTGTAGCTGAAAATAGAAGGACAACCCATTCAGTTCATTCAATAACTGTTTCAATGAGGCAGCCTTTAAATTTGTTCTGATGATGGTGCACTAATGGCTCTGCCTGAAGGGGAAGGGAATCCCATCTTACAATGTCCAACAGTCAGATCAGTAAAGCATGGAGACCTGATGAGTGAAAGAACTCCCCAACCATTTGCCACGCAAGGTAATTACAGCAAAGCAGAAGACAGCCATCAGCAGAGAAATGAGAGATGCAAGGTAGACAAACAGGAGGCTGGAAGAACACAGCAGGCCAGGCAGCATCTGGAGGAAAGGAGCAGTCAACATTTCAGGTATTAACAGGAGATGCAGCTCCCTAATCAGCAGCATGGAGCTAAAGGACATTTCTAGCATGTGATCCTCACCCAGACGGACCAAACGCACAGGCTCCTGAGGGCAGTCAGAAAATTGTAGGCTCAAGTCTCACTCTTGAGACCCGTGCACCAAAAATAACCATTCATAAAAATCATGACGGGCATGGATAGGGTGAATAGCCAAGGTCTTTTTCCCGAAGAGCAGGGGAGTCCAAAATTAGAGGGCATAGGTTAAGGTGAGAGGGGAAAGATTTAAAAGGATACTAAGAGGCAACATTTTCACACAGAGGGTGATGCATGTATGGAATGAGCTGCCAGAGGAAGTGGTGATGGCTGGTACAACTGCAACATTTAAAATGCATTTGGATGGGTAAATGAATAAGGGATTAGAGGGATATGGGCCAAATGGGACCAAATTAAGTTAGGATATCTGGTTGGCATGAACGAGTTAGACCAAAGGGTCTGTTTCCGTGCTGTACAACTTTATGACTCTATAGCCAGCGCCATTGGGAAGGAGTGCTTTACTGTCAGAGGCACTGCCTTTTAGATGAGGCATTACAGAGAGGCCTCATCTGCTGTCTCAGCAGAATGGGATAAAGAAAACTCTCAGTACTATTTTGAAGAGCAGGAAGTTCTCCCTAGCGCCCTAGATTTTTCCCTCAATCAACATTGCTAAAAATATTAAACATGGATCCAGCCACTTACTGTTGGTGGAACCCTACTGTACATAATAACTAGGAGACTGTAAGGACTGCAGATGCTGGAAGCCAGAGTCAACAAACATGGAGCTGGGCAAAAACAGGTGGTCAGACAGCATCAGAGGAGCAGGAAAGTCAACGTTGACTTTCCTGCTCCTCTGATGCTGTCTTTGTCCTACTGTCCATAAATTGGCTGCAACTTTTCCTGATAGTCCAAAAGCATAATGCACTGTAAAATACTGAGCCTCAAAGCACTTGCATATTTAAACTTCGAAAAATATGTGGTAGCACTGAAGACCATTCAATTCATTCCATCTGTGCTAGCGCTTTGCAAGAACCCCACTCAATTTAATCTCTCATGCCAGCCTTCTCATGCAACTGCCCCCTCCACACTTCTCCACCCCCAACCATATGGTTCAGCCATCTTCAAATATTTATATCCAATTATATATTGGGGTGGCACAGTGACTCAGCGGTTAGCAGTGCTGCCTCACAGTGCCAGGCACACCTTTTTCTGTGCTGTAGATCCCTATGACTCTAACAATCAAGTTCAAGGGAAAGCAAGTCATCCTGGATCCTGAAGGACCACCGCAAATAGAAAGGGACAGCTCTCTGAAGAAATTTCTGCCGGTTACCCATCTCATCCATTTTGTTAATTATTTAAAATGAATAAACTCTGATTGGCGACTCGTCCTTACTTGGACAATGAGAAACCCTCAACTTTGAGTGCCTCTTATCACGTCTTCCCTCCAACCTTTTTGGATTCTTACCTTTGGCTTGTTTCTGTTCCAAAAAAAAATTAACTTTTAAGTTATTTGGGCCAGGGTTAATACTGCTGCACGAGTAAACCCAGGGATATTCAAATCAATGGTGCTGAGAGATTTTTCTACTGCTTGTTTGGCTCTGCTCTCCAGACAAAGACTTCTTTAAGAAGTGTCAAAGCTGCCAGCATCTTTTCCACATAAACCCCCTTCCCTATTCATCACTGCTCATTCTATAGAATGATCGAGCCAAGTTCAAAATGACAGCCAACTTGCTTTCGTGTGTTTAAAAACAAAACCAAGCCCACTGTAGATCGATCCAACCACCAAAATTGGGTGGTAGGGGAAGCAAAAAGACTTTTAAAAATCCGATCACATACCCCAATAGATCAGAGGCTCAAGAACAAGCCAAGACTGCTCAGTCCATTCACATATCAACAAAAAAAGGCATCTGTTGAGTACATGATTAGGAAGGGTTTAGAGGGATATGGGCCAAATGCTGACAAATGGGACTAGATAAGTTTAGGATTTCTGGTCGGCATGGGTGAGTTGGACTGAAGGGTTTGTTTCTGTGGTGTGTGACTCTGAAAACAAAATTGTCACCGGGGCAGTTAGATTGAGCCCAGTCTCCTTAGCGACGGTAATCAGCAGCAGGGCAATGATCCCAAGGGTCTGGCAGTAATGGCAGAACACACTCTGTCTACATCTAGGCAATTCTCAGGTCTATAATTTGTTCTTACAACTGTCATCCAGCAATTAAAAGTGCTCTCCCGGGCCCCTTTTTTTAAAAAAAGCAGCTGTTTGATTTACCTGTCTGGTGTTAGAATGTGCATCAGGACAAATGTAAGACATCAGCTGGCTCTAGGCACCTTCACTATCACAGGAGTTAAGGTGAGAAGTAAAAAAGGAGACTCTCCGTGCAAAGTATACTCAATAGATCCAATATTGTAACAAATTTTACAAGGGAGGGAGGAGCAAAAGCACTGAAATAACTTTTAGGGGTGGCTGGAGTGAAGGTTTAATGAGTCAGATACAATGAATCCTTTCACCCCATGGCCTCTTCAGAAAGTACAGCCAGAGAAAGAGAAGAGAACACAGAGGAAGAAAGGTAGAGCAAGCCAGAGAGACACTGTGAAAGGGACGGACAGAAGGAGAGAAAAAAAAGAGGAACTTCGAGAGAGAGAGATAGGAACACACACAGGCAGAAATTGCTGGGGGAGGAAGAGAAAGAGAAAGGAACACACACGTAAACAAAGTTGGGTGAGGGGAGGGACAGAGAGAGAGAGAGGAACGCAGACAGACAGCACACACCAGCGACAGAGAAAGGGAGATAGAAAGTGATACCCAAAGAGAAAGAGAGCTGGAGAAAGAAGAACCTGGGGGTCGTCACATAGGAAAACAATGGGAAAGTCGTAGTGCAGGGAAATGAACATACTGGAGCTCCATTTTGAAGTAAAGGAGACGAGTAGGACCAGTGTATCTCATTTGCCAGTTTTATTGGTTTTGGCAGACAGATTGGAAGACAGACAGAAACACAGAGACAGAGGGGGGCAGGATTAGGGGGATGGGAATGGGCGAAGTGAAAAAAAGACAAAGAGCGAGAGAGAGAGACAGCTGACGTGTCTGCACCATGTTTCCGCACAGCTTTCAAACATCTGTGAAGTATTAACCCAATGTACAGACACGTTGCAGTTGTGGTGCTAATTGAACACTGCCTCGGTCGCAGAATACAGTGAAATTCTTTTTCAGTGTAAGTTAACAGCTTTTCAGAATATGCACAGCCTGTCCCTCATGTTACCAGGCCCAGGAGAATAGTGGCTACAGCTCTTTAAGGTAAACTTGGAGCAGAGACATTGTTAGAAAGATGTTAAACTGGGGGACTACAATTACCATCTTTTCCTCCCTAAATAGGGCCCCCCTCTTTCTTTGCAATACTGCTCTCCAACCAGCAGGGGCTGACGTTGGACTCAGGAGCTGGTGTAAACTATGAACAATTTAAAGAGGAATGCACACCGCAGTGTTACTGCTCACCTACCCTGGCTTAAAGGGGAATACACACTAGTAGCTGACCTAGTTTAAAAGGGACTCCTAATGGCGGTGGTAGAACTGAAAACTGCTTATCTCCAACCATTTAAACGTTTTAGAGATTTTCACACTGAAGGAACAGTTGTATCCCCTCCTGCCAGAACACCCCTCCCCCACCAAAGACAGAGCCCCAGTGGAACCGAACTCATAGCTCTGGGCACTGACCCAAGAAAACAGCACACGGAAAATTAAAGACCTTGGAACTTTCCGGAAACTCATCCACTGTCCGGTGAACCAGGACGTTGCATTTGTTGCCAACACGTGCATAGATGCAATTGGCCGCTGCATCATCTGGTACACTCAGTTTGTCGTACTGATAGTCCGTAAGCTGCTCCATCGCCTGAGGGCAGAAAGAGGAAAACAATAAGGAAAGGGTGCACGTTGTGGAAACCACAGGCCTGTGTCAGTAACCACTCATCTCACATGGACTGCCGTGACAGCGACTGTCTCAACATCTTCCACACACAGGCAGATACAAAGCAATTCGACCACACTTGACTAGAGTATTGGGTCATGCAGAGGGAACTTTGCTCTGCGTCTAACCCATTCAGTACCAGGGAGTATTTGACAGGAACGCAGTAAAGTTCTTTCTACTCTTTTAAACTGGAAGTTCACTGTCTCCATCAAACATTCCCAGGTCAGGGATAGCAGGAGTTAGCTACAGAGTAAAACTCCTTCTACGCTGTCCCCATCAAATATTCCCGGACAGGGACAGCACAGGGTTAGATCAGACTAAAGCTCCCTCTGTACTGTTCTATCAAACACTTCCAGCACAGACACAACATGGATTTGATATCGAGTAAAATTTCCCCTACACTTAAAATTAAGCTGCTTCCACACTATCCCCATCAAACACTCCCAGGACAGGTACAATGCAGAATGAAGCTTCTCTCCACAGTGTTGGTACAGCTGGTCTCAGGAACTGCAGCTTCCAGCTCACAGGAAGAACCAACAGATTTCGTGCCGTAAGGAAAAATGTTTTAATGCAGCCACTCGTTACGATTGGGAATGCACTGCCAAGGCTGAGGTTGAGGCAGATTCAACCGAGCTTTGTGAAGGTAATTGAATTAAGTACCTGCAGGAGATAATATTGTCAGAGCTACAGGGAAAAAGCAGAGAGTGGGACTGAGTGAATTGCTCTTTCAGAGAGTCAGCATGGGCATAGAGGACCATTGGTTCCCTTCTAGGGCTGCAACCAATGATTTTGTCTCCTTTTATTCTTTCATGGGACGTGGATGTGGGTGTTCTAGGCCAGGACTTGTCATCTAATATAATTACCCTTGAGCTGAGTGGCTTGTTGGGCATTTCAGAGCATAGATAAAAACCTGGTACATGAAAGCCAGAGCAGGTAAAGATGGCAGATTTACTTCCCTGGAGAACATTTGTGTATCAGATAGGTCTTTACAACAACTGACAATGGTCATCATCACTGCAGTTGGCTTTATATTAATTTATTGGTTTTATTAATTAACTGTAAATTCCAGCTGCAGGTTGAGTCCAAAACAGCATTAGTTTGGGCTGAGGATATACTCCAGTGATACTACCACTACACTGCTGTCTTCCCAAGTTAACCATATCCAGCCCTAATCTGGGATAAAGGCCCATTCCTGAAGCTACCTGGTGAGGTCTGCTGTAACAGCATAGGAGAAAATGAATTCTGGCTTAGCCAAGATACAAAAACTCAAATAAGAGCAGAGAAATGTTATGATGCTGGAAGAGGCTATGTGGCCCATTTTATGACCAATAATAAAACTAGACACCACCTCATCTTTCAGTACCTGGAAGTCTGAAATCTTGCAGGCTACAGCATGTGCAGGTCCAGGTGCTTGTTTCTGCTTCTGCCACCAAACCAGGCAGTGAAGTCCAGATTCGGAAGTGAAAATGATTTTTCTGCATATCCATTCTAATCATGCTACTAATGGCCTTAAACTTCTGGTAATGGACCTGTCTTCTACAGAAGAATCTTTTTCCTGCTCTATCTAGACACCTGACATTTTGGATCAGGAGAATCACAGACACGGGGAATTAAATGGGCAAAACTGGAGCCCAAGTTGAGAGGATTGGAGCATAAAGAGGAGTGTCTTACCTTGATTGCCTTTCGAGCAGCCTCACTGTTCCCTATGATAATAGTGCTGGGTCCACCCATGCTGCAGAAACTTTTCAAATGATGGGGTTCAGGGACGTGCACAATGGAGACTGTAAAATCCTAGACAGAAAAGACAGAACAATCCATTGACACAAATCTACCTTCTCCACACAGGATTCGCATCCATAACAATCAACCCACAAGCTGAAATAGATCACTTTGATGTGGTTGCTTGACTATATATTTCTTTGAGGATTTTATCTCATCAAATATACGTGGATCAGTAAATGCAGATTCCTAGTTCAACAATTTACTCCACAGCCCCTAAAACCTACTTCCCCTCTGGACAAAGAGGCTGGAGGACAATAACAAACTTCTCAAGTATTAATCCACCAAGGGAACATCACAAAATAAAGGGCACTATTTTATAGAGAGTGTGCAGGAGCACACACACCTGGCTGTATAAATGTTGAAGTCATTAAAGATGGAAGGACAAAGGAGATAGCAGTCACGGTATTCTGGGCTTCATTAATATGGGAGTAGAGTACAAGAGCTGAAAGGCTATGTAGAAATTACTGGATATTGCTTAAACATCAACTAGAGTATTGTGTACATTTCCAGGTTTCATACTTGAGAAAGGACGTGAATACTTTGGGGAAGAGTACAGAAGAGGTTTACTGCAATGGTTCCAGGGATCAGGCATGTCACGAATGCAGAAAAATTGGAGAAGCCAAGAAAATGGTAGAAATGTCCATAGGAGAACATTTTGGCCGTAATGACCATAACTCACCAAGATTTAAAGTGGTCGCGGAAAGAAATAAAATTTTTGAAGTGGGGTTGGTGAGGGGAGCCAATTTTAAGACAATAAGGCAGGGTTTGTCAAAAGCAGACTAGATGTCTAGAGAAATTTACATTAAAACAGTGGGAGCCCAACATGTTGCTGTAAAAGTGGGACCTGAACTTCCAAGGAATAGTTTGGGATGTACAGGATTGAAAAAGGATTGACAAAGGGAAGCTTATGAGGGCTCAGAATACCAGATGCCCTAGAGACATATGCACACTGACTGGGGTCAGGAGTTAGGAAGTTAGGAAAGTAAAGATGGAGCATGAAAGGCACTGGCAGGTAATATAAAGGAAAACCAGGAGCATTTTAAATCATTGTCTGGACCAGACATGAACCCAGCCCTTCTTGCCCAGAAGTAGGGACACTGCTGCTACACCACAACAGCCCCCATTTTATGAGCTTATTAGCAACAGGAAGAGTACAAAGTGGCAAGTAAGTGGAGCCATAAGGCAAAGCAGAGCTTTTAAATCAATACTTTACATCTGTATCCGCAATAGAGAACACCGTTAGTACAGAAATCAGGGAAGAGGACTGTGATATAGCTGAAGAAAATTGAGTGGGAGGAGGCATTAATGGTTTCAACAAGCTTAAAATTGGAGATGTTCCTAGGCGCAGCTGAGATGCAGCTGATTCTGCTGTGGGAAGCAAGGGAGAAGATTGTAGGGACCCTGACATTAATTTTCAAATCCTCTCTGGATACAGGAGAGGTGACAGAGGACTGGAAGATAGTTAACCTGGAACCAGTATTCAGAAGGGTAGTATAGACAAACCAGGGAACTGCTGGCCAGTGAGTCTAGCATCATTGAAAGTGAAATTATTTTTAAAAAGTTGAGGGGAAGAACGAATCTTCACTTGAAGAGGCAAGAATTAATCATGCTGTAAAACTCTGTGACTTTATGATTCTAAACGTGGGACTATTTTCCCTAGAGAGGCGAAGGCCGAGAGGGGATCTGACAGAAGTTTTCAACTTCACGAGGATCTGGACGGAATAGGTAGAGATAAATGGTTTCTGCTTGTAAAAAGATTGAAACCCAGAGGTCACAGTTTGAGAGTGTTTTGC
The DNA here is from genome assembly GCA_024137785.1 of Ginglymostoma cirratum. Lineage (NCBI taxonomy): Eukaryota > Metazoa > Chordata > Chondrichthyes > Orectolobiformes > Ginglymostomatidae > Ginglymostoma > Ginglymostoma cirratum. Next base: position 19,376,522 of record JAHRHZ010000002.1, read on the forward strand.
AAAAGAAGTAGTAAACAAGATGCGATAAAAATATCTTTTTACAAACCGCAATGGATTGGTTCTGGAAGATGTGCTGCTGGGAAGGGTGGTGGAGGTGGATTCAACTGAGGCATTCAAAAGGGTATTGGCTGATTATTAATGCCTCTATTGGACAGCACATTGAATATCGAAGTTGGGATGTCATGTTGTGGCTGTACAGGACACTGTCTAGGCCACTTTTAGAATACCATATTCCCCACTATAGGAAAGATGTTATGAAACATGAAAGGGTTCAGAAAAGATTTACAATGATGTTGCTGGGGTTGGAGGGTTTGAGCTAGGGAGGGAGAGGCTGAAAACACTGGAGCTATTTTCCCTGGAGCATCAGAGGCTGAGGGATGACCTCGTAGAGGTTTATGAAAAATCAAGAGGGGCATGGATAAAGTAAGTAGCCAAAGTCTTTTTCCTAGGGTAGGGGCGTCCAAAACTAGAGGATGTAGGTTTAAGGTGAGGGGGTTAAAAGAGACCTAAGGGGCAAGTTTTTCACACAGAAGGTGATGCTTATACGAAATGAACTGCCAGAGGAGGTGGTTGGTGCTGGTAAAGTCGCATCTTCTAAAAGGCATTTGCATGGGTATATGAATAGGCCGGGGTCAGAGGGATATGGGCCAAATGCTGGCAAATGGGACTAGATTAATTTAGGATATCTGGTTGGCGTGAACGAGTTGGACCGAAAGGTCTGTTTCTGTGCTGTACAGCTCAATGACTCTAAATCAAAACAAAGTACAGGATTACGGGAACAGGCTGGCTGGGGATAAGCTAAAAATGTTCACTCAGCTAGTGCTAATATGATAGGTTGAATAGTCCTGCTCCTGCACTGTTACAGTTGACTGCTCGTGTGGTTCAGTCAAACGAACTCATTTGTTTTAAACCGATATTTAAATCATTAAAACAGGCTACTTTTTTTGGAATGGGAGTTTGGTAGACAATGTCAGCTTTACATCTGCACAATAAGCTGAAAGTTCACTTTCTTACACCACTCTTGTACTAAACCAACAAATCTTTCACCGTTTAACCCGGGGCATTAACTACTCCCAGCCTTCAAGCCCAATTTAAGTTCCTCGCCACACATTTGCACATTATCTTCAAGAAAAGCGCATTAAGATGGGACCAGGCTGCCCCCTTCACATTGACATGCCTGCTGTTGATACTGGACCATCTCCCTGCAACAGCAAAGCATATGACCCCAACCCAACACCTTCACCTGCCCCCAAACAAAAGACCCACTTGACCAGAGGAGGGCAAGGTGGGGTGTCTCACCTTGAATGCCTCTGCCACATACTCTGCTCCTTTGTGATTGGTCCACTTGGAGATCCCAACAAAGAACTCGCGGCCTGGAACCAAGGAAAAGGAGAGGGAAGATCAGAAGTTGAATACCGAGCAAATGTAGTGGCACAGAGGTAATGCCACTGGGTAAGAAATCCAAAAGGACCCCAGGCTAATGCTCTGGGGTTGCAGATTCAAAACTGGTGTAAATTTAAATGCTATTTTTAACAAAAAAGGTTAAAATTATCAGCGATTGTCATAGCAGCTATCTGGGTCACTAATGCCCTTTATTAAAAGCCAACTTTCTGTCCTTATCCATTGTAGACTGCATGTGACTGCAGACACATGACAAATGTGTTTGACTCTTAACATCCCCCTCTGAAATGGTTAAACAAGCCTCTCAGTTGTAGAGTAATGGAGTAATACAGCGTGGAAACAGGCCCTTTGGCCCAAACTGGTCCATGCTGACCTATGGAGCCCATTCAGCTAGTTCCAATTGCCTGAATTTGGTCGCTATCCCTCCAAACCCTTTTCATCCATGTACCTATCCAAATGTATTTCAAATGTTGCTACTGTACCTGCCTCAACCACTTTCTCCAGCAGCCGATTCCATATACTCCCCACTCTTGGTGCGAAGAAGTCACCCCTCAAGTCCTTTTTAATCTATCCCCTCTCGCCTTAAACCTGTGCCATCTAGTTTTCAATTCTCAATCCCTGGGAAAAAGACTACATGCATTAATCTTACTATGCCCCTCAAGATTTTATACACCTCAATAAAGGTCACCCTCATTCTCCTACATTCCAAGGAATAAAGTCCTATCCTGGCCAACCTCTCCCTATAATTCAGGCCTACTAATCCTGGCAACATCCTTGTAAATCTTCTTTGCACACTTTCCAGTTTAACTATGTCTTTCCTACAACAGGGTGACGATAACTGTACACAGTACTCCAAGTGTGACTTCACCAGCAATTTATGCAATATAACATAATAGCCCAACTCCTACACTCAAAGCCTCGACCAATGAAGGCCAGCATGCTAATTGCCTTCTTCACCACCCTGTCCACCTATGACGCCACTTTCAACGAACTATGTACTTGTACTCCTAGGCCCCTCTGTTCCACAACAGTCCTCAGGACCTTATCATTTACTGTATAAGGCATACCTTGGTTTGACTTTCCAAAATGCAACACCTCACACTTATCTGTATTGAATTGCATTTGCCAATCCTCAGCCCACTTCCCCATCTGATCAAGATCCTTCTGTAATTTTTGACAATCTTCTTCACTATCAACGATATCTCCTAATTTTGTATCATTCACAAACTAACTAATCATGCCTTGTACATTCACATCCAGATCATTTATGCAAATAACAAAAGGTCCCAGCACCAATCCCTGTGGCACACCACTAGTCACAGACCTCCAATCCAAGAAACAACCTTCAACCATCACCCTCTGCTTCCTACCATTGAGCCAATTTTGAATCCAATTAGCTAGCTCTCCCAGGATCCCATGCGACCTAACTTTCATGACTAGCCTGCCATGTGGGACCTTGTCAAAGGCCTTACTGAAGTCCATATAGACAATATCAACAGCCCTACCCTCATCCATCTCTTGGTTACCTCTTCAAAAAACCATAAAAGATTTGTCAGACATGGCTTCTCACGCACAAGTCCATGTGACTATCCAAATGTTGGTTGATCCTGTCCCTCAGTATTCTCTCCAATAACTTGCCTAGCTCTGATGTCAGGCTCACTGGCCTGTAATTCCCTGGCTTGAGTTTGCTACCTTTCTTAAACAATGCAACGTTAGCCATCTACCAGTCTTCCAGAACTTCACCAGTGACTAAAGAGGAGGCAAAAATCTATGCAAGGGCCTCTGCAATTTCTACCCTCGCCTTGCACAACATCTGAGGATGGACTTGATCAGACCCAGGGGATTTATTCACCTCAATGCACTTTAAGGCTGCAAACACCCTCACTCTGGTCATGTGTATGCAATCCAAAACATCCCCACTTGTTTCCCTTATTTCCTTAGCATCCATGATTCTTTTCTCAGTAAACACTGGAGGAGAAATATTCATTAAAATCTCCCCCACCTCCTGTGGCTCCACATGTAGACGGCCATGCTGATCTTTAAGGGGTCCTATTCTCTCCCTAGCCACTGTTTTACTCTTAATATAACTATAAAACCTCTTGGGATTACCTTTAATTTCATCTGCCAGATCAATCTCATACCCTATTTTTGCTCTTCTGATTTCCCTAGAGTGTGCTCCTACACTTTTTAATAGTTATCTAGGGATTCACTTGAGCCCGATAGCTTAAATTCAGCAATTGCCTTCTTTTCCTGACCAGATCCTCAATATCCCTCATCAGCCAGAGATCTCTCGGGGCAATTAGGGACGGGCAACGAATGCTGGCTTTTCCAGTGACATCCACATCCCATGAAAGTAATAAAAACAATTACACTGCGCAGAATTTAGAGTAGGAGCATGTGTTGCCAGAGTGGCAATGAAGCAGAAATGTTATTTTACACAGTGAGATAAGATGACCTGCAAAGTGCGATCTGAAAACAGGTTGGAATCTAATATAATAGTTATGTTCAAAATGCAATAAACGAAACAGACACAGTGTAGACAAATTGGTAAAAAGTTGTGGTGCGCAGCTCACTCTCAGAGAGGTGGCAAAGCATAAATGGGCTGAATGACCTCAGCTTTTTGCTGCATCATTCTATAACTGTCAATTCGGTGGGATGCAGCTTTGTCTAAAGGGGCAGCACAGTGGTTAGCACTGCTGCCTTACAGCACCACGGACCTGGGTTCAATTCCAGCCTCGGGCAACTGTTTGCACATTCTCCACACGTGCTCCGGTTTCCTCCCACAGTCCAAATGATGCGCAGGTTGGGTCGTTTGGCCACTGGAAATTGCCCAAAGTGTCCCGGAATATACAGGCTAGGTAGATTAATCATGGGAAATGTAAAGTTATAGGGGGTGGGTCTGAGTGGGATGCTGTTTGGAGGGTCGGTGTGAACTTTGGCCTGCTTCCACAGTGTAGGGATTCTATGATTAAACTCTGCCATTCTCTTCCCCAACAGCCTTGGCATAGACACACCAAAGCAAAGCAGAGGGACAGTCACTAATTTCCAACCGCCAGATCAATTGAAAAATCTGAATAGATACCAATTGCTGTTATGATCTATCATCAACATCCTGGGGATTACCATTGACCAACAAATGGACGGGACTTGTCAAATAAATACATTGGCTATAGAGGCCAGGAATTCTACATTAAGTATTTCATGACTTATCTCCCCAGAACCTGTCCACCATCTGTAAGGCTAAAGTTAGGAGTGTGTAGGAATTGGGATGTCATGTTGAAGTTGTGCAGAACATTGGGGAGGCCTCTACTGGAGTACTGTTTCTGGTTATGGTCGCCATGTTACAGGAAGAATATTATTAAACTGGAGAGGGTTTAGAAGCAATTTACCAGGATGTTGCCAGGAAAAGCGGGTTTGACTTATAAGGAGAGACTGCATAGGCTGGGGCTTTTTCCACTGGAACATTGGAAGTTGAGGAGTGACCTTATAGAAATTTATAAAATAACGAGGGGTATAGATAAGATGAATGACAGATGTCTTTTCCCTAGAGAGTGGGGAATTTCAAGGCCAGGAGGCATATTTTTAGGTAAGGTGAGAAAGATTTTAAAAAGACATGAGGGGCATGTTTTCTTTTACACAGAGAGTGGTTCGTGTGTGGCCTGAACTTCTAGAAGAAGAGGTGGATGCAGAAACAGTTACAATGTTTAAAAGACATAGGGATAAGTACATGAGTAAGAAATGTTTGGAGGGATATGGGCCAAGCACAGGCAGGTGGGACCGGTTTAGTTTGGGATTATGATCAGCATGGACTGGTTAGACTGAAGGGTCTGTTTCCATGCTGTATGAGTCTATGGCTTGCTGGATGGGTGCAGTTCCAACAACACTCAGGATGCCTCAACACTGTCCGGGACAAAGCCTACCAACAAACTTTTACTCCCTTCACCAATGCCATAGACCAGCTGCAGCATGTACATATACAAGGTGCACTCTAGCGACTCCCTTATGTTCCTTTCATAAAACCTTCCAAAAGGCGTAGTTTCTACCTACTTGAAGGACAACAGAGCAGAGCAGCAGATACATGGGAGTAGCACCAGCTGCCACAAGCCATACACCATCCTGGCTTGAAAATACATTGCTGTTCCCTCAGAGTCGCTGGGTTAAAATCATGTAACTCCTTCCCTATACACACCACCTGCTTTACTATGGTTCCAGAAGGCAGCTCACCACCAATTTCAAAGGCAATTAGAGGCGGGCAACAAATGCTGACCTTGCCATTGATGGTCCCCCCCATGAAATATTTGAGAGAACAATCATGCTGCCCTTAATTTAGCAGCAAGGCTTGCACAAGACTTGGCAGAGCTACCAGATTGACATCCAATTTTGCCAACCAACAGGTGAGGAAAGCAAAACAACTTCAGGGAGATTACCTCTCATAGTGAAAACAGGCACGTGCCCTGACCACCTCCTGACCCTCATGAAGAAGCAGCTTCACACATGCGTTCATGCTGTCAGCATTTCACACTAACCACTTCCTCATTTTAGACGGTGTACAAAATAGAACCATTACAAATCAAAAATAGTCTTATCTTAATGTGTCACTTCCTGAGTGAGCAACAGATGGAGAGGTGCAGAGACTGTGGGGGAGACATGAAGTGCAAGTGGGGGCAGGTTTGCTGCCTGCAGGATCCAATTATAGAAAATCTCAAGCATATAAAGCATCTCAAGTCTCAAATAGAACAAAACCTACTTTGTGACCAATGAGACCACCACAAGACAGAATTAATAATCTCAATCCACTGCTCCCTCACTTTGACAACTTCCAACAGAGCACAAGACAGTATGGAATATGCAGAAATGGCATACTGGATCACCCGGAGATTGGGGCCAAAGTAGTATTGAATGAGTGGTGTACAAGAAGTTTTGTTCTGTACCTGCCTGGGAAAGGTCACAGCGAGGAAGTGTTCAATTCCCCAGAGCACACATCCTTTGCTGCACGTTGGGAGGAAAACCACTAGGATGGAAAAGAACTGTACTACAGTATAGCATACAGTCGGCTGCTAAGTACAATTACTTTGAACAAAGTTGGTCTTCAAATTGAAGCAGCAACTTCAGCTTTAAATTGAATGAAGGAGATGCTGACATTTTCTTGTTTTGGCTCACTGTAGGTTAGCAAGATTGAGTTGAGGAGTGGAGCTTTCCCATCACTGTCCTATTATTATGGGGAAAAGGCAGGCAATTGTAGGTGCGAATTATTACATCAGCCATCATCTCATTGAGTGGTAGAGCAGACTCAATGGGCTGTATCGCCTACTCTTCCTGCTACATCTTATGGTATGAACATGGCAGATGGAGCGAAGTCACATGCATCACTTCCAAGTGAATGCTTCTGTGAGGAAATGAAAGTATGGATGTGTTCAGTTCAGGGCACCACATTTTAGGAAGGATACAGGAAGCCTGAGGGAGGGTGCAAAAAAGTTCACAAGAACGGTTCCAAGGATGAGGAATTTCAGTTTTACAGACAGATTGAAAAAGCTGGGAGGCAATCTGTCAGAGATATTCAAATTCATGAAAGGTCAGGTGGAGTGGATTGAGAGAAACTGTTCTGATTCATGGATGAAGTGAAAAACAAAAAAGGGTATCAATTTAAAGCTGTGAGAACAGAAATGCTAGACAAACTCAGCTGGTCTGGCAGCATTTGTGTAGACAGAAACAGAGTGAATATTTTAAGTCCAATGACATTTTTTTTCTCCAGTATCAACAGTACAATGCTTATAAATAGTCAAATCATAGCAATTGGTTCTTTTAAGGTAATTCAAGGGTAATCTTATTTATGAAGCAAATGATTAGGATCTGGAATGCACTGCCCAGTTGTGTGGAGGAGGAAGTCTTTCAAAAGGAAATTGAATAATTACTGGAAGAAAATAAAATTTGCAAGCCTATAGGTAAAGCAGGGAATTGGGACTAGCAACTTGCACAAGCAAAGAACGCACACAGACACAATAGGCTGAATAGCCTACAGTCAGACCCCACCACCAAAGATATCGTTCCCTCCCCACCCTTATCTGCCTTCCGGAGGGACCACTCCCTCCGCGACTCCCTTGTCCGAGCCACACTCCCCTCCAGCCCCACCACACCCGGCACTTTTCCTTGTAACCGCAGGAAGTGCTACACCTGCCCCCACACCTCCCCCCTCACCCCAATCCCAGGCCCCAAGAAGACGTTCCACATCAAGCAGCTGTTCACTTGCACATCTGCCAATGTGGTATACTGCATCCGCTGTACCCGTTGTGGCTTCCTCTACATCGGGGAAACCAAGCGGAGGCTTGGGGACCGCTTTGCAGAACACCTGCGCTCAGTTCGCAACAAACAACTGCACCTCCCAGTCGCGAACCATTTCAACTCCCCCTCCCATTCCTCAGATGACATGTCCATCCTTGGCCTCCTACAATGCCACAGTGATGCCACCCGAAGGCTGCAGGAACAGCAAATCATATTCAGCCTGGGAACCCTGCAGCCCAATGGCATCAATGTGGATTTCACAAGCTTCAAAATCTCCCCTCCCCCAACCGCATCCCAAAACCAGCCCAGCTCATCTCCACCTCCCTAACCTGTTTTTCCTCTCACCCCAAGCCACACCTCCATCTCCTATCTACTAACATCATCCCGCCCCCTTGACCTGTCCGTCCTCCCTGGACTGACCTATCTCCTCCCTACCCCCCTACCTACACTCACCTTTACTGGCTCCATCCCCGCCTCTTCGACTTGTCTGCCTCCTCTCCACCTATCCTCTCCTCTATCCATCCTCTATCCGCCTCCCCCTCTCTCCCTATTTATTTCAGAACCCTCTTCCCCTCCCCCATTTCTGATGAAGGGTTTAGGCCCGAAACGTCAAGTTTTCCTGCTCCTATGATGCTGCTTGACCTGCTGTGTTCATCCAGCCCCACGCTTGTTATATAGGCCGAATAGCCTCCTTCTGTTTTTTAATTCACTCGTGGGATGTGGGCATCACGGGCTGACCGGCATTTGTTGCCCACCCCTAGTTGTCTTGAGAAGGTGGTGGTGAGCTGCATTCTTGAACCGCAGCAATCCATGTGCTGTAGATAGACCCACAATGCCCTTCAGGAGAGGATTTTCACCCAGCAACAGTGAAAGGTCAGTGGTATATTTCCAAACCAGGATTGTGAGTGGCTTGAAGGGGAACTTGCAGGTGGTTGTGTTCCTGTGTATCTGCTGCCCTTGACCTTCTGGATGGAAGTGGTCATGGGGTTAGAAGGCGCTGCCCAAGGATCTTTGAGGAATGACTGCAGTGGATAGTACACACTGCTGCTACTGAGCATCAGTAGTGGAGAATATATTCTTGCGGATGTGATGCCAATCAAGCGGGTGATTTGTCCTGGATAGTACTAAGCTTTTTGAATGTTGTTGGAGCTGCACCCATCCAAGCAAGTGGGGTCTATTCCGTCACAATCCTGACTTGTGCCTTGTAGATGGTGGACTGGCTTTGGGGAATCTGGAGGTGAGCTACACGCTGCAATATTCCCAGCTTTTGACCTGCTCACATAGTCACTCGATTTATATGGCAAGTCCATTTGAGCTTCTGGTCAATGGTAACCCCCAGGATGTTGTTAGTGAAGGATTCAGTGATGGTAACACTATTGAATGTCCAGGGGTAGTGGTTAAGTTATCTCTTATTGGAGATGGTTGTTGCCTGGCATTTGTGTGTCACAAATGTTACTTGCCTTTTGTCATCCCAAACCTGGATATTGTCCCAAGTCCTGTTGAAAACAGACTGCTTCAGTATCTGAGGAGTCACGAATGGTGCTGAACATTGCGTAATCATCAGTGAACATCCCCACTTCTTGCCTTATAATGGTGGGAAGGCCACCTGATGAAGGAGCCGAAGATGGTTGAGCCTAGGACACTACCCTGAGAAACTCCTGCGGAGATGCCCTGGAGCTGAGATAACTGACATCCAACAATACTGGCAGCTGTGCATAACCATTCTATGGATGAGCTTCACCCATTCCCTAGTCAGCTCACAGTCAGGGCATGGGTCCAGGCACAGGAGAATGGGCAGGCAATGCCAGACAGCCCCTGGAGTCTGGAAAACAAGTCCCAAATTAGAAGGAATGCCTCCAAAGCCATTGTCAATCCACCGTGGGTAACGTGACCACGAGTGTGTGGGTGAAAGCTCACACAACCGAGTTTCTGGCAATGGTGCAGGAGAAATTGTCAGGAGGTGGTGGGAGAAAAAAAAATATATAATCAGTATTCACCTGTAAAGAAGACATCGCTGCCATCAAGCGTGGCTTTCTCGTCTGTCACCTCGAACACACGCAGCTTCAGCTCTTCCAGAACACTCTTCACCGTGGCCACCTGCAATACAAGAAGAAGATGTTGATCAAATCGCTGCCTCATCCAAAAAAAATCTACCTGAATAGCACTGAACTACCCTCTACCCAATCATTATGCTGCTCCAGTTACTGAATGCACTCCCATCCAAAGACGGCCAGGATTGGTTTACAAAACAAAAAGTCTCCATTTAGAATTGTTAACACAGCACAGAAATTGTCATTCTGCACTAGTTCTCTGCAACAGCAAGATATAATGTTTCAATTTACAAAATTCTTACTAAGTGTGGATAAGACGTATTCCTTTGGCTGGGGACTCTGGTTTCTCCTAGCTCTAGGCTTAGAATAAAAGGGCGGACAATTTAAGACAGGGAGGGGGAGGAACCTTTTCCACTTTGAAGGGTCTGAATCTTTGGAATTCTTGAACTTAGAGGGCGGTGGAAGCTCATTCATTGAGAATGCTCAAGACAAAAATCAATAGATCCTCTGGATATAAATAACATTAAGGGATATGGGGTTCATGGGGGAAAATGGCGTAGAAATAGGTAATCAGGGAGAGCAAACTCAATAGGGTGAATGGTCCACCTGTTGTTAAACACCATTTAAAAAAAGATGTTAAGCAGTTCCCCAGGTAGGCAGCCACAATAATCCACAAAAACAAAGGAGGCCAGGAACTAGTTACGCAGTCTGTGTTGCACCACAACCAAGGATATGAAGAGGAGTCCTCATCTGCCCTCTTTTTTTCAAAGGAATGGATCCCATGGCCCAACCAATTTTTATCATAAACTGACATTGAAAGATAATGATCTAATCAGGTCTTCAATGCTCTTTGTGGGATCTTGCTGTGGACAAATTGGATTCTGTATTTCTCCCATTACAATGGTGAAGAATTGCCACAAAATAACGATGAAAACAATTCACTGGCTGCAGAACAGTTTGGAAATGCTTGAAATGGTGGAAGATGCCATAGAATTATCAGAGTGTGTTCAAGGTGTGCTCATTGACCACGCCCCCAGGCAAATAATGCAAAAAAAAATAAATCAAGTCATAGGGTTGTACGGAGACAGACCTTTCAGTCCAAAATGTTCATGACATCCTAAATTAATCTAGTCCCATTTGCCAGCATTTGGCCAATATCCCACTAAACGATTGCTATTCATATACCCATCCAGGCACCTTTTAAATGTTGTAATTGTACCAGCCTCCACCACTTCCTCTGGAGCTCACTGCATATACACACCACCCTCTGCGTGAAAACATTGCACCTTAAGTCCCTGTTAAATCTTTCCCTCTCACCTTAAACCTATGCCCTCTAGTTTTGGACTCCCCTGCCCTGGGAAAAATACCTTGGCTATTCATCCTTTCCATGCCCCTCATAAACCTCTATCAGGTCGGCTCTCAGCTTCTGACACTCCAGGAAAAATATCCCCAGCCTATACAGCCTCTCCTTATTGCTGAAACCACCCCAACCCCAGCAACAGCCTAGTAAATCTTTTCTGAACTCTCTCAGGGTTCCTATATTAGGGGAACCAGAATTGAATGCAGTAATCCAAAAGTGGCCTAACCAGTCTCTTATCAATTTTCTTTGAGTTTTCTGAAGAAATGACAATCAAATTAATGAGACAATTTCCCATGCACAAAGCCATGCTAACTATGTCTAGTCAGTCTTTGCCTTTCCAAATACATGTAAATCCTGTTCCTCAGAATTCCCTTCAACAACTTAGACACCACTAACATCAAGCTCACTGGTCTATGGTTTCCTGGTTTTTCCTTACCACCTTTCTTAAATAATAGCACCACTTTAGCGACCCTGTAGTGTTCTGGCATCTCAGCTGTGGCTATCGATGACACAACGGGCCCAGCAGTCACTTCCCTAGCTTCCTGCAAATTTCTAGGGTACACTTAATCAGGTCTCAGGGATTTATCCAAATTTATGTATTTGAAGATAATCAGCACTTCCTCTTCTGTAATATGGACACTTTTCAAGATATCACTATTTATTTCTCCAAGTTCTCTAAGATTCCATATTCTTCTGCACAGTAAAACACTGATCAAAATATTGGTTTAGTATGTTACCCATCTCCTGCGGTTCCACACATAGACAGCCTTGTTGATCTTTAAAAGACCCTACTCTCTCCTGAGTTACCCTATTGTTCATAATGTACTTATAGAATCTCTTTGGATTCTCCTTAAATCTATCTGCCAAAGCTATCTCACATCCAATTTTTGCCCTCCTGATTTCCCTCTTAAATATACTCATACCGCATTTATATTCCTTGAGGGATCCACTCAATCTCTGCTGTCTACCTGACTTATGCTTCTTTGTTTTTCTTGACCAGAGCCTCAGATTCTCTAGTCATCCAGCATTCCATATACCTACTAACCTTGCCTGTCATACTAACAAGAACATACTGCCCCTGGACTCTTACTATCTCATTTTTGAAGGCCTCCCACTTTCCTGTGAATAGCCTCTCGTCAACTTTCAAAAGTTCTTGCCTAATAACATCAAAATTGGCCTTACTCCAATTTAGACCTTTAACTTTTGGGTCCGGTCTATCCTTTTCCATAAATATTTTAAAACAAATAGGCTTGAAATATGATCACTGGCCCCAAAATGTTCCACCACTGACACCTCAGTTACCAGTCCTGCCTTATTTCCCAACAGAAGGTCAAGTTTTGCTCCTTCTCTAGTAGGTACATCCACATTCTGAATAAGAAAATTTTCTTGTACACATTTGACAAATTCCTCTCCCTTCAGCTAACACTATAGCAGGCCCAGTCTATGCTTGGAAAGTTAAAATACCCTCCTACTACAACCCAATACTCTCTGTCTTACAGTTAATCATTCGTGGGATACAGGCATCACTAGCTGGATCAGAATTTATTGTCCCTGCCCAATTGCCCAGAGGTCAGTTAAGAGTCAACCACATTGCTGTGGGTCTGGAGTCACATGTAGGCCAGACCAGGCAAGGATAGCAGATTTCCCTCCCTAAAGGACATTAGTGAGCCAGATGGGTTTTTCCTGACAATTGGCAATGGTTTCATGGTCACCATTAGACTCTTAATTCCAGATTATTATTGAATTCAAATTCCAACATCTGCCATTGCGGGATTCAAATCCAGGTCCCTAGAACATTACCTGGGTCTCTGGATTAACAGTCTAGCGATAACACCACTAGGCCATCGCCTACCCTAGATATCCTTACAAATTTGCTTTTCAATTTTCCGCTGACTATTGGGGGTATATAGTGCAATACCAATGAGGTGATCATCCTTTCTTATTTCTCAGTTCCAACAAGATAACTTCACTGAATGTACTCTAAGGAATATCCTCCTTAATACAGCTGTAATGTTATCCATAACCACGCCCCCTCCTCTCTTGGCCCCACCCCACCTATATCCTTCCAACAGCATCTATACCCTGGAACTTACCCCCTTCTCTGCCTCACTCTTGCCTGCCTTCACTATCTGACTTGCCCCTCTTCTCATCTGTACCAGCCTCAGACTTATCTCTTTGGTCACCCCTCTCCCCCCTTATTAGTTTAAAGCCTCCTGGTAGCACCAGCAATTCCCCACCAGGATATTGGTCCCCTTCCAATTCAGGTGCAACCCATCCTTCTTCTACCCAGAAGAGATTCCAATGATCCAAAAATGCGAATCCTCGCCACCTGCACCAGTTCCTCAGCCACGCATTCCATCTGCTCTATCCTCCTATTCCTACCCTCACCAGCACGTGGCTCTGGGAGTAATCCAAATAATTGTTGCGGGAGTAAGCCATTCATCCCTCTTGGCTCCTGCACCATTCAGAGATAGCAAGAACTGCCAATGTTGGAGTTAGAGATAACACAGTATGGAGCTGGAGGAGCATAGCAGGCCAGGCAGCATCAGAGGAGCAGCAAAGTTGACATTTCGGGTTGGGATTCTTCTTCAGAAATGGGCTGTGCCTGAGGAGCAGCAGAGGTTGTTGTGGTCAGGGCCAAACTGGGATGGCCCGAATGTGGTTTGAAGTCCATTCAGGATGATCCAGTTCCGTAGGCAGGTACTGAGAAAGGCAATGTGGCTGTACTACCTGGTTTACATTTCTAAAGAAGGGGCCTGACCTGAAACCTCAACTTTCTTTCTCCTCTGATGGTGCCTGGCCTGCTGTACTCCTCCAGCTCCACACTGTGTCATATCTGCTGCACCATTCAATAGTTTTTTTTTAAAAATCATTTAGGGATATATGGGAATTGTTGGCTGGGCTAGAGTTTGCTCCCCGTTCCTAGTTGGCCTCAAGAAAGTGGTGGTTAGCTGCCTTCTTGAACCATTGCACTCCATTTCGTGCTAGCATACCCACAATGGCAACAGAGAGGGAGTTCCACTTTCTAGCTAATCTGATCACATCATCAACTCCATTTTCTGCCTGTCCCCAGAATCCTCAATTCCACTGTTAAATCAAAAATCTGTCTAACTCAGCCCGGAATATATTCAATCATCCAGCCTCCACTCTCGTGTAGTGCATTCCCAAGATTAACCATCCTGAGAAAACAAATTCCTGATTATCTGAAATTGAAGATCTATTATGGTCAAACTGAGCCCCCTAATTTTACATTGCCTCACGAGGAAATATCCTCTCAGTATCCAACCTGTCAAGCTCCTCAGAATCCTGGGTTTAGGGAAATTGGTGGCATGGTAGTAGATCAGTAATCCAGAAACTCAGAATAAAGTTTAGGGACATCGTTTCAAATTGCACTGTGGCAGATGGTCATATTTAAATTCAATTTCTAAAAGAATTCTGGAATGAATAGTTATCTCATGGCAACTACATAGACATTATCAGTTCTTATAGAAGTGCATCTCGTTCACAAACGTCCTTTAGGGAAGGAAATCTATCATCCCGACAGTCTGGCCTACTGTAATATAAAAGCCAAATACTGGAAACATGAAATAAAAACCGAAAGTGCGAGAGAAACTCAGCAGGTCTGGCAACTTCTGGAGAGAGAAGCAGAGTTAACATTTCACGTCCAATATGACTCTTCAAAAGAATAATGTGGTTAACTTTTAATTAGGGATGGGCAATAAATGCTGGCCTAGCCAGCAATATTCACATCCAATGAATAATGTTTTAAAATCCTATCTATTTCGGGAAGAATATCTCTCGTTCTCGATCTAATAGGCATGGGCCCAATCTTTCCTCATAAGACCATCCCTTCATCCCAGGATTCAGTCTCATGAACCTTCTCAAGCCTGCTTCCAGTGCAAGTATTTTGCAATTTACATAAGGAGACTAAACCACATACAATACTGGGCATGGTATCGCCTGCACTCCGAACTTCTGTGGCAAGAGTTTTATACTCATACACTGTCCCACTTACAATAAAAGGTTAACACTGTCAATTACGTATTGTTTTTCTCAGCCACCTTTGTGAAACTTCAGATAAAATTGAAGTGAAATCGACATTGGAAAGAGCTGGCCTCCTTCACAGCATGCCCTCCCACTCACCCTCAGTTTTAAGCATACTGCAGAAACATCTAGGAGAACACACGGACATAAATAAGTGGAGATTCGAAAGGTAAGAAGACAAAGGCAATCCTGTCTCAGTTCAGGCTGGTGGTTACCAAGGAGACCAGATAGATGGCAGCGTGAACTGAAGTCAGTGTGAAGTCAATGACTTCCAGCATCATAGGCCAGCTGGCCTGGAACCCGAGACCTTAGAGCTCAGCCTTCAGCAGCTGTTACAAGGCGCTGAGCTTCACTGCTGTGTAGTACATTCACAAGGTGACTGACAAGCTTAATAGTCAGCTTGGGCCCAGGAGTCCAATTCTGGGCACCGTATATTTTGGAAAGGATGACAAGACCTTGGAGAGAATACAGAGGAGATTTACTAGAATGCCATTGAGGACGAGGGATGTTCTGCTGGAGGCCAAGACGACCGTGGTTTTGTCATACTTTTAACAGGTACTGCATTAATACTAAAATTGCTGTTTCATTTGCCTCCTTAGAACAAAGAAACTGGAGGTTTGATAGGGCTTCAAAAAAATCATTAATCATTTTGGTGAATAGTAAACAAAGAGAAACTTACAAAGCAGCCCTTAAAGAGAGGGGTCTAGATTTAAGGTGATCCGGAAAGCAGAACGAGGTGACGCAAGGAAGCATTTTTAAACAGAGCTAATTTTTTTTTTTTAAGAATCTGGAATGCACTGCCTGAAAAGGGTGATGGAAGCACCCCCCCAGATGAGTAGCAACTTTTAAGAAGGGAATTTGATAAATACTTGAAGAATCTTATGAATCAGTGCAGGAGGAGGCCATTCGGTCCCTCGTTCCTGCTCCACCATTCGATAAGATGGGAATATTCAATATTCCTGCCTATCCCCAATAGCTTTTCCCCCTCTTTCTAAACAAGAATCTGTCTGCTTTTGCCTTAAAAAATATGCATGGACTCCACTTACACCATCTTCTAAAGATTAGTTTCCACAGTCTCACAAACTTCAATTTCTCCTCACTTCTGTCTTAAAATGGATGACTCCTTAAGATTCAACAGTGACCTCTAGATCTAGATTCTCCCATGCGGAAACCCCATCTCTGCATTCACCCTGTCGACCCCTTAGGATCTTACATATTTCAATCAAATTGCATTTTACTCTGTATTGCAGCAGATACAGGTTTTTGACTTGCTGGCCGAGCTGGTTTGTTTTTGTTCAAACGTTTCATCACCATGCTGGGTGACAACATCAGTGGAGCCTCCAATGAAGTGATGTTATTCTACTCCGCTTGGAATTTATACTGTCCGGTCCATTATAGTGAGTACTGTCATTTCTGGTTTTGATCTGTATGGGTTTGTATATAGGGGCCAATTCTATATGTTTGTTGATTGAAGTATGGGTAGAGAACCATGCCTCTAGGAATTCCCGTGTGTGTTTATGTTTGGCTTGGGCTACAGTGGTTACCTTGTCCAGTTAAACTGATGGCCTTCATTATCTGGATGTACAGATATTAAGGAGAGTTTGTCATGCTGTTTTGCTGCTAGTTGATGTTCATGTATTCTGATGGCTAGTTTCCTTCCTGTCTGTTCGATATAATGTTTGTGGCAGTCATGGCATGGTATTTTGTAAACCATGTTCATTCTGCATGTTGTGGGAATGGGGTCTTTATCCTTGTAAGCGTTTGTCATAGAGTGGCTGTGGGCTTGTGGGCCACTATGCTTCCTAGCAGTCTTAGGTGGCTTGTTGTTAGTTCTGATATGTTCTTGATGTAGGGCAGTGTGGCCAGTGTGTTAGGTCATAATGTGTCCTCCTGTTGTTGTCTGACCTAGAGGCATGGTTCTCCACCCATACTTCAATCAACAAACATATAGAACTGGACCCCATACAGATCAAAACTGGAAATGACAGTACTCACTATAACGGACCGGACAGTATAAATTCCAAGCGGAGTAGAATAACATCGCTTTATCGGAAGCTCCACTGATAATGTCACCTAGCAGGGTGATGAAACGTCCGAACAAAAACAAGCCAGCTCGGCGAGCAAGTCAGCAATCTCATCCACAACCAGAGCTACAGATTTTTGCAGAACTCCAGCAGATACAAGTCGAGCTGGTCCAATCTTTCCTCATATGGAAAACTGACCATTCCAGTTTTGTGCCTAGTAGATGAGAAATAATTGCAGAACCATACAGAAAGACCCTGCTGGGTATTGAAGGTGCAAATATCATCCTGTGTGATTTAAATTCTGTGATTCGCAAAACACAGTAAACAAAGTGCGCAAGGTCCTAAATCTTCAATCTACTACGTGCTACAGTGCAGGATGTAAGAGGACCCTAATCATTAACCATGGATCCCTGCTGGGAAGTATCAGGAACAGTTAAGAACCATGTCAATCCTAGAGAGACCATGATTAAGCTAGGGATCCTCACCCCTAAGCCAAGGCTGGAAAAACTCTTGGATGACCTCCTGGTAAAGTAGTCTCTGGAGAAACCCATGTTCATGAGACAACACATTAAGAGTCCCACACACCACCTTGGATAGAGAATCTCGTTTCTTGCTGTTTGAAGGAACATATGAAATTCATCACCAACATAGTTTGCCAATATTTAATTCCTCAACTGATCTAATTGAAGAGCAGAATGAAGAGCAGGTTAATTTTCTCTGTCAATGGGTTGCCACATTTCACACCAGCAATTCAGGGGAGGTGATGTCCTGTTGGTATTATTGCTGGGCTGTTAACCTAGAGACTTGGATAACATTCTGGGGACCAAGGTTTGAACTCCGCCACAGCAGATGGTACAATTTGAATTCAATGAATTTCTGGAATTAAAAGAGTCTAATGATGACCGTGAATCCATTGTCAGGAAAAACCCATCTGGTTCACTAATGTCTGTTAGAGCAGGAAACTACTGTCCTTACCTGGTCTGGCATACATGTGGCTCCAGACCCACAGCAATGTGGTTGACTCTGAACTGCCCTCTGGGCAACAAATGTTGCCTGGCCAGCAATGCCCTCATCCCATGAATGAATGAATGAATGAATAAAATGCACTTCAGAAAATGTGCTTTATTGCCTATAGTGCATTTTGGGACATTCAGACATCGGAGTCGGAGACATATAGCAGCAGACACACATGTATTTACATATGGCTGTGAAAAAGACATGCACATAGCCCTATATATAAATGTGGGTTTTCTCCTTTAAAAGGTAGGCTCCCTCCTGCAGGCAAAACGCTGGCTCCAAGTTCACTTGTTCATTTGACAGTTCCCATTGCCCACCTCCGCTCCCAGTTCCTGTTTTATTGGAAAATAAAACAAGAAACATCTTTGTTTATGAAACATAAAAGAACAGACAGCTGGTGGAGACATGTTCAGGGCAGCATAGGTTGATTGCCTTCCCGTCACCTCTTCCCTGTCCCCACCCTGGACACCACCACCACGCACCCCACTGCACCAGATGGCAAGAGTGGAGAAAACAGAAAACACAGGGAGTTCAAGTCAATTGAGAGAAGATCGAAGTAGGAGAATGCCACTTATCTTTTTATGCATATGCTGGCTGAAAATGAGCTACTAAGCCTTATGCCTTATTCCACCTTTGGGTGTGTAGCAATGCAAAGGCACTTCCAACTGCAGATCCAAATGCATTTTAAATGAGTTTAGCATTTCTGTCTGTACCACCCTTTCAGGTAAGGCATTTCTGACTCCCACCACTATCTGCTTGGAACAATTCTAGACGTCTCATCAATCACTTTAATCCATGTTCTCAGTTGCAATATCCAATCTACAATCACTAATAATGACTAGGATCAACAGCTCAAGCAAATCTCTCTTCAGCCTCCTCTTCTCCAGTGGAAGTGACCCAATTATTCCAATCGTTCCTCATGACCAAAATTCTACGTTTCCGGCAACAACCTCTGCAAATCCTACACGCGATCATGTCTTTACTGTAATTGGACCAGTGACCAGTTGCAGCCTGCCTAATATTTTACAAAGTGAATTTTTACAACAACAAAAAAAAAAAAAAAATTCTTTCAAGGGACGTGTTTGTTGCTGGCGAGACCAGCCTTGGTTGTCCACGCTTAATCATCAATGAGTTGAGCTAGACCATTTTGGAGGCCGGGTCACCAGACCTGAAACATTAACTCTGGTTTTTCCTTCACAGGTCCTGCCAGACCTACTGAGAATTCCTTTCTGTGTCATTCAGAGGTAGTAAGAGTTGCCAATTCTGGAGTCAGAGATAATACAGTGTGGAGCTGGAGGGGCACAGCAGGCCAGGCAGCATCAGAGGAGCAGGAAAGTTGATGTTTTGCGTCAGGACCCTTCTTTAGAAATGGGGGAGGGGGAAGGGAGCTCTGAAATAAATAGAGAGAGGGGTGGGGCTGGGGAAGGTAGGTGGGATGGTGACAGGTGAGTGCAGGTAGGCAGTGGTGGGGATTGGTCAGTGAGGTGGGAGGAGCAGGTAGGTGGGAGAGAAGATGGACAGGTTGTGTCAAGTCAAGGAGGTGGGGATGAGAGGGACGGCTGGTCATAGGACGAGGCCGGGGGGGTGGGGAGGATTTTGAACTGGTAAAGTCCACATTGAGACAATTGGGTTGTTGACTGGGATTTGAAACAATGCTCCCCCAGAACATTAGCTCTTAGGACCTAATCCTAATCAATCACATGATTTGCAAGTTGGCTACAATTCCAGAAGCTGCCAGCTGTATGATTACAAAGCCAATCTCAAATTTCACACTTTTCATTTTGCAAACGTTGCAGTCAACAAAAACAAAAGACCAGTCTTTTTGGAATGCCTCCCAGTCAGAACTGATAAACAAAGAGGGAGCCATTGAAAATATTATGCCCACAAAAGGCACAAGCAGGCCACCATCAACATCACGCAGCATAAAATAGATTTCAACTGGGGCAATGGAAACCTGCCTTATTAACCTAATAGAATTGTCCAGGGATGATGTCACATGACCAAAACTTCTCTGAAGGAGGTTAATTTTATTTATCCTGGGCCCTTCAAGTTAGTTTGCTGTTGATCCACAACACCGTCAACAGAAATCTGGATTCCATGGTGCAAGCTAAGCTGCCTCAAGTTCAAGCCTCCGAGTTCTGGTATTTGCCTCAAAACTGGACCAAGTCTCTGTACATTAACTTGTCATTGCTGCATATTCTTCAACTTTAAACAAGATTTCAGCAGTTCTTGCATTGGGTGGCTGAACATGCTGGAATTGAAGTTCCTACAAGAAAGAACCGTCGCTGGGCATTAACTTTCTGACATTCTATAAGTCACATAAATTAATAACCAAATCTTTGGTTTTTAAGTAAGTCTTAATTGCAAATGCTTTCCTTTTGTCTTCATTGTATGTTTGTGTGCACATGCACGTGTGGGTAGGACATGTGTGCATTTTCACAATCATTCCTGTGTTCGAATGCATGAATAAACCTCAGTCTCATTTAAACCCCAAGAGTGTTTATTGTGGGTCACTTTAAAGTTTGACTTCACAAAGGGTTTTGGGGGAGAAACACTCCACGGTCTGTTTCAAAAAGAAAAAAAAAAGCAGGAGCACCTTTGCTTGTGGATAAAAAGTGAAAAAAAAAAACATTTAATTTACACCCCTCCTGTGTCTGTGACACCATTTTTGTACTTTCCTGACCATCTCAGCGATATA
The DNA here is from genome assembly GCA_024137785.1 of Ginglymostoma cirratum. NCBI lineage: Eukaryota > Metazoa > Chordata > Chondrichthyes > Orectolobiformes > Ginglymostomatidae > Ginglymostoma > Ginglymostoma cirratum. The sequence continues at coordinate 19,397,396 of JAHRHZ010000002.1, forward strand.
GAATCACTAAGTGTGGAAGAAGGCCATTCTGTCCAACAAGTATACACTGGCACTCCGAACAGCACCCCACCCAGACCCTATCCTTTCCCCGAATTCCCCAAGGCTAATCCTCCTAACCTATACATTCCTGGACACTATGGCAATTTAACATGGCCAATCCACCTAACCTGCACATCTTTGGCCTGTGGGAGGAAACCAGAGTACACAAAGGAAACACATACAGGTGTTGGGAGAGTGTGCAAACTCCACACAGACAATTGCCCAAAGGTGGAATCAAACCCAGGTCCCTGGTGCTGAAAGGCAGCAGTGTTAACCACTGTGCCACCGTGTCACTCCACTGAGCATCTATGCTTCCTTCTGTCCGTAAATTTCATCCACCCTACCAACCAATGTCATTGGTAAACTTCTTAAAATGTAGGGACCACAAATCAGTGAAACCACAAGGAGGACGATATGACTGTGACCTGGAGACACTGACTGGAAACAACTGTGCAATCACAAAAACGCGACTGTGTACCTTTTTGCCCTCTGTCACTGGGTCCAACTTTCCACACTACTCCATGGGCTCTTACTTTGTGACCGGTCTGCCATTTGGAGCTTTTTCAAAAGCCTTGCTAAAATCTACATGAATGATACCAAATGCATTATCTTCATCAATCTTCCTTACTACCATGTCAAAAAATTCAAGCATGTGTCAGACACAACATTCCCTCAACTAATCCATGCTGTCTGTTCTTGATTAATCTGTGCCTTTCTAAGTGACAACATATTCATTCCCTGAAATTTGTCCAAGTGTCCCACAACTGCATGTTTACTTTTCTAACTTGGGTTGTCATATAGGATCTTGACAAAAGCTTCTCACTAAAAACAACCCACATGAACTACAAACATTTTCGCCTGCTCAAACAAAAAAATGCCAACGGGTTGGGTAGACATGACCATCTCTTAATCAGGGGAGGCAGTGGTCTAGCGGTATTATCACTGGACTGTTAATCCAGAGACCCAGACAACGTTCTGGGGACCTGGGTTTGAATCCACGCACCCCCCCCCCCACCTCCATGGCAGATGATGCAATTTGAATTCAATAAATATCTGGAATTAAGAATCTAATCATGGCCATGATTGTTGGACCCATCTGGTTCACTAATGTCCTTTAGGGAAGAAAACTGCATTCTGTACCTGGTCCGGCCTACATGTGACTCCAGGCCCACAGCAATGTGGTTGACTCTTAACTGCCCTCTGGGCAATTAGGGATGGGCAATAAATGCTGCCTGGCTAGCGATGTCCTCATCCCGTGAACAAATACAGAGTCACTACAAGCATGTTTAATCTGTTCTTGCCTCATCGACTATTAATACTTATTTTACAATGCTTTCCAGCAATTTTCCCCACACTGACATGAGGCAGACTGGCCTGTAGTCATTCAGTCAATGCTTTTCTGTACTTTTAAAGGACAGAGGTTGTGCTCCAGTTTTCAGGCTTCACTGTCTGCAATGAGTGGAGTCTGGAAAATGCTTGCTAGAGCCTCTGCTACTTCCTCTCCTCAAAATACCATTCATCCAGCCTGGCGATTTATCCAACTTTCAAAGTGGCCAAGTCCCTCAACATTTCCTAAGAATAGAATCCTTACAGTGTGGAAGCAGGCCATTCAGACCACACTGACCCTCCAAAGGGCATCCCACCCAGACTACCCCTGTGACTCTGCATTTCCCATGGCATCCACCTAACCTGCACATCTTTGGACTGCAGGAGGAAACTAGAGCATCTGGAGGAAACCCACACAGACCCAGGGAGGACATGCAAACTCCACACAGACAGACAGTCGCCAGGAGGGTGGGAATCGAACCCAGGTCTCTGGTGCTGTGAGGCAGCAGTGCCAACCACTGAGCCGCTGTGCTGCCGCTAAGCTTATCCCACCGGAATTTTCACAGCATTATTTATTATTGGAATAACAGCATCATGGGAATTTTTTTTAAAGCGAAGGCAATTAAATAGCAATTAGGGGCTGATTTTTCAGTTTCTTGATTCACTCCTGGAATGATAATGTCAGTAACTGAGGTGGCGTTTCTTATCTACTCTGATGTTCCTGGTTCTATAAAAGAAGAGAGAGCCAATACAGCAGCTCAAATGACACCAGCCATCACAGATATCAAACTATGCTTCAACTCCGGTGACCTGATCGTATATGGAACAGTTTGATTCTAAACATGTTGGAGGTAACATTACAAACTTACACAAATGGAAGCAACGTCACAATCACCACATGGGACAGATAGAAAATATCACAAGATATTAGCATGGCATGTGATTATTTCAGTTCTATTCAGTTCCAGCATTCAAAATTTTATTCTTGTTTCTCACCCTTCCATTAACCTGCAGAATGCAGCTTCTGATTTCAGGACTTCAGCCCAATCTTACAAACAAGAGTATGACTTCTCAACTCATCACCTATAGAAGGCCTTAAGCAGAACAATATAGGAAACAGTACAGCTTCTGCAGTATCTTTATCACAAAGCAGGATGAGCGTGCTGCCCAGTGCGGAGGTTACCAAGAGTATTTCTTCATGGCCTGTGTTAAGGGTGTTCAGAAACAGATCAGCCATGGTATAATTGAGCAACGATAAAGGCCTGAGGGGCCAAATGGCCAAATCCTGTTCCCGTGTTCCCATTGAATAAGAAACCACCCTTTGCATCACACAAAGCAAACCTTCAGAAGTCATCATCGTTGGCGGTCCCTCATAGATGAGGATGACTCTCTTGCACACTGAGTAATTCTGTAGGTGGCTGTTCAGACCGATACAGATATCACAAGCTCTTTCACACCTAGGGTAGAAGGTGGTTGTGGGAAAGTGTGGGTGAGGCTTTGGTGTGGCAGTACGCTCCTTTCGCTATTCCTGCCTGGTTTCTGCGTTTTCCCCCAACAGCAAGTCTTGAGGTGCTTAATGCCCTTTCAGATGCTGCTCCTCCACTTTGGGCAGACTTGGGCCAACGATTCCCAGGTATCCTTGAGAATGCCGCACTTTGCCAGTGAGGCCTTGAGGATATTCCCGAAGCATTTCCTCTGTCCACCAGGGCCTCGCCTGATGTTTCAGAGCTGGGAGTAGAGCAACTGTTTGGGGAATCTCATGTCAGTCATGTGGATGACATGACTGTGGATCTTGCGTAGGCAGCATTGGTGGTACTGCTCCAGTACCTTGAGGTGTCTGCTGTAGACTGTCCAAGTCTCAGAGCCATACAGAAGGCCGAGAACCACCATAATTCTGTAAACCATGAACTTGGTGTTAGATCAGATGTGGTTGTCCTCAAACACCCTTTTCCTCAGGTGGCCCAAGTGTACACTAATACTAGAAAAGACCAAACAGCACATAATCCCCTGCCCTCCTTAAATCATCTTAACTTGTTCCTCCAACTTTAGCTTTGAGCAATGATGATGGGAGGGAATTTTACAATTTAAAAGAAGCTTGCACAATAGGAACAGGAGGAGGTCATCTAGCCCCTCAGCGCTGCCCTGACTTTGAGGTCATAGCTGTCCTGTGATTCACTTTCAGAAAGAAAATCTGGCTCATCAGGCATGGACTACTCTTTATAAACCAATGATGAGAAGACAGCTAAATAGCCTGTTCCCCCACATATCCTTTGATCCCCTTAACCCTAAAAGGCAGACCCCTCCCACCCCAGCAATGGTCTTCCACAACCTCTTGGTTGTGAAGATTGCAGAAGATTCTGGTTGCAGAAGATGCAGATGCAGGAACACACGCACCAACAGGTTCAAGAATAGCCTCTTCCCTGCCATTATTAGACTGACGAATGGACTGTAACTTCAAGTAATGTTGATCTTGTTAACACTGATCTTGCATTGTGCACCTCCTGTGTAGTGTAATCTGTACGCCCACTCTGTCTTAGCACCCTATGATCTATGTCCTTGCTTACTATGATCTGCCTACAAACAAAGCTTTTCATTGTACTTATGCCTACACATGACAATAAATCAAATCAAATTAAGAAATGCAGCAAACAAAAAACAGCACCTCACGTGGCAGTCCCAAAGGTGAGGGCTAACTTCTAGTTGCAGGTTAAAATTTAGACTTCACAGCACCGAAATAGCCCAGGCCGTTCAGTCCAAGTGCTCTATATGCTGCATCTTTGCCTTGAACCGTCAGTACCACCCCCAAAACACAAACTCCACCCCAGTTCAGTGCCAGACATCCACTGGAAAATAACCAGTGGATACAGAGGGAATTTTGCTTCCTTTTTAAATTGTAAAACTATTTCTCCCATCGCCTTATTTGGGAATGAATCACTTAACCCTCTGTCAAGAACTTAAGGTGACTAGTTATTCCAGTTCTGTCGTGGCTGCAAATTTAAGAATAATAGCATCTAATCCTTTCTTACTTCCTCCCTCCCTTCACAGAAATGTTGTGTTTTGTTTGGGTTAAAAACGTGGTAGCAAAGCCAGTGGGGCTGGGATCCATGCTTCTTAGGAAGATCGTACATTTTTACACATTAAGTGTTAATTCAGGCCTCAACAAACAGAATTAGGCCCAGCTTTCCCAGAGCATTGGACTGGAAATCAGAAAGGTGACACCACCTGAATATTAGATCAGCAGACAAGTCACAGCAGCCTCCACCCTTCAGCAAAGGGAATGGTCAGAAATCTTCATCCTTACCCGAACTCTGCAAACAAATGCAGACTCAGAGACACTAAGTGTCCCAGGCACCAACTCTCAATCCCTTGTGTGTGTGTGTGTGTGTGTGTGTGTATATCTGTCTTCTCTCTCTCTTTCCATCTGTGTCTGGGTGTGTCTGACATCACCAGAAAATGAGAGGTTGAGACCATGCCATTTCCCCAAAGGAAGGTTTGCTGTTTATCAGCTGACGCTCGACATGAAGCAGCTGCTCACATTTAATTCACTCTCAGATGCCTAAGTCAACAAATAATATGCAGACAATGGAAAGCAGGAGGACAACTTGGCACACTGCAGTGAATACATTTAAACTGCAACCCTGCTGTATGCACAGAATAGCAGCTAGCCAGGCACAGACTGTGGCTCTCTCTCTCTCGACCCTCTATTTTAAAGTAATGAGCAACATGGGTTATTAAGCTGAACTCCTTTGTAGTATTGCAGCCCGAAATGGCCTCTTTGCATTATCGCTCACATGGAAAGTAAGAGCCAATACACCATCTTCACTTTAGCTCACTCCGTCCCAGAACCAGTACCACTTCAGAAAGCCTCACCATAAACATCCAAACAAGGTAATAACTGGCACCTTTACCACACCCTTCACACCAAGAAGTTGTAAAAAAAAATTAGGAAGTGAGTAAACTGCCGTGTAATGGGACACAATTCTTCGAGAACACCAGTCGGCAAAAGGAAGTACAGAAAAAGAACCAGAGAAAGAAATACCAATGATCTCAACAGTGAGGACCATGTGGAAATACCTGCCCAATGTGTGGTGGGGCATGTGGCTCGAGGATCAGGCCCATCAGCTACAAAAGGACCTACAGAGTGACACAGAGGTTCCTAGGTGGACAATCATACATGTTAGCATGTGATTGCCAATGAACCCTTCCAACAATCCTACTCCCCACCCCCATCACAATCACCATGGCACCTGCCCTCCTCCATGTGGAGGACAGCACCTCAGGCAGTGCAGAATCGAGCGGGTGCTGCATTGGAATGTGATCAAACCCACAAACCGATGAGCCAGAAAGACCAGAATTCACCACCCAATGGGCCCAAATAGTTCAATCAGGAGAGCATCAATCATTTAATCTGAGGGTTAAGGGTTCTGGTCGGGTAATACTTTCAGGCAGCACAGTGGCTCAGTGGTTACCACTGCTGTCTCATACTGCCAGGGACCCAGGTTCAAGTCCACCCTTGGGCGACTGTGTGGAGTTTGCATGTTCTCCCCTTGTCTGCACAGATTTCCTTCGGGTGCTCCGGTTTCCTCCCACAGTCCAAAGATGTACAGGTCAGGTGAATTGGTGATGCTAAAATTGCCCATAGTATCCATAGCTGTGCAGGTTAGGTGGGTTAGCCATAGGAAATGCAGGGTTACAGGTATAGGGTAGGGGGTGGATGTGGGTGGAACGCTCTTTGGATTCGATGAGCTGACCAAACTGTGGGGATTCCGTGATCCTTTGCTGGAGGGGTGAGAATGTGGGGTCCATAACTCTTCAACACTGACAGTCCACCACATTCCCCCTGGCTCAAACACACTCCTACCACTGTCCCCTCCCATTTAAGATCAAGTGTGCTGAAGAAAACAAGCTCCTGCTGCCCCCAATCCAACTCTTGATGACACACAGGACAATCCTCACCCTCTCACTGGTCTCCCTGGTACACAACTTGTGCAGAACTGATTTGGCATCCCCAGGGACGCCAATCCGCAAAGCAGATGCAGCCTGTCAGATATGAGGCACTCGATTGGACAGAATGAAGAAGCCCCATCTCACCTCATGGGTGGGGAATACTTAGCAGCCAATTCTTTTCAATGGGTAGAAAGCTGGAGTCAGGAATATTCCTATAAGCTGCCTGTGCAGTTCAACCAGTTGCCTGACACATTAGAAAGCTATACCCTTTCAGAGTCTCGCCACTTTACTGTATATCAAGGTAGTGTGGTTGCCTGTCCACACACGCATGACTGTTTCTAAGAAACAACATTTCAGGTGTGATCAGAGTTTGACACCGAGCCACTTCTTGGAAAGGAATAGCAAGGATCTGGAGGGATCTGGGCCAGGAGCAGGCTGGTGGAACTAATTTAGTTTGGGATTATGGTTGGTATGGACTGGTTAGACCAAAGGTTCTGTTTCTGTGCTGTATGACTATGACTCTATGACAGAAGGTGCTTTGTTTTAAAAAGGGAAAATACAAATAGGAGGGTAGGACTTTAAAGAGCTAATTGGGCCTATGGGTTTAAGAGCTAATTTGGGCTAGGAGCAGAGCTATCAATGGTGGCATCATGGAATTGAGGGATGCGTGAGAGTAATGCACAGATTCTGAGAATGATGTGAACATTAGGAAATTTTCCCAACCCCACCATCCTGCATCCATCTGGGATGGGACAGATTGGCCCAATGCCTCTGAAGATGGGTAGGTAAGCTAGAGGTTGGAGGTAGTCCCACAGGTTTAGGTGGAGATGGAGATGAAAGCAGTTTAACCTTACTGACTACCTCCATGGGCGAGTACATTTGTTTATTGTTTGAAGCTGCCATACAGGTCAGCATACCAACCCGCCCTCTCAGTCTTCCTATTCACCCTCTCTGTCCCTTCACCTCCTAACCCCTCTCCCCATCCCGCACATCCTCGCCTTCACGACCCCACATGCCTCACCCCCCACCTTGTTCCCTTCACTACCCCTCACTACCTCACTCCCCCATACCCTCCCAATCTCAAAAGGTACAATATTGGATCTTAAGACCAGGGTGGGTTATCACCTCTCCCTGATGTGGAGCTCTAACACCAGGTCCTGAGCTCAGAGAGTGAGGCTGTGTAGGTCAGTGAGCAGAGGATGTTATGTCTACACGCAATCCCAATTTCAGGAGTTTAGAAAACTCGGCCTCAACACAAAACGCATCCGTATTTGGTGTTGACAGGCAGGCTATCTGGTCAGATGGCTTTTTAAAAGCAATACTTCTCAAGTCAAGTGAGGAGGGTTTCAGCATGTCAGCCTTTAAATCGTAGCCTCTTCAATTACTGTCAGGGCCCAAATCATCAGACAAAGCACCAGCCCATTAATGTCACCACACAATAGGTAGTAAATTTACTGGACCAGATCAGCCTTCCGCCTCCATTGTAGAAATATAGCACAGCCTCAGTCTAACTTCCACATTCCAACATCTCCAGCAGATTAAATTGCCAAGAAATTCTCAGAGACACAGCACATGAGAACACTCTCAGTGTGATCAGGAAAGCGCCGGGGGAAGAAAAGTGCAGAAAACAGACCTTGTTTCCAAAAGTCTCTGCAAAATGGTGTAAAATGCAAAAGACTGCAGGTGCTGCAAACCCAGAACCGCTTGGAGCTCTCAACCACTTTAAAAAGTGCTCAGAAAAGACTGACAAGGATGTTGCCAGGGTTGGAGGGTTTGAGTTATAGGGGGAGGCTGAATAGGCTGGGGCTATTTTCCCTGGAGCACTGGAGTCTGAGGGGGACACCTCAGAGGTTTACAAAATCACGATGGACAAAAGACAAGGTCTTTTCCCCCAGCACAGGGGAGTCCAAAACTAGAGGGCAGAGGTTTAAGGTGAGAGGGGAAAGATTTAAAAAGGGACCTAAGGAGCAACTTTTTCAGGCAGAGGGTGGTGTGTGTATGGAATGAGCTGCCAGAGCAGGTGGTGGAGGCTGGTACAATTACATAATTTAAAAGGCATCTGGATGTGTACAATAAGAAGGGTTTAGAGGGATATGGGCCAAGTGCTAGCAAGTGGGACTAGATCAGTTTAGGATAACTGTTTGGCATGGATGAGTTGGACCAAAGGGTCTGTTTCTGTGCTGTACAGTTCTATGACTCAGGAAGCCTCTGTTAACTGTTTCTCTCAGATAATGCCCGAGAGTCTCTTCAGCACTTTTCTATTTTATTATAGAATCAATATTTTGACATTAGTGGCCTGTAGCCTTTGAATTAGTTGTCTTTCGGAGTGGAATGAACAGTCACTAGCCTACACAATAAAACGTTCAAAGTACATCTCCTAGTCAGTTTTGAAATTTTGTACTTGTTCAGCATTCTCTTAGCTTACTCCACAACACCCCTTCCTCTACTTTACTGTCCCATCTTCACTCTTTCCAATGCCAGCACACTCTAAAAGGACAGGTAGGCTATTCCAACACAACTTTACAACACCAACACCAACATTGCTGGAAAAGCTCAGCAGGCCAAGCAGCATCTTTGCTGTTGTTCCCAATTTACAGCATCTGCAGTTCTTTCAGTTTTTATTTTTGCAATATTAATGCCACTTTCTCTCCACTGATACTGCTAGACGTGCTGAGTTTCTCCAGCAATTTCTATTTTCATTTCAGATTTCGAGCATCTGCAGTTTTTTTGTTTTAGCCTAGCTGCATGCTAAAGATCAGCATTTTAGTACCAACAGCAGTTCCTAAGGCAATGTCATAATAGTGTGGATTCTAGGGAGCATGAGTAAGTGTAACACTATCCTTACAGCACAAAACTAAAATCACACCCAACCACTGCCCATCTCTCTCCTTTGCCTCAAGAAAACTTATGTTGAACTTCATTGTTGTGCATTGGCACTAAATGTTGGATTTTTGTAGATCTGGTAACCACTTGGCAGAACACTACAGTTCACAGAATGGTTGCAGCAGAAAATTGCCATTCAGCCCATCGTGTCTATTGGCGCTCCCTGCAAGAGCATCTGGCTCAGAGCCAATCAGGCAGCAGTCACTTGCCATTTTAATTTAACTCTCCATTCCGACCTCCATCTCCTGCACTGTTCCAACCAAGCTCAACTAAATGATAAGCCTAAATATGTGATAACAAGGTGTAGAGCTGGATGAACACAGCAGGCCAAGCAGCATCGCTTGACGTTTCGGGCCTAGAGAAGGGTCTAGGCCCGAAACGTCAAGCTTTCCT
>JAHRHZ010000002.1:19407383-19444043 GCA_024137785.1 Ginglymostoma cirratum
GAAGGGTCTAGGCCCGAAATGTCAAGCTTTCCTGCTCCTATGATGCTGCTTGGCCTGCTGTGTTCATCCAGCTCCACACCTTGTTATCTCTAGCTTCTTTAGTCTTCTTATTACTGCCGCCTTTATGCCTTGCACTGTCATTCTTTCCACCATTTAGCCTTTCCTGTCTTCTGTCAATTTCATAGAACGCCTACAGTGTGAAAACACGTCCTTTGGCCCAACAAGTCCATACCAACCCTCAGAGCATCTCACTTGTTCCAAAATAACTACCATCTATACCTTATTTGGAGGAAGCAGTAAAAAGCCACAACTTCTATTTATACAAGTCACAATGCCATTTATAAAAATAAAAGCAGTTCACTGTGCTTTTAAAGGAAATGTGACAAAATCTAACACTAATTCTTCAGATGTAAAATGACGGATCTAACATTTCAACAATGTCGACCATCACTCAGTTGGCAACACTCTCGAGTCACAAGATCTTGGGTTTAAGGCCCAGGGCTTAATTACAAAAGGCAAGGCTGAATGCAGCACCAGTGGGATGCTGCACTGTTAGAAGTGCCGTCATTCTGATGAGATGCTAAACTGAAGCTCACCTGCCTGTCTACATGGTGCTCCTTTGAAGAGGTGATGATGTGGAGGTCCCGGTGTTGGACTGGGGTGGACGAGGTCAGAAATCACAAAACACCAGGTTATAGTCCACAGGTTTATTTGAAAACACAAGCTTTCGGAGCCTCACTCCTGACACCTGAAGGGGAAGTGAGGCTCCAAAAGTTTAATGTTTTCAAATAAACCTGTTGGACTATAACCTGGTGTTGTGTGATTTCAGACTTTGAAGAGGACTGGAGGAGATACCCTTGATTCTATCTCAAAAGCAAATTATTTGACCAGAGGAAGATCGCTGTGTGCATACTGTGGGCTGCATTTCCTGTGTGACAACAGTAACTGTAGCACAAGGGTGTTAAAAGGGTTACCGTTCAGAAGAGTGCAAGTAACACCACCCACTGGTTTGATGTCAGAGAAGATGATCTTGCATGGATGTCAATGCAGTCGAAAATTTACTGGGATGTAGTGCATGGTTTACAAGAGCACGTTAAACTAGTTTCTGTTAACATACAAGACACTCTGTAATCTCTGCTAATTAGTCCTGAAAGGTGAATTGCCCCCTTTTCAATCCTGACAGCAGTAGCTATGCCTTAAAAACAACAAAGTACTTTGCCTGACTGTAAAATGCTTTGAGGCTTCTGAGCTCGGGAAAAAACACTGCAAAATAAAGATTTTCTCCCCCATTTCTTAAAACCTGGTGAAGACGTAGGTTCAATGAAGACAGCTGGATGATAAAATAACTCTAAAAACCTGATGCAGGGCATGGAGTAGAGCGATACAAGAATTGGAAGGGAGGCAAGGACAAAATCTAGGGAAAACGAGAACTTTAAAAGAAAAAGACATGACTGGAGTAAAAGACAAAATACAGCACAAATGGGCTTTTAAAAAAAAAGCCACTGTGAGCACAAGCAGCATTTAGTTCAACCAAACTAAAAGCAGCATATCATAAGCAAAAAAAAAGGTGCCAATGAACACAAAATGAAATCTTCCCAATACAAATGCCAATAAATATAAGACAGAATCTGTGAGGCACGTTATCGGGCTCAGCCAGCAGGCAAACAAAAGAGTTATCTGGCAATCTAATCAAGCTTGACCACATCTCCAGAGATTTACACATTGCCTCTCTGAACAATTCCACAGCTGGCATCTCGCCAAGTCTCGCTCCGATAGAATCAGGTTCAAATTAATCAGAAAAACAAAAGAGGAAAATGTCAGATGCTGGTTGCCCAAGCCGAGCAGAAAAAAAAAAACTGGCATCACACTGGGGACTGCCATTGTCTGTCAGGGTAGGGTTAATGTTTCAGGCCAATAACGTTTCATCTGAAATGGATGTGTGCATCGCTGGCTGGGCCAGCATTATTGCTGTTTCCTAACTCCCCTCAAGGTGATGGTGAGCTGCCTTCTCAAACTGATGCTGTGCTTGGGGTGGAGGGACACGTATGAAAAGTGTTAAGGCAGAGAGTTACAGGATTCTGACCCAGCAACAGTGAAGGTTCCAAGTCAGGATCGGCTTGGTTTGGAAGAACTTGCAGGCAGTGGTGTTCTCATGCACCTGCTGCCCTGTCCTTTTAGATGGTAGCGGCTTTGGAAGAAACTGTCAAAAGGAGTCAGTCAGTTTTGCAATGCATCTTGTAGAGATGGCACACATCACCACCACTACGTGACAGCGCATAAGTAAAATGTTGAAGGTGGTGGAAGCGGTGCCGTTCAATCAAGCTGCTTTGTCCTGGATGTTGTCAAGCTTCAATTGTGCTGCAGCTGCACCCATCCAGGCACGTGGGGAGTATTCCGTCACACATTTGTGTATTGGAGATGGTGGGCAGGCTGTGTGGAATCAGGAGGTGAGCTACTTGCCTCAGAGTTTCCAACTTCTGACTGTCGTAGCCAGATACAGCAGATTCAGTTCTGATTCTAGTCAATGGTAACAGCCCTCACTCCAGAAAAGTAATTTCAAACCTCCAGTGCTGTCAGCTGTGCTGTTTCCATTCGAAGAATCAATTAATAAATATTTAACCCACAGCAAGCATCGCTAACCACACATATCACTCGGCCCAGTTATCTCATTGCTTTTGTGGGATCTTGCTGTGCACAATTTGGCCGCTGTGTTTCTTGCACTGAAAGATGCAAAGAGTACTTCAGTGTTCAATGCAGGCCTGGATTTTTCTCTTCATAGAATTTTCTTCCCAAGATTGAACGCAGGGAGGAGCACTGGCAACTTCAGCTAACTAGTCAGAATGGTGGCTTCGTGGCTAGCACTGCTGCCTTACAGCGCCAGTGAACCAGGTTTGATTCCACCTTCAGGTGACTGTCTATGTGAAGTTTGCAGATTCTCCACACAGTTTCTTCCCACAGTCCAAACCAAAAAAGTGTAGATTAGGTGGACTGGCCATGTTAAATTGCCCAAAGTGTCCAGGGATGTGCACAATTAGTCATGGGATATGCAGGATTACAGGGATGGGGTGTGTCTGGGTGGGATGCTCTTTGGAGGATCGGTGTGGACTTGATGGGCAGAATGGCCTGCTTCCACATGGTGGGGATCCTACGATTTCCCCTGTATGCGGGGGGAAATGGAGCTCAACGGTCAGGGAACAATTATACCTCTTACCCCACCTAATGGATTCAAAACTGATTATATTAAGATGTTTTCTCAAGGCTTGATATTAATGCGCGTTGATGGAGTTAATGCTTCTTTGTCAAAACTGGCAAAAGATGTAGAGAATAATTTGAATGGGGGTGGGAGGGGGTGGGGAGAGTCATGAAAGAGTTAACATCTTGGCCTTCGATGCCATAAAGGAGGACAGTGATTGCAGGAAGTCTGAACAAAGGAGCAGAAGCAAAATTAATAACCCCTCCCTCGGAACAAAACTGATAGTTGGCTCTCCAAGCTCTTTCAAGAGCCAAACAATCTATCAATCTCCTACCACTGGGGATCATGCCCCAAAAACCTCGCCATCCTCTGCAAGCGACAGTCGTGATCAAGAATCAGAAGTGAAATAATGTATTGTACTGGCTTTGCTGGGACTGCTGCACAGATTTACCAAAGACAATTCCTCATCTCCAAGCATTTGAGTTACAAGGAAATATTCAACAAACCAGGATTACACTGAATTCCCATAGTGTTTACAAAGTCAATGATGATTTGGTCAAAGATTTCAAGATAAAGATGATCAGATTGTTTTCTCCCATCTACCCTATTCACATTGGAATGAGTCAAAGATATGAGCTTTTGGAGCGGGGGGGTGTGAATTATGGAGATGGGGGGTGGGGGGAATAGTTTTTCAAAAAATAAAAAAAAGAGCCAGACCTTTCATGACAAAATTGGGAAGTATTTTTACAGACAAAGAGTGGTGGTGAAACAGTAACTGCATGACATTGAGGAAAAGAGCTGGAGGGTCCCAGGGTTGATCTCCAGCTTAGAATCAAAGCAAGGTGGTTGAAGGAAAAACAATTACAGCCAGCCCCAGACCACATGGACTTTGGAGAGGAGACAGCATTGCCATTCTCAAACGCTCGGTGACATTGTTTTAAATTGTTGCACAGGATGCAGACATTGATGCTGATCCCAACTTAGCCCTGAACTGAGCGCCTTTGCGAGGCCATTTCAGAGGCAGTCAGGAGCCAAGTATGTTATTACAGGTCTGGAGTCACGTGAAGGCCAGAACGGGTATTGATGGCAGATTTCCCCTCCCTAAACGGGATTAGGTGTGGCTTTACGACAATCAGCAGCAATTATATGGTTGCCATTGGACTGGTGTTTAATTCTAGATTTCACAGGATTCGGATTTCACCTTCTGCCATAGTGGGATACAAACCCATGTCTGCAAGGCATTGGCCTGGGACTCTGGCTTACCACTCGAGCGACACTAATCCCCTGCTACTTTCAGTTGGGGAAGGTGGGGCTGAGAGCCCTCTGTCATATTACCACCTCTCCCATCCAAGACACTACAGTGGCAATGGGGTATCTGAATTCAGAGTGAGCATGCGGTGTTGGCCCCTGCACCCACTGTGTGTGTGAGAGCGCGTGCGCGCATACATGTGTAAATGCTGGGGGTTTTAGCTTTCATTCAGCCATCCACACCTTCAGCAATATTGCCTGCATCAAAAACAATGAAGGACTTTGCTCCCAAAGCTTTTGCATGGATCCATAAAAGGGGTGGAAAGTGCCTATTTAACTAGGTAGATAGGTCAGTGCCACCTGAGGGAGGAATCACCATGGGCTGGACTTTTAACTACTGCCTGGCAGGGGGGCCTCCAGGAGATGGGCAGGCATGTAATTTGGCACTGCGAGTGGTAGGTAGCCACTTAATTAATGCACTTAGAATGTTGAGGCGTGTCAGAGGGCCAATGTCCAGCTCCCATGTTAGCTGGTGGGGGTGGCAGTCTCCTGGCGGTAGATTTGGAGCACCATTTGGGTCTAGAACGCAAAGCACCACAACTACCTAGCTGTCCAAGTGTAGCTGTAGTCACAGGCTGCACCACAAAGCAGGTCCTGTAGAACAGGCTGCTGAATTGGTTTTCAACTTTCACTTTGTAAGGGGATGGGAAGAGAAGATCCTTTGATTGGGAGACTACCAATGGTGTCGGTTATGTAATGAAATTCATAGGTCTTGGGCAGCATGGTGGCTGTGGTTAGCACTGCTGCCTCACAGCACCAGGGACCCAGGTTTGATTCCTGCCTCGGGCAACTGTCTATGCGGTGCTTGCACGTTCTCCCAGTGTCTGCGTGGGTTTCCTCTGGGTGTTCCGGTTTCCTCCCACAGTCCAAAGATGTGCAGGTTTGGTGGATTGGCCATATGAAATACAGGGTTATGGGGGCTGGGTTTGAGTCAGATGCTCTCCATAGGATTTGTGCAGGCTTGACGGGCCAAGTGGCCTTTTTCCACACTGGAGATTCTATGAATGATGTTCACTGGTTTTGTAACTCTAACAGCAAGAGTCACCCGCTACAGAGACTCTGAGAAGAGACGGATGGAACAACTGCACCAGACTGCAGTAATGTAATGTCCAAAGATGTGCAGGTTAGGTGGATTGGGCCATGCTAAATTGCCCGTAGTGTTCAGGGATGTGTAGATTAGGTGGGTTATAGGGGGCTGGGTCTGGGTGGGATGCTCTGAGGGTTGGCATGGACCTGTTGGGCCAAAGGGCCTGTTTCCACACTGTTGGGATTCTATGATTCTGTGATCTATATTCTGTACACTGGACTGTCCATTAGTTTGTTAGAACACCTGAAAGCCAGATAATAGTCACCCTTAGATAAGGCAGGGACAAACTTGCTGCAGAATCAGAGTGAGGACAAGCCTAGTCTGAGAGAGCAACTTTGACAGTACAGTACCCAGAGATCCAAACCTCAAAATAGGTAGCATCCATGAGCATTCAACATCCATAGGGCCCAATCTGTCGTGCTGGTGTCATTCATGGAGATTACACAATCCATTGTCCCTGTACACACTGGTCATTCGGTCATTCGGTCATTCAGTCATAGAGATACACAACATGGAAACAGACCCTTCGGTCCAACTCATGCATGCCAATCAGATATCCTGAATTAATATAATCCCATTTGCCATCATTTGGCCCATATCCCTCTAAGCCCTTCCTATTCATGTACCCATCCACTATTCATCCAGATGCCTTTAAAAAGTTGTAACTGTACCAGCCTCCACCACCTTCCCTGGCAGCTCAATCCATGCATGCACTGCACTCTGTGAAAAGGTTACTCCTTAAACCCCTTTTATATCATTTCCCCTTTCGCCTTAAACCTATGCCCTCTAGTTTTGGACTCCCCTACACTGGGAAAAGACTTTGGCTATTCATGATTTTGTAAATTTCTATAAGGTCACCCCTCAGCCTCTGACACTCCAGGGAAAACAGCCCCAGCCTATTCAGCCTCTCCGTGTAGCTCAAACCCTCCAACCCGGACAACATCCTTCTTTAAAATCTTTTCTGCACCCTTTCAGGGTTAGGGTACAACTGAGACTGATTTTCTCTTTCTCTCTCTCTTCCCCCCCTCCCCCAATTAACATCTCCTTCCCTCCCCTGTTAGGTTTAAACAGAAGCCCTAAATCTCTAATCAGGATTATGCAGACAGAGTGCACGTGGCCACCTCCTTTTGTCTCATCACAAAGTCTGAATAAATTAAGCTGTCCATCCATGCACTGCCCTCCCCCCATCACAGCTGCTTCTCAAGTCAGCATTTCTCAATGGGTTGTGGACTACAAGATGGTAGAAAAGCTGAGGAAGAACAAATCCTGGAGAATCATTCCATGACAAAATATTGCCAGTGTTAGTCTTTAAACCTAATGCGGGCAGGTTACAGATGCCCTTGCTTTATAGCACTATTTTGAGTGCAAAACATCTGAACTGAGCCCACACTGGGCCAGTTCCAATTCTAAATTGAGACCCTCAAAACAACAGGGAGACAGACAGGGACTCACAATAACTAGCAATGTCACTTGATGCTGAAATCAACACATGCATCACATAAGCTGCAGCTGTTCCATACAAATTGAGCAACAGAGAGAGAGAGAGAGAGAGAGTGTGAGAAACAGCAATCTGTCCAAGAACAGTGAGGGGAGAGCAGAGCGGTACTGCTAATGGGATACTAACCGAGACATCCAGGCTAATGAATGCGTAGGCTCAAATCCCACATCAGCAGCAGCTCACCATGACCATGAAAATATTATCGATTGTCAGAAAAGTCCATCTGGTTCACTGACATCTTTTAGAGAGGGAAATCTGCTGCCCTCATTGGCTCTGGCTTACTCATAACTCCAGATCCCTAGCAACTGACCCGCCCTCTGAAAACGACCACAGCAATCCACTCCATTCAAAGGATATGATAAACAAGTGCTGCCATAAAATCATGATACATAGGAACAGAAGTGGGCCATTCAGCCCATGGAGTCTGCTCCGCCATTTAATGAGAATCCTCAATTCCACATTCCTGCCTTTCCCTCCTCTTGATTCCCTTAATGATTAAAAATCTGTCAATCTCAGCCTTGAATATACTTAATGACCCAGCCTCAACAACTTTTTGCAATAAAGAAGTAAACAGATCCACCAGCCTCAGAGAGATAATATTCCTCCTTATCTCTGTCTTAAAACGTGTAGCCTCTTATTCGGAGATAATGCCTTCTGGCCCTAGGCTCTCCACAAAGAGAAACTGCGTTTGCATATCTACCATGTCAAGTCCCCCAGGAATTTATGTTTCAATAAGGCCTCTTCTCATTTTCCTAAACCCCATTAAGTGTGACCCAACCTAGTCAATTGTCCTTACAAAGACAGTTCCTGATACCTGGTATCAGCCTAGTGCACCTTTACTGGACTGCGTCCAATGTCAGTATATCTTTCCTTAGGTAGGGGCCCAAAGTGGTTCACAGTATTCCAGCTGTGCCCTTTCCAGCAACACGCAAATCGCAAAAATAAAACAGTTCAACAAATGGCAAGACCCAAACAACAGAGATGAGGCAGATTATACGTCTGAAAAGCAGTACATTGGGTCTCTGCTGCCTCAGAGCACCAGGGACCGAGGTTCAATTCCAGTTTTGGGCGACTGAATCAATGGAGCTTACACATTCTTTTTAGAATCCCTACAGTGTGGAAACAGGCCCTTTGGCCCAACAAGTCCACACTAAACCTCAGAGCATCCCACCCAGACACATCCCCCTAATCTACACCTTCCTGAACACTACGGGCAATTTAGCATGGCCGATCAACCTAACCTGCACATCTTTGGACTGTGCAGGAAACCGAAGCACTTGGAGGAAACCCACGCAGACACGGGGAGAATGTGCAAACTCCACACAGACAGTTGCCCGAGGCTGGAATTGAACCCGGGTCTCTGGTGCTGTGAGGCAGCAGTGCTAACCACTGTGCCACCATGCCGCCCATTGTCTGCATGGGTTTCCTCTGAGAATCCAAGAGATATGCAAATGCAAAAGGGTCATGCCAAATTGCCTCTTGGTGTCCAGGGACGTGCAGGCTAGATAGATTGGCCATGGTAAATGCAGGATTACGTGGATGGGATAGAGAGCTGGGTCTGGGTGGGATGCTCTTCGGAGGGTCAGTACAGGCCTCTTACAGTCCTCTAAAATTCTATGATTCTAAACGTTTCCACTGTCCCAGGTATTTCCTCTTCCCAGTGCAGAGTCACAAACCCAGAGATTTGAGAGCGTGCTCATTCCATCAACGTACACTCATTGCTAAGCCAAAAAAAGCCATCACCTAGAATGTACATTCACACAGCCACAAATAAAAGCTCTATCACTTAAATGTTCTAATTGTTCATAGCTGCCTTTATTCTATAAATAGGAAAAACACTCTCATAGACAAAACTACTACATTTCAACAGATCATAGACAGCCTACAGTTCTGATGGGTTCAGCCAACTTAAGCAATTTCTGCTTTCCTGTTAAAATGTGTTTAAGATCACCTCTCATCTTTCTGATCGTCAACCTGCTCAGCCTTTCCCCACTAAACAATCGCTCCATTGCAGTAAACAGCTGAGTGAACCTTTCCTGTAATGCCTCCATCACAAGCACATCCCTTCGACAACAGAGAGACAAACAAAACAGTATAGAGAAACCCATGTGTAGTCTCACCATTGCCCTGTTTAGTTGTTTAAGTGATCCCTATGCTAATACCCATCTCTCCAAGATGCATCAATTCCCACTGGGTTCATTCTTGGAACTTACATCACATGATCTTCTGCCTCCATGCTTCTGTCATTGATTGGCCAACATCTCATTGGCGCTCCGTCTTTGCAGAGTAGAGCTTCCAACAGCCCCTACCCAGGATTGGCATGGTGCTTCAGGAACTGAAGCCCAATTTCCAGGAGGCTGCTGGAGGAAAAACCACAATTTTGTACAGAAAGTGGATTTTCTTTCTCCGGTCATCTTTCTTTTCAATCTACTCGTGGGATGCAGGCTTAGCCAACATTTATTTCCTGTTGCCAATTGCTTAGCGGGCAGTCAAGAGATCAGCTGTGTTGCTGTGGGTCTGGAATCATATGTAGGTCAGACCAGGCAAAGGCAGCAAATTCATTTCTCATATTAAATGATAATAATGAACCAGAGGTTCTAGAAAAACACAGGTTGTTTTCTCTGGGGCAGCAGAAGCTGAGGAGAGACTTAATAGAAGTCTATAAAATTATGAGATGCATACATAGATTGACAGTCAGAAGCTTTCTCCCCCCCAGAATTGAAATGTCTAAGACTAGGTGGCACGCATATAAGGTGAGGGGAGTGGGATGGGGGGGGGGGATTTCAAAGGAGATGTGCGTGGTAGGTTTTATATACAAAGAGTGGTAGGAGTCTGGAACATGCTGCCATGGGTGGAGGAGGAGGCTGCAGATATTTAAGGGACTTTTAGATAAGCACATGAATATGCAAGGAATGGAAGGATATGGACTAAGGGCAGGCAGAAGGGATTAATTTAATTTGGAGTCATGTTCAGCGCAATGACATGGGCCAAGGGGACCGTTCCTGTGCTGTACTGTCCTATGTTCCACGTAGATGGGTTTTCATGACAGAAGTCAACAGTTTACAATCATTTGGCTAACACCATTATTCCAAATCTGTACTCACTTCAAATTTCACCTTTGAGACTTTGGCCCCCCCAGTCCATACCCCCAGAGGTTCCTAACAGTAACCCTCTACACCACAACTTCATTTGACCATATATGGTATTGGAAAGGGGGCGAAAAAAAAAGGGCAATTCAGGTGACAGTCATGGATCAGGTTTGTCAGTCTTATTTGTTCTCCAACTGACTTAGGTTGAAACCTCCAAGAACAGGTTTAATCACATTTGTCAACCCTAATGCAAAGCATTAATAAAACAGACTATTATTCAGTTAGTGAGTTTCACTGTCAAGAATCTGAAACCATACACACCCCGTGCAACCAACTTCCAATCATTTCTTTTCAAAAGCCAGCATAGTGCTACATTAATCCTCACGAGCTCCAATATTTTTGCCAGCGATTGCTTACAGCAGTTTCACAAGATGTACCTTGAAATTCTTGGAAGACTTCAGGGCATTCCTGGAGATTTACTGGCAACACTGTAGTGAAACTGAAGAATTTAAAACAGCATCCCTCTGTTGTGAACTACGGGCACTGAAGGCTGATGTGACAATTTCAATCAATTACTGCTTTAAGTCAGGGCCAGACCGAGTAACGTCAGTCTCCAATAACAGTCAGTTATCAACACACACTGAGCAAATCACTCCCTCGGAAAAAGCCTGCATCTTGCTTGTGAGATAAGTGTTTGGGGACCAAAAGGATTTTAAAAAACCAGAGAGAGTGTGGAGGCAGAGGTCAGGAGGCAGCTATGAACAATAAGGCAAAGGATTTCAGGCCCAGTTGCTGTTGCCACGGCTACCGACCGGTAAATTGGTAAATCTTAATGCTTCACAATTGAGTCAGTGAAGGAAAACCAGCCCCAGGGTACCATATCCCAAGGGAATGTTAGATTTAAATGGATTGGAGTGCTTCTTAAAGAAAAGGGACAAATGAGAACCAATCTTTATAAGTGCAAATACTTAACTTGAAGAGTAACTGGAAGGCTTTAAATGTCTCTCAGCAGTAAATAATTAAACTTTTAAAAATAACATGTTTGACTGTAAGGCAATGATACATTACACTTAACTCATGTCTAGTGCTCCCCACCCAACCTCTCAAATGAACAAGGCATTTTGTTTTTTGAAAAAAAAAAAGGACATAATACCTCTCACTTGAGAAAACACAAAACTACCAGCAATAACTGCTTCTCCAAAGATCTGGAGGCAAGGACCCAACAAATGGTGACCTTCAATCTTCATGCCCACAACAAAAAAAATCCTCAAAGTTGTCATCTTTGATGACCACAGATCACAGGGAACTGCATCCTGAATGACCTAGTGGAGGCAGATACCATAGGGGCGTTTAAGGGAGTTTTAGATAAGCACATGAATATGCAAGGAATGAAAGGATATGGACCAAGGGCAAGCAGTCGGGATTAGTCTTGTTTGACGCCATGTTTGGCACAACATTGTGGGCTGAAGGGCCCATTCTTGTGCTGTACAGTTTGACCTTCTATGAAATTGCTCTAGATTTGAAAACGTCTCACCCTCTTTTTCAACGTCCTCTGAGGCCTCACCACATGTTTACAGTGACCACAAATCAAACAGACCTTCAGATTGTGGAAAGGGCCTGAGCAAATCAGATATCCTTCAGCTTTGTGCTAGGAAAGACTTCAGGAACTTATAATTCAAAAGTTGACCGAAGATAATTTGACTTTTGGGTACAGTTTACAATTATTGCATTTTAATGGTAAACACATGGAAACTTGATCCAGAAGATTACAGGATCAACCAATGCTCTGTAGTTTATGAAATTACTACTTAAACATGTGACTAGCACCAAATACAATTACACTACTTTAATAGATAAATCGACTCTAGTGTTTCATTTCTTAGGCTTGGCAGATTCTATTTGATCACACAAAGAGAGGTGGGAGTTGGTGTGGGGCGAAATAGCTATTTTCTGGAGGTGGTGAGGGGGCAGGGAGGGGGAAATTGGTGTTGTTAGGTATACAGTGACATTTCCTAGGGTTCAGTACTACACCCACTGCTGTCTTGAAAGACTTTGGGCAAAGTGGGAGTAGGGACGCTGGGGTGGAGAACGTGTTCAGTGTTAATTACAATTTTAAAATGTTCCAGATGACACGAAAAGTTTGGGATTATTTGTGGGTGACACTGCCGCCTCGTAGGACCAGGTCTGATTCCAGCCTTGGCTGACTGCCTGTGTGGAGTTTGCACTTTCTCTACGTGGGTTTCCTCTGGGTGCTCTGGTTTCACCCCACAGTCCAAAGATGTGCAGATTAGGTGGATTGGACATGTTTAATTGCTCAGTGTCCAGGAATGTGCAGGGTAGGTGGGTTAACTGTCAGAAATGCAGAGTTACAGGGATAGGGGAAGTTGGGCGGGGGGGGTGGTGGTGGAATGCTCTTCAGAGGGTCAGTGAGGACTCGATGGGACAAATGGCCTGCTTCCACACTGTAGGGACTCTATGATAACAAGCATCAAGGAAGATGGTAACAGACTTCAAGGGGCCAGTAAAACACCAAGCAACACACATTGCGGGAAATGCGAGAAGGATGAAAAGGAGAGATAATACAAGCTCACTGGCGTAATTCCCAGAAAGACACAACCAAAGTCACCTCTAAGCTGCAGCCTGAAAGAAACCTCGCAGTCCGCACACAGGTCAGGCCCTGTGAAGTTGCAAAAAACACTTTTAAAAGGGCCAATGGATATCACAGTGGGCAATTTAGCATGGCCAATCCACCTAAAGTGCACATCTTTGGACTGTGGGAGGAAACTGGATCACCCAGAGGAAACCCATGCAGTCACAGGGAGAATGTGCAAACTCCACACAGACGGTTGTCCAAGGGTGGGATCAAACCCATGTCCCTGGCACTGTGAGGTGGCAGTTCTAACCACTAAGCCACCTTGCCACTCCATACAGGAAGGATGTGGCCAAAAGCTCTCAACAGAAGAGATGGTGTCTCTTTCTCTCTACAATAAAAAGTACCTAAGCCTGAAGAAAGGCCATTCATTTTCTCAGTATTTGTGTGAGCTATGTCTTTTAACCAGTAACTACGAAAATTTCTGAACCATTCACTCCATGCCTCCTGCAAGAAATTGAGAAGTACCTAAGGAAGAGAGATTGATGAACAGCAAATTCTGATAATGAAAAGAATCATCTCAGTGAATCCAGAGGACAGGGGCCATTGAACTGCCTCCATTTGTGTTAGGGGTTTAGCGAAAACAAAGTTATTGTCTCTGTAGGTATGTTGAGGGAGTTGTACAACAGGATTAGAATTTTAAACAAGGAGAGTTATAATGGCTCATAATTGTTTACCTCTAGCTAGAATCTATTTCTTTGTAATAGATAGAAATTGCTTAATTATAGAAACCTGGTCTATGCTTCCTGTTAATGTGGATCTAAAAGACACAAAAATTGGAGTTATTTATGAACTTTTATAAAATGGTTAAAAGCAAGAAAAGCATTAATTTCCATCTTGCTGCTCTTTTGAGGTGTAATACAGGTAAGAACATACAAGAATCCATATGCTTTCAGCCATAGCAGAAAGCACAAAAGCCAGGATGTCAGAACATTAATGTTAAGCAATCAAAGGTCAAAAGGAGGAGTGGAAATAAACATAACTATTCAAAATTGTTTTACTATATATTGTACATATTTTGACCTGGATGAGAAAAACAAAAACTGGCAGTTATGAAGCATCAGAGGAGCAGGAAAGTTGACGTTTCAGGTCAGGGCCCTTCTTCAGAAACAGAAGGGTCCCGATCCGAAACATCAACTTTCCTGCTCCTCTGATGCTGCCTGTTCTGCTGTGTTCCTCCAGCTCTACACTGTGTTATCTCCGACTCCAGCATTGGCAGTTCTTGCTATCACTGGTGGTCATGAAGGATGTGGCCAGAAGATTTCATAAATGAAAGATGGTGTCTCTCGCTCTCTCCTTCTGTCGGCAGTAAAAAGTACCTAAAGCACAAAGAAAGACATTTTCCCACAAACGCGCAATAGCCAAGTTTGTAGAGGACACAAAAATAGGTGAAAATGCAAACACAAAAGACTCTGCACAGAAAATCGTACAGGTCAAACAA
Organism: Ginglymostoma cirratum; assembly: GCA_024137785.1. Classification (NCBI taxonomy): domain Eukaryota; kingdom Metazoa; phylum Chordata; class Chondrichthyes; order Orectolobiformes; family Ginglymostomatidae; genus Ginglymostoma; species Ginglymostoma cirratum. The sequence goes on from JAHRHZ010000002.1 coordinate 19,421,650, forward strand.
GTGGGGGAAAATATACTCGTCAGGCATAACATAATATGGGAAAGTGTGAGGTTACGCATTTAGACAAGACGACTAGAGGAGCTGAACATTATTTCAATGGAGGAAGACTACAGAAACTGGCAGCGCAGATGGATTTGAGAGTCCTTGTGCATGAATTGCAAAAGATAGCATCCAAGTTGAGAGGTGATTGGGAAGGCAAACGGAACATTGGCCTGTATTTCATCAGGAATAGAGTTTTAAAATATGCAGTTCTCAGGAGTTCGAACAGACACTTTTACATATGTACTAAACATACAGAATACTGTTCTTTTCATTACAACCCTCTGGCACAGTGGTTCTTCTCAGATCTAGATTGTTTGCCCGACTGTTGATTTCAGAAGTCCAAGTTACACATTTCATTAGTGTGTGCAGTGTGTTCAAAGCTGCTGAAAGGCTGCAGAGATCTACTCGAAGAGTTCTAGGGATCCATAATTGTGGGTGGACTACAGAAAATAGGATTATGCTGCTCAGGGTGGAGGCGGCGAACAGGCTGTTAAAATGGTGCAGAGCTGGGGCAGAGAGAACAAAAACATGGCTGGAGGGTCAGTAACCAGGTTTAAGGCGATTGGCAACAAAAATCTAAGGGACAGGTTTCACAGAGGCAAATGGGAGGCAAGGTCAGAGAGTGTGAAACTAACTGGAGATAGGACAGTCCGGAAGGGCTGAATCACGTCTTTGTGTGTCAGGCAAGTAGGAAGTTGGAGACATCAGCAGCATTAGCAACACAGATGCCGAGATGGTCAAAAGCACAAACAGCCAGTTTCGCCTGCAGTCAGCTAACCAGAAATATCAACAGTGACAAAGATTAAAATAAACTAATGGAAATCAAACCCCTACCTAAGAATAGTGATTCAACATACACATTTTCATCAAAACGTGAAGATTTGAGAGCACCCTGTACATTCTCTGCTTGTGCGTGCGTCTTCACGGGGTTTTATTTCAATGAATGGTTTGTGGTTTAACCCATGTAAAATGTTGCAGAAACTTGAAGATGCTTCCTGCAATCCTCGCATAATGGTATCTGTACAGATTCTCAGCCCAATGGTCCTCAGATCCCTTCTTCCCTGTGCAACTGGCATTAGGCCCTCGCAATTACTCACGCTACCCACCACTTCCCTCCACATCAATAAACTCTTAAAAGATGTACGTACATGCAAGCATGAATACTGTGCTCAATGAAGCGAGGACTGATCACTTCTGGCACACTCCCAGGAAAAGCCCTGAATGCCGAAACTGGTGGTCTGTTCCTTTGCTCAGCACTTGTAATCGGACATCTGGAGCTGTGACCCACATACTTCCAACTATTCATACACAACCATGATGGGGTCTTGACCGGTTAGGAGAATTTAAAACTAGGGGTCACCACTGAAACATAAGGGGCAGCTCATTTAAAACACAAATGGAGGAGAACTTTCCTCACTAGGCGTTGGGAGTCTTTCAAACTGTCTTCCTCAAGAGGGAGTAGAAACAGTCTTCTAATCTTTTTAAGGCAGAGGCAGATAGATTCTCAATAAGCAAGGGGATGAAAATTTATTTGGGGGGGGGGGGGGGAGGTCTGAGGGTGTAAACAGACATGGAGGGTAATAAGATCAGCTATGATCTTATCAAATGGTAGGGTGGGCTCAAAGAGCCAAGACACTTGCTCCAATTCATAAGTGACGTTGCTACACCTACCTCAGGTTCCTGGGCTGGGTTGCAGTGATCGGGACCAGCTATCAGTCTTGCACGTGCGATATAAAAATAAACTTCCCCTTTCAAGACGTGCATGTTTGCCTGCAGCACAAGACTTTGACTCAACAGAACAGCAACACCTTTAAAGGCGATCTCATACCCCAAAGACATTTTGCAGGAGCATTATAAAACAAAACACTAATTCCAAACCACCCAAGGAGAGATATTAGGATTGGTCAAAAAGGGCAGATTTTAATGTAGAATCTTAAAAAATAGGAAAGCAAGGTCGAGAGGTGCCAGGAGGTAATTTCAGAGCTTGGGACCCTGTAAACTGAGGGTTACCAAGTGGAGGAGTGATTTTAAAAACAAAATGAGGAACGCAAAGAAAGAGGCCAGAATTGTGAGGTGTATTGCTGTCTTGGAGGAGTTGGGCGAGATGACAACAATGGGAAGTCCCTGATATAACAGTGTGGAGTTGGAGGACCCTTCCCTGACCCGAAACGTCAGTTTCCTGCTCCTCTGATTCTGCCTGGCATGCTGTATTCCTCCAGCTCCACACTGTGTTATCTCAGACTCCAGCATCGGCAGTTCTTACTACCTTAGATAGGAAGTGCCTGGCACAACAACCACACCAGGTGTCAACCCCTCTCTCAGCACCTCCACAGGCACTCAGTGCACAGAATAAGAGAGTTACAATTTGCCTGAACCCCTTCCTCCAGTGTATTGGAAAGCACGCAGCTGTGAAATTCATTCAAGCTCATCTGTAAGGCCTGCCACAGTTAACTCAACTGTGAAAAATGGCAACGGGGAGGGGAGGCATCAGAAGGCAGACTGCACCTATGGAGGAGGTCACAGCACCTTCAGGATGGACTGGAATGGGTGACAGGAGGGAAGAATCAAAAAATTTAAGCATCTCATTTGGAAGATGGGATTTCCCACAGCATAGCATTTCCTCAGTTCTGCACTGGATCCTGTGATTTGAACAGCTGAATTTAGTGACCTAGTGGTTAGCACTGCTGCCTCACAGCACCAGGGACTCAGGTTTGATTCCACCTTCGGGCGACTATCTGTGTGGAGTTTGCACATTCTCCCTGTGTCTACATGGGTTTCCGCGAGGTGCCCTAGTTTCTTCCCACAGTTCAAAGTTATGCAGGTTAGGTGGACTGGCTATGCCAAATTGCCCTTAATGTCCAGGGGTGGGATAGGTCTGGTTTGGATGCTCGGAGGGTTAGTGCAGGCTCAATGCGATGAATGGCCTCCTTCCACACTGTTAGAATTCTATGAATTCATGGTGACAGATTTGCCAGAGTTTGCATTCTTGCATCCCTGCATCCCAGGAAAATATTGAATTTATAGCAAAGATCACTTGGCTCAACATGTTTAAGTTTCTCATGAATCTCCTTGCACCAAATTTCATCTACACTACCTGAAATTTTGTTTTCTGTTTTAGGCAGAATCACAGTGTGGAGAGCGAGAGAGAGAGAGAGAGAGAGAGAGCGAGACGTCAGCTTCAGCTGTCGTATGTGTCTCATTATCATTATAACCTTTCATGTAACCCTCACAATGGTAGATGAAACACAACAGCAGCAACTTGTATTTAACTGTAAGCAACAGCTTTCAACAATGAAACACGCTCCTAAACTCATTCCTGGGAGTGTTATCAGACCAAATATGACCAAAAAAAACAAAACTGTTGGAGAAACTCAGCAGGTGCTGGCAGACTCTGACTCTTCCCCAGAATTGTTAGCAATGAGGGAAAAGTGGTATTTATGCTGAAGCCAAAGTTTGGTGGGAGGGGGAAGAAGGGGAGAGATGAGTGGATAGGTGGAGATAGAGACCACAGGGAGAGAGCTAAGAAAGGAGTAGGTAAACAAGGGGATTATGGACAGAAGAAAAGTTGAATAAATGATAATAAGAACTGGGAGTAGGAGAAAATGGGTGAACTATACTGAATGCAACCCATTTAATGTAATAATGCACCGAGGAGTATGTGAGGATGGGTGACTATGCTAAAAGCAGCCCATGTCAGAACAGAACTGGGTGCAGGAGAGATAAAAAGAATGGAAGGATGGAATCAGATCTCAAAAAGTTATTGAACTCGATGCTGAGTTCTAGAGGCTACATGGTCCCCAAGTGGATAATGAAATGTAGTTCTTTGAGTTTGCGCTAAACCATGTAGGTTAAGTCAATGACCAACAGCTCATTCGAAGAGGTAGGGTTTTAAGAAGTATCTTAAAAGGAGGAAAGTGATGTTGGGAGGCAGAGGATGTAGGGAAGGGAATTCCAGAGCCTGGAGACAAGGTAAACAATGGGCAATCACCAGGGGTGGAAAGATACGAGAGGACTGTGGAGCTGGGGAAATGTGACAGGTTTGGGGGGCGGGGTGGAGTGGGTAGGGTGTAGAAACCACGGGAGGATTTGAAAACAAGGATGAAAATCTTTAAACTGATGCAGACGAAAAGATCTTACAAGGCACCAATACAACGATGACAAGCAACGCAGTTAGCCCCAGTGTCCTGGGATCAAAAACAGTCATCAGCATGCTGGCATTAGCATGGATTTACTGCATACTAATTTTGCCACATTGCAAGAGCTTGCAACAAAGCAGCTCAATGATTGCCCAGCGCTAACATGAAGTACAAGGGGTTGTGACGGGTGCTACTTAAATGAAGGTTCCTGCTGTCATTGAACACTTTGCAGTGAGACTGTTGGATAGGCCAATGTCACACAGCTCTCATGGGGGAGAGCGGGGGGCACAAAGAGGTGTTGTCACCTTAGCACATGATCTCAAATGTTTTCAATTCACTCTGACCCCTGGATGGTTCTGTGTTTTGAAGAGCAGCTAGAATAGTCCATGACCAGAGGATCAACGACAACTAAACATTACTGAGCAATTATTAAAATAAAAGCCAAAAGAACTGCAGATGCTGTAAATCAGGAACAAAAACAAAGTTGCTGGAAAAGCTCAGCAGGTCTGGCAGCATCTGTGGAGGAAAAAACAGAGTTAATGTTTCAGGTCCGGTGACCCTTCCTCAGAACTGATGGTGGCTGGGAAAACGTCAGTTTATATCCAGAAAATAGGGAGGTGGGTGGGGTAGGGAGTAAACGATAGGATAGAGCCCAAAGAGAGAGAGAAAGACAGTTGGACAGACAAAGGAGTTGCTAATGATCAGGCTGGGAGGGTGAATCGTTGTTAATGGGGACTGTTAGTGACTAACAACGGGGGGTGTGTAGTGGCAGGCTATGTGGTAACAAGGCCTGGTGTGTGGGGTGGGGGGCTGGGACATGGGGGGAGTTTAGGCCCTAAAATTATTGAACTCAATATGGAGTCCGGAGGGCTGTAGGGTCCCCAAGCAGAAAATGAGGTGTTGTTCCTCCAGCTTGCGCTGGGCTTCACTGGGACACTGTAGCAAGCCGGAGACAGAGGTGTTGGCCACGGAGCAAGGTGGTGCATTGAGGTGGCAGGCGACAGGTGGTTCAAGGTCTTTTTTGCAAGCAGAACGCAGATTAAAACGTAGATTAAAATAAAAGCCTTACCCTCCTTCCTGAAACGTTGCAGAGCTTGGCTCACAGGTTGCCTATTGCACATGAGCATTCATCCACTCCCACCCAAAACTGTCTACATCACTGCCTGTGCACCGTACCTTCAAAGATTCATTCAATCATTCAGCACGGAGCAGCTGAAGTGTCCTCCAACATTACTGACTGCTTGCACCATCAAATAAAGAAACCCCCCATGTTTCGCTCCCTTCAATCCCTAAGGCAAAAATCAGGGCCTACAAATCAAGGTTAACAGATCAATGATCTCCCAGTTTATTAAGCAAGCTTTGGGCTCATGGTTCATAAGAACTAGGAGGCAATTCAGCCCCTCTGCTCGGCTATTTAACAGCATCGTGGTTGACCTCATCGAGACCTTAACTCCACTTTCAAGCCTGCTCACTATAACACTTTAAGCCATTACTAATTAAAAACCTGTCCTCCTCCTCCTCCTCAAATTTATTCAGTGTCCTGGTGTTCACTGCATTCTGAGGTAGTGAATTCTACAGATTCACAACCCTTAGAGTAAACTAATTGCTCATCTTTGTTTTAAATCTGACACCCCTTAGTCTAATTCATTCTCAAATGCCCCATGGGAGATACATCTCCTCCACATCGTCAATCTCCCATAAGAACTAAGAACATAGAGCAGGCCATCCGGCCCCTCGAGCTTGCCCCGCCATTTAATAAGATCATGGCTGATCTTTTTGAGACTCAGCTCCACTTACCCGCCCACTCACCATAACCCTTCATTCCTTTACTGTTCAAAAATTTATTGAGCCTTGCCTTAAAAACATTCAGAGAGGAAGCTTCAACCGCTTCACTGGGCAGGGAATTCCTCAGATTCACAACCCTTTGGGTGAAGAAGTTCCTTCTGACCTCAGTCCTACATCTGCTTCCCTTTATTTTGAGGCGATGCCCTCTAGTCCTAGTTTCACCTGCTAGCGGAAACAACCTCCCTGCCTCCACCTTATCTATTCTCTTCATAATCTTATATGTTTCTATAAGATCTCCCCTCATTCTTCTGAATTCCAATGAGTATAATCCCAGTCTACTCAGTCTCTCCTCATAATCCAACCCTCTCAACTCTGGAATCAACTGAGTGAATCTTGTCTGCGTCCCCTCCAGTGCTAGAATACCTCTTCACAAGGAAGGAGAACTGCGATAGGGTTAGAGTACTCCAGGAGTGGCCTCACCAGGGCCCTGTACAGCTGCAGCATAGCCTCCCTGTTTTTAATCTCCATCCCTCTAGCAATGGCAGACAAAATTCCATTTGCCTTTTTAACTACCTGCTGCACCTGCAATCCTACTTTTAGCAATTCATGCACAAGGACACCCAAGTCCCTCTGCACAGCAGCGTGCTGCAATTTTTTACCATTTAAAACATAGTCCATTTTGCTGTTATTCCTACCAAAATGGATGACCTCACACTTATCAACATTGTACTCCATCTGCCAAACCTTTGCCCACTCACAGACTATCTATATCCCTCTGCAGACTTTCAGTGTCTTCTGCACACTTTGCCCTACCACTCACCTTCGTGTCATCTGCAAATTTTGACACACCACACTTAGTCCCCAACTCCAAATCATCTATGTAAATTGTAAACAATTGTGGTCCCAACACTGATCCCTGAGGCACACCACCAGCCACTGACCGCCAACCAGATAAACACCCATTTACCCCTACCCTTTGCTTTCTACTGGTCAACCCATCCTCTACCCATGCTAATACATTATCTGTAATACCGTGCAACTTTATCTGATGTAGCAGCCTTTGGTGTGGCACCTTGTCAAATGCCTTCTGGAAATCCAGATACAGCACATCCACAGGTTCCCCATTGAGGACATTACTTGCATGGTGGACAAAGAATTCCACCAAATTAGTTAAACATGACCTACCCTTCATGAACCCATGCTGGGTGTTCCCAGTTGGACAACCTATATCCAGATGTCTTGCTATTTCTTCCTTAATGATAGATTCAAGCATTTTCCCCACTACCGAAGTTAAGCTAAATGGCCTATAGTTATCAGTTTTTTGTCTACTTCCTTTTTTAAACAGTGGCATCACATTGGCTGTTTTCCAATCTGCAGGAACAACCCCAGAGTCCAGTGAATTTTGGTGAATAATTACCAGGCATTTTCTATTTCCCCTATCACCTCTTTTAGTACCCTGGGATGCATTTCATCAGGACCAGGAGACATGTCTACCTTTAGCCCCATTAGCTTGCCCAGCACTGCCTCCTTAGTGATAATCATAGTTTCTAGGTCCTCACCTGCTATAACCTTCTTGCCATTAGTTTTCGGCATGTTATTTATGTCTTCCACTGTGAAGACCGACATGAAATAACTGTTTAATGTCTTGGCTATTTCCTCATTCCCAGTTATTAAATTGGCCTTCTCATCCTCTGAAGGACCAATGTTTACTTTCGCCACTCTTTTACGATTTACATATTTATAGAAACTCTTGCTGCCTGTTTTTATATTCCGAGCTAGTTTACTCTCATAATCTATCTTACTTTTCTTTATAACTTCTTTTGTCGCTTTCTGTTGGCCTTTAAAAATTTCCCACTAATCTTTTTTGTATGTGTTTTTTTTTCCAGTCTGATACTTTCCTTTATTTCTTTTGACATCCATGGCTGGTTCTGTCTTTTCCTACAGTTCTTCCTTACCACTGGAATATACTTCTGCTGAGCACTGTGAAAAATTATTTTGAAAGTCCTCCACTGTTCCTCAATTGACCCACCATAAAGTTTTTGCTCCCATTCTACCTTAGCTAACTCCTCCCTTATTCCTTCATAGTCTCCTTTGTTTAAGCACAGGACATAGGTACTGGATTTAACCTTCTCATGCTCCATCTGTATTTTAAATTCAACCGGACTGCGATCGCTCCTTCCGAGACGATCCCTAACTGTGAGATCATTAATTATTCCTGTCTCATTACAGAGGACTAGATCTAGGATAACTTGCTCCCTCGTAGGTTCCATTACATATTGTTCAAGGAAATTATCGCGGATGCATTCTATGAGCCCCTCTTCGAAGCTGCCATGACCAATCTGGTTTGACCAATCGATATGTAGATTAAAATCCCCCATGATAATTGCTGTACCATTTTTACATGCGTTAGCTATTTCTATGTTTATTGCCCACCCCACCACGATGTCATTGTTTGGTGGCCTATAGGCCACACCTATCAGTGACTTCTTCTCCCTGCTATTCCTAATTTCCACCCAAATGGATTCAACATTTTGTTCAGTAGAATCTATGTCATCTCTCACTACCACCCTGATATCATCCTTAAAACTCAGAGCAACACCACTTCCCTTACGTTCCTGTCTGTCCTTCCGAACAGTTTGATACCCCTGGATATTTAATTCCCAGTCATGACCATCCTGTAACGGCCACTAAATCATACCCATTTGCCATGATTTGCACCGTCAACTCATCCACCTTGTTTTGAATGCTCCGAGCATTCAGATAAAGTGCCCTTCTGCCAGTTTTTGCACCTTCTTTTTGGGTCCTATTACCTCCATTACTAACAGCTCAAGTTCTCCTTCCCTTTAACTTTTTTCCTAATTTTCAATGGAGTTGAAGCTTCCTCATCACCTGCTAACCTGCAGCTTTGCCATACATTAATTGTTATTTTCCCTCTAAACTCACTTTTCCCTTCCCCCCTACTTACTAGCTTAAAGTCCTATTAACCACCTTATTCACCCTTTTCGCCAGAACGCTGGACCCGGTCCTGTTCAGGTGGAGTCTATCCCAGCCATATAGATCCCTCCTGTCCGAGAACTGATGCCAGTGCCCCATGAAAAGGAAACCCTCTTTCCCACACCACTCTTTTAGCCACGTGTTTACTTCCTTGATCCTTGCCTCCCTGTGCCAATTTGCACGTGGCTTGGGCAGCAATCCAGAGGTTATGACCCTTGCAGACATTTTTTTTTTTTAAACTTTAGTTCCTAGCTTTTCATAATCCTGAAACAGGTCTTTTTTCCTAGTCCTGCCTATGTTGATGGTACCTACGTGGACCACAACAACTGGGTCCTCCCCCTCCCTCTCTAGTATCCTCTCAAGCCGGTCAGAGATGTCTCGCACCCTGGCACCGGGCAGGCATCACACCATGCGGGATTCTCTATCCTGCTCACAAAGGACACGGTCTATCCCCCTGATGATGGAATCCCCTACAACTACAATCTGTCTTTTTGCTCCCCGCTCTTGAATGGCCTCTTGGACCATGATGCCTTGGTCAGTTGACTCATCCTTCCTGCAGCCCTGTTCCTCATCCACACAGGGAGCAAGTGCCTCATACCTGTGGGACAATGTCAAGAGCTGCGACTCCTGCGTTCCTGTCTGCAGGGTCCCTCTACCTGCCTCACTTGCAGTCACACACTGCTGTCCCTGCCCACCGATCGAATTAACATTAGTTAATCTACTAGGTGTGACTGCCTCCTGGAACATGGCATCCAGGTATTTCTCCCCCTCCCGGATGTGCCGCAGTGTTTGGAGTTCGGATTCCAGCTCATCAGTTAGATATTACTTCAATTAGATATCCCCTCATTCCTCTGAATCCTATTAAGCATAGGCCTCAACTGCTCAATCTCTTCTCATAAGGCAAGCTTTTCGCAGAATTCCTACAGGGTAGGGGCATTTGGCTCATCAAGTCCGCTCCAACCCTCTGAAGAGCATCTCACCCATACCCACCATATCCCTATCACCCTGCATTTCCCACAGCTAATCCATCTAACCTGCACATCCCTGGACATTATGGGCAATTTAGCATAGCCAATCCACCTAACCGGAGCACCCAGAAGAAACACACACCCATGGAGAAAACGTGTAAGCTCCACAGAGACATCACCCAAGGCTGGAATCGAATCCAGGCCCCTAGCACTGTGAGGCAGCAGTGCTAACCACTAAACCACTGTTCAACCTATCTTCCCTCCTATTCATCTCTCCAATAAATTTACCGAACATTGTCTAAAGTGCCTCCAGATCCTTGTGGTATTCTTTTTCCAAGATGAATTGTCATTTTTTTAAAAAAAATCAACTGCACACTTTCATTTACACATTATGAATAAACTATCTATCAAATAAGTGCCATACCAGACATCTCCATACCAAACTGAGCAGCGCAAACTCTCAACTGTACAGATTTTTATAGCTAGTTTGTTACACCCTAGAAAAATACGTCAGTCAATCTGTCTGGGCATCATCTATATATAGCATTACAGTCACACTTACTGCATACAGACTGACACTATCACATGCATTTCCACTGTGCTATATTGTGACAGGTACCTGGACCATACAGTCATAGACTCAGTCAAACAGCACGGAAACAGGTCCCCTGGCCCAACTGGTCTATGCTGACCAGTTTCCTAAACTGAACTAATCCTGTTTGCCTGTGTTTGGCCCATATCCATTTCTACAGAGTGGAAACAGGCCATTCAGCCCAATGAGTCTGCAGCAGCCCACTGGACAGCATCCCAACAAGGCCTCTACTTAATCCCTGTGACCTTGCATTTACCGTGGCTTATCCACCTAGCCCACACATCCCTGGACACTATGGGACAACTTAACATGGCCAATCCTCCCAATCTGCACATCCTTGGCCTGTGGAAGGAAACCAGAGCACCTGGCGGAAATCCATGCAGACGTAGGGAGAACATGCAAACTCCACAAAGTCCCCCAAGGCTGAACTGATCCTATATTCCTGGTGCAGTGAGGCAGCAGTGCTAACCACTGAGTCACCATGTCATCTTCTGAATATCCTTCTGAACCTTTCCTATCCAGGTACCTGTCCAAATGTCTTTTTAATATTGTAATTGCACCCATGTCTATCACTTCCTCTGGTTCCATCTATGCACCACCCGTCATGTGAAAAAGTTGCCTCTCAGGTCGATTTTAAACCTTTCCACCGCTACTCCCCCACCCCTCCCTGCTTGAACGTATGGGCTCTAGTTTTGGTCATACTGGTCGCGGCTGATGCCTGGTAAATAAACCAACACCAAGAAGACACTGTACACATCAACACACTGGCCACCCTAACTTATGTTAGAAACACATCGGAACTGACTACAAGGCTGCTACGACCTCTTGGAATAAGATAGCGCACGAACCAACTGCCACACTTCGCCAGTTACTTTCAAAGACAAAAGACCCCATGCGCACAATGAGCAGGACAAGTGCAGTGTATAAAATGCCATGCAGCAACTGCGAGAAACACTATATAGGACAGACGTGCAGGAAACCCGCCACCAGGACACCAACGCGCAGCAAAATGGCATGACCAACTCTCCCTTGTTTCAATACACTCCTACATAGAACGACATCAGTTTAACTGGGACAAAGTTACAGTACTAGGACAAGCGAGACAAAGGCAAGCACGAGAATTCCTGGAGGCCTGGTTTTCAGCCACTAGTGCAATAAACAAACATGTTGAAATAGACCCAAGCTACATACCACTACGGTACAAAAACCAGACTACCCACACGGACTACTCTCCATGACAGTCCAGACCATATAAATTCGGAGTGGAACAGAACAACAGCGCTTCAGTGCAGTCTAGACAACACCGAAGATGTCACCTAGAATGGAGACGAAACGTTTGCACGAAAACCGGCCAGCTCGGTGAACCAACTGACAACACCAGTATGACAAACAGGAGGCTGGAAGAACACAGTAAGCCGGGCAGCATCTGGAAGAAAGGAGAGTTGACATTTCGGGTCTGGACCCTTCTTCAGAAATGGGGGAGGGGGAAGGGGACCTTGAAATAAAAAGAAAAGAAAAGAAAAGAGAGAGGCGGAGGCGGCAATAGAAGGTGGATAGTGGGGCAGATAGGTGGGAGCGAAGACGGACAGGTCAAGGAAGCGGGGACGAGGGGGAGCTGGTTTTGGGATGAGGTTGGGGGTGGGGAGATCTTAAAGCTCGTAAAGTCCACATTGAGGCCACTGGGTTGTAGGGTTCCAAGGCGGAATATGAGGTGCTGTTCCTCCAGTTTTCAGGTGGCATCGTTGTGACACTGGAGGAGGCCCAGGATGGACATGTCGTCCAGGGAGTGGGAAGGGAAGTTGAAGTGGTTCGCAACCGGGACGTATTGCCGTTTGTCGCGAACCAAGCGTAGGTGCTCCACAAAACGGTCTCCTAGCCTCAGCTTGGTCTCCCCGATTAGAGGAGGCCACATCGCGAACAGCGGACATAATAGATCATTAGCAGATGTGCAGGTGAACATCTGTTTAGTGTGGAAGGTTTTCTTGGAGCCTGGGATGGAGATGACGGGGGAGGTATGGGGCAGGTGTAGTACCTCCTGTGGTTTCAGGGAAAGGTGACAGGTGTGGTGGGGCTAGCGGGGAGTGTGGAGCGGATGACAGAGTCATGGAAAGAGCGGTCCCTCCGGAAGGCAGATAAGGGAGGGGAGGGAAATATATCCTTCGTAGTAGGGTCAGATTGCAGGTGGCGGAAGTGGGGAAGAATGATGATTTGAATCTGGAGGTTAATGGGGTGATACTTGAGGACAAGGGGAATTCCATCTTTGTTTTTATTGTGGGGAGGGGGTGAGAGGGCTGAGGTGCGGGAAATGCAAGTGATACAGAGGAGGGCATTTTTGACTACTGAGGGGGGGGGGGGGAAATTGCAGTCCTTGAAAAACGAGGACATCTGGGATGTCCGGGAGTAGAACACCTCATCTTGGGAGCAGATGCAGAGGAATTGGGAATAGGGGATCGCACCCTTGCAGGAAGGTGGGTGAGAGGTGGCGTAGTCTAGGTAGCTGTGGGAGTCAGTGGGCTTGAAATAGATATCAGTTTCCAGGTGGTTACAAGAGGTGGAGCCATGGGAGGTCCAGGAAGGAGAGAGAGGTATCAGAGATGGTCCAGGTGAACCTAAGGTTGGGGTGAAAGGTGTTAGTAAAGTGGATGAACTGCTCGAGCTCCTCGTGGGAGCATGAGGCAGCGCCAATAGAGTCATTGATGTAACGGAGGAAGAGGTGGGGGATAGTGCCAGTGTAGTTGCGGAAGACGAACTGTTACAAGTATCCTACAAAGAGGCAGGCATAGCTTGGGCCCATGTGGGTACCCATAGCCACCCCTTTCATCTGTAGGAAGTGGGAGGAGTTGAAGGAGAAGTTGTTAAGGGTAAGTACATGTTCGGTTAGGTGGATAAGGGTATCGGTGGAGGGGGACTGACCGGGTCTGCGGGAGAGGAAGAAGTAGAGGGCTTTTGGACCATCTGCATGGGGAATGCAAGTATACAGGGATTGGACATCCATGGTCAAGATGAGGTGTGGAGGGCCAGGGAATTGGAAGTTTTGGAGGAGGTGGAGAGCTTGGGTGGTGTCCACGATGTAGGTGGGGTGTTCCTGGACCGGGGGGAGAAAATGGAGTCGAGATAAGTGGACGTACGTTCGGTGGGGCAGGAGCAGGCAGAGACAACGGGTCGACTAGGGCAGTCTCCCCAACCCAACCTCATCCCAAGACCAGCCTCCCTCTTGTCCACGCCTCCTTGAACTGTCCATCTTCTCTCCCACCTATCCGCTCCTCCCACCTCACTGACCAACCCCCACCCCCACTTCCTACTTACACACTCACCTCTACTAGCTTCATTCCCGCCTCCTTGACTTATCTGTCTTCTCTCCACTGTCCACCTTCTATCACCACCTCCCCCCTCTCCCTATTTATTTCAGAGTCCCCTTCCCTTTCCCCATTTCCGAAGAAGGGTCCAGACCCGAAAGATCAACTTTCCTGCTCCTTTGATGCTGCCTAGCCTGCTGTGTTCATCCAGCTCCACACCTTGTTATCTCAAACTCTAGCATCGGCAGTTCCTACCATCTCTGGAGGAAAGGAGCAGTCAACGTTTCAGGTATTACCCTTCTTCAGGATGTTTCATCTCTAACAACTCCAATATGACTGACTCTACACCAGTGTTACTGGTTTCTACATCAGGTTTAATCAGCTGGTCTCAAATTGCATAGCACACTGGTTGTCATTGTGTTTTTTTGTCCCCTCTGGGAAGGGGACATTGGTTTAAATTAAAAAGACAGACAAGGCATTATTAGAAAACCCAGTCACTGCCTACAGAAATTTTCTCTCTCGCTGTACTGGAATGAGGAAACATATTTGTTTCTTCCTAGTCTAATTGCTGACAGGATTTCCAGAAGGTCAGTCAATAACTAAGATTTCGAAACTACATTGAATTAAAATTTTTAAAAATTGCATTAAAGACATTGGTGATGCTTTCCAGGCTAGAAGAAAACGCTGGAAACAGAGTATGGTCAGTCAGGATTTAAAACAAAAAGAAAGATTGTAAGATTTTCACAGGGCTGAGCATTAATTCAACAGGCATCTGTCCAAAAGTAGGCCCCATTTCAAGCAAAAAAAAAACAGAGAGGATGCTGGCTCTCAACAATGTTTTTTTTTGCAACCAGATGCTGAGCATTTTCAGCTTGTCAGCTTTCCAACGCTCCATACATACCCTTCCATCAAATACTTGCTGAGGTCATAGAGGTCAAGGTAAAAGTTCAAGCCAAATCAATAAAGACTTCAGTTCACCTCTCAGGAGGGAGGTGGATGGGCAGCCAGATGTCTTTGAACGGGTTGTACAGGAAGACATTTCCACTTGTGGGGGAGTCCAAAAACTAGATGCAAAGAATGTCGCTATTAAATACAAACACAACCTGCCCTCACAAATGGAATTGCAGCCATGTGGAACATTTGAGCTGAAAAATATAGACACATTTCAGGGAAGCACAGGAGGGAGACAGAAATAGAGGGAATATGTTGATAAGTAGAGATAATGTAGGGCAGCAGTACAAACACAGGCATGGACCAGTGAGGTCAAGTGGTCTGTTCTCATGCTGTAAATCTTCTGCTGAACACCATATGAAAATTCTTTCTGCAGGCTCTGCCTTGGGCTCATAAATCCACGATATGCCACAGGAGAGGAAGATTTAAGCCTTAAACAAGAATCTTATCCCTGCATCAACGGCGTTTATTTTGTCCAATTGTCAATTCTCTTCAACAAAAATAAAGTAAAGGTGGTAAATTTTTGTACTTCCTGCCTGGCCCTTAAACATTTCAATGGACAGAACATTCTCTCACAACCGGCTTTTCCATTCTGCACTCTGTTCCAACAATGCCGAACAGCTTCCTAGGTGTCAAGACAACCTGACCACTATTTTTTTTTGGCTGCTTGGGAACAGGCTTAGAGGCAGGAGTTGGGTATCACCTGGTGCACACTGAATGAACTGGGTGGTCGGAGGTACAACCCACTGTTATCCACTCCTGCTGCTGGCTCAAAAGCCCAGTCCATATGCTCAAGATTCCCATCTCGTGCTCAACCAATTCTGGACCCGAGCCAGTGATCGAACAACGGTGAAATAATAATTAGCTGCACTTCTGAACCCTGGGTGGAGGAAGAAAAAGGCAGACACTTGAGTACACACAGAGTCCTCTTTACAGGAGCGCGCCTGCCATCAGCTCCGATGTTGCAAGAGAAACAATTTCAGGCAGAATTGCATTACTCAGGCACAAGTGAAATGAAAAGCTTTCATTCAATACTTGTCACAGTGGGAGGACAGAGTGGCTCCCTGAAGCTCTCACAGGACTGCATACAATGAAACCTTTTTGCACCGTCTTCCTTTCCTATTGAAGGGTTTTGAAATGCAAAGATCCCCTTCATCTTCTCACTACTTAGTTAACAGAACACAAACAGGCATCCAGCCAAATGAATATACACTGCACCGTCAAATCCCATTGATGTGCTCTTCTTCCCTATGCGTGCATTGACTTTCTTCTCCGAAGCACCTACTCTACCATCATCTCAAAGGAAATTTGATTGGCATGGAGGCAAATAAATTTGCAGAGCTAGGCAAATGAGACCGATTGCCTGCTATCTGTAGAGCGATGGATGGGCCAAATAGCCTCTTTCTATGCCACGAATCACTCTATTGACTTATCGACCTAATCTGTTTGCCAGCAATTTCTACATCATTAAGTGATAAGATATGCCCTGAACTCATGATTAGTGAAAATCTCGCAGTTACAGCCAATACTTTGGCTTCTTCGGGTTTCTGCTGATCTTAATAATCGTACCCTAAGAATCAATTGTTTCTAAATCTGGTGTCTAAAACTGCTGGCCTTGTGCTAAATTGCGAATGTCGTCTCGAAAATGGACACCTCCTCCCCATAGCTATATTTGCCTTTTCTGTCCAGGTCCATTTGCCAAATGCCTTCAACAATGTCTATCAAAACCCCAGGCACTTCACCACTTTAGTGCGAACACACACTGCTCCTCCTATTCTCAAGTGAGTCACTCTGTTAAGCACACACTCATTTCATTATTAATGACAGATTATCCAGCGACAAAAAGATATTTCACAGATAAATTCTGCAGAAGCCACACCCAAGGACCATCATTGCAAATAAAGCATCCACATTTGCAAATTACACACGCTCCCCAGTGTCAAACTAAGACGAGAGAAACAAGTAGCTACAGGCACTCGTCAAGTTAACCAGTGTGCAAGGTCTGAAGAATAGCAGGAGACCATTCAGCCACTCAAGCCTTTTTCACCTTCAATGAGTAATGGTGATCTTCACCCACCTTGGCTGCATGACCCATTTTCATGACCCTTGGCTAGCAAACACCTACTGGTCTCAGATTAAGCTAAGATGGTATCAGTTTTATTGACATTTGTTCCATATTTTCTAGGAACCGTTGAACAAATCCTTTCCAAAGTGGTGATAACAAGGTGTAGAGCTGGATGAACACAGCAGGCCAAGCAGCATCAGAGGAGCAGGAAGGCTGACGTTTCGGACCTAGACCCTTCTTCAGAAATGGGGGAGGGGAAGGGGGTTCTGAAATAAATAGGGAGAGAGTGGGAGGCGGATAGAGGAGAGGATAGGTGGAGAGGAGGCAGACAAGTCAAAGGGGCGGGGATGGAGCCAGTAGAGGTGAATGTAGGGAGGAGATAGGTCAGTCCAGGGAGGACGGACAGGTCAAGGGGTTGGAAGAGGTTAGTAGGTAGGAGGAGGGGATAGATGGGAGGAAGGACAGGTTAGGGAGGCGGGGATGAGCTGGGCTGCTTTTGGGATGCGGTAGGGGGAGGGGAGATTTTGAAGCTTGTGAAGTCCACATTGATACCATTGGGCTGCAGGGTTCCCAAGTGGAACATAAGTTGCAGGAACAGCAGCTTTCAGGTAGCATCGTTGTGGCCCTTTCCAAAGCGGTGCTGTTCCACAATCTTGAACAAGGAGGCAACAAAAGCCAAATTGCTGGGAAAGCTCGGCAAGTCTGGCAGCATCTGTGGAGGAGAAAACAGAGTTAACGTTTCCGGTCCAGTGACCCTTACTCAGTTCTGAGGAAGGGTCACCGGACCCAAACGTTAACTCTGTTTTCGCCTCCACAGATGCTGCCAGACTTGCCGAGCTTTTCCAGCAACTTGGCTTTTGTTGCTGATTTACAGCATCCGCAGTTCTTTTGGTTTTTATTGAACAAGGTGGCAACTACCTACTGAAGTTAGCTGGCAAATATTAAACTCCAACAGGGGCACCTTTGAATGAAGATGAAAGGGTCCTGTTGTTCTGTTTAATATATTGCGCTGATTTGGTGACACGCATGTTAATGCTGCAAACTTTCGATCATTGTTGGACAAAGCTAACGGGGTCAGAGAGGGATTTGCAATCTTTAAATACTCAAAATGCCCAAAGTAGTCCTACAGTAGGTGGACTGCAGCAATTTAAGAAGGCAGCTCACCCCCACTTTCTCAAGAGCAACTAGGGACTGACAGCAAGTGCTGGTCCAGCCAGCAATGCCCACATCCCATGAGTGAAAAAGAAAACAAAAAAAAAAAAGACAGCCGAGCTTAAAAAGCAGGAAACTTCTAACGCAAGGCCGTTAGCTGTCACAGGATCAGGTAAATCATGGCTTCAAATCCTTGATCCCCACTGTTAGCCCAGGTTCCTTAATAACACCCAGCGACTCCTGCCAGCAGAGAGGCAATGGCCTAGTGGTATTATCACTGGACTGTTAATCCAGATAATGTTTTGGGGACCTGGGTTCGAATCCCACCATGGCAGCTGGGATTTATTTGAGTTCAATAAATATCTGGAATTAGGGGTCTAATGATGACCATGAATCCATTGTTGATTGTTGGCAAAAACCCATCTGGTTCACTAATATCGTTTAGGGAAGGAAACTGCTATCCTTACCTAGTCTGGCCTACACATGGCTCCAGACCCACAGCGATATTGTTGACTCTTAACTGTCCTCTGGGCAATAAATGCTGCCTAGCCAGTGACACCCTCATCCCATGAATGAATAAAAAAAAAGGTTTGTGAATTTTGCACTTTAACCCTCACTAGGCCAGTGTAGTAAGGGCTACAAAGAACACCAAGACAGTTAGACATTGAGTTAACACAGAGGTCTCTATGATCTAATTGAACAATGTAGTAAGTTTAAGGGGTTGAATGGGCCTTGTCCTGTAACTATGTCAGTGACAAAAGCTCCCTACCAACCTCCTGCAAGCAACATTCATTGAAATGCTTTTTTTATGTAGAATAGCATCCTATGTTCTTTAGAAGCTGTAATCACAGAGAAGCAGATGCCAAGTAACAGCCAATGAGAAGAGAGAGCGTGCAAGACATTGATTTTAAAGAGGGCTTGAAATGACAGGCAGTCTGTTTGTTCCTTTTATCAACTATTGACAAGGATTGGCCATCACTGACAAGACCAGCACACTCCGTACAAATCAACACAATTCAAACAGTCAACAAGAAATCAACTGACCTTCAAAGTGGAAACTATTTAAAAACTGCTAAATTACTTCTTAAGCGGCTGTCAGCTCAATCCATCCCACACCCTGATTTTCACATTACTCCCAAGCCTCACTCTTTCACATATTTCAGGGCTTTCTGCAGCACCACAGCCCTCCAATGTCTCCAAGCACTAACAAATTCATCTGTCCACTATTGGTAGCCAAGATAATGCCAACAAATCAATCAACCTCACCTTGTCCTGCAACGTCCCACACTTACGCTCCTCCTTTAAGCAGCCCCTTACTATCAATTCTCAAATTCCTGGTGAATTGTTTCAACATGTGCTGATGTGGTTCCGTGTTATGTAAACTGATAACACACCAGTGAAAAACCCTGGACCCTTAACTGCATTCAGATACACTCTACATGTAGACAATATGCTTCTTAATTTAAAAAAAAATTCTGCAGCTTATCAGCTCAACTAGGCAATGGGAACACAGAAGTCACTTTTTAGTGACCCTCCCTGCCCCTCGTTACCATTGCTTGTCTGCACCCATCTGTGGTCCAGCTCTGTAATGATCGCATTGCACATTAATAAGCTACATCAAGCTCACACTACCATTGTGTGACCGAGGAATAAGACCATTGCTCCTTTACAATCAATCCTAAATTTCAATTGCAACACTAGTCAATTGCACTACTCTGAAGATACAGTCACCCACAAATGCAGTTTCCTGCTTTCATTCGGCAGCAAGCCTTGCCTTTGTACCATTGGTGTCACAGCCACTGCATGTAACAATGTAACTCAGTCTGTTTGTACTACTTGTGGTTGTATGTGGGCATCTCACTGATAGCAATGGACTGCGAACCTTGTCAAGTTGGGAATTGATCTACAAATGAAGTATCACTTCAACCTGAACTGCCTCTTCCAAATACCCTCTGAATCAAATCAATTCACATTCAAGAAGTAAAACAAAATCTGCAGGAGGGCAAATTGAGCGGACACAGTTGCCCAGAATTTGAGGAGATGGGATCAGATTAGCAGCAATCAGATTCCTCCGGATATAGGGGTGGGTAATCATTACTAACCCACGTTCCAAGAACGATTTTAAAAGAAAGTCTAGACTTGTCACACAAATCATAAAAATTAAAATTGAGTACAAACTGTTTTTGCGAAGTTATTATTTACCTCCAACTGAACAAAAAGTTTCACTTGTTGGTTGACAATGGCAGTGAATCATGCAAACAAGGAAATTAGGAGCAGGAGTAGGCCATTTGGCTCCTCAAGCCTGTTCTGGCATTGAATAAAATAGTGAATGACGACTATTGGGGTCTCCAGTTCACTTGCTTGCTTTCCCTCTAGTTACTACAGCACAATATGCACTAGCTGGTTTGCATACTGCATTTTACTTGAAAGGAAAGGGACACAAACTCCATTTAAAAATCTGCATTAGAACTTAATTTTAAAAGAAATGCAGCAAGTACCTGGAATGCACAGCCTAGGAGCCTGGTGGAGGTATGTTCAATTGTAACTTTCAGAACAAGAAAATGTTTGCAATGCTACTGGGCAGGCTCTATGGAATTAGCTGAATTGTTCTTGCAAAGAGCTGACACAGCAGGGTTGGGTTGAATGGTCTCCAGGGGTAACCATTTGATGATTCAGTGATCAGAACATGACTGTAAATTTGCATGGATGTTTACCTGGCTCTGTCCCCTAGAGAAGAACTAGTGCAGTTATAGACATTGTTCACTGACTCAACATTTAGCTATGTGAAATAAAAACAAAGAACTGTAGGTGCTAAAGATCTGAAATGAAAACAGAAAGTGCTGGGAAACTCAGCAAGTCTGGTAGCATCTGTGGAGAGACAGGCAGAGTGAATGTTTCAAGTCCAGTGACCCATAACCAGAACACTTTAAAGATGTTTCACGCTGTTCTCTCTCCCCACAGATGCTGCCAGACCTGCTGAGTTTCTCCAGCACGTTCTGTTTTTGAATTCGTTCAGAAGAGTTCAGACTCAGAAGTACAGCCCATTACTTCAGAAGAAATACAAAACATTTTGCAGCAAGTGACTTCAAGCGGAAATAGTAGGGATAGGGAAGAGGGTTTGTGCGAGAGTGGGTACAACCCTTGCCTAAGTCAGAAGCTTATGGTTCGAGTTCCACTCTAGGGCATGATAACCAAAGGAGGTGGGTACATTCATTTATTAATTTACTCGGGCATTGTTGGCTGGGCCAACATTTATTGCCTATCCCTAGCTGCCCTGAGCAGAGAATTCAGCATCATGATGATTGAAGTAAGCAGGATGATGGTGCTGATGCAAAGGTCGATGGAAGGTGAAACATTAAGCTGAGTGGGCTAGACAGAGTAGATAGTGAAAAGCTGTTCTAGTTTGTAAAAGAAAGAGAAATGAGAGGGCATGGATTTAAAGTGATGTGCAAATGAAGTAAGAGTGATTTGAGAAAAAAGCTCTCTCAACAGTTAGGGTATGGAATGCACTGCCTGGAAATGTGGAGGCAGGTTCAAATGAGGTATTCTTGAAGGCAGTGGATGATTATTTGGATAAAAATGTGTGCAGGGATTGGGGGGTGGAGGCAGGAGATTGGCACTAGGTACCTGAACATAGAATTTTACATTTCACATCATAGATCAGATGAAGTAGAGGAACAACAACTAAACTGGAATCCATGTGAGTGGGATGGATGGATGGAGTATAATGTTGAAACAACAAAATTTTGATTCCACAGGACAATCATATTACTTCCATGGGGGCATGAAGAGTCGATTCGATTTAACAATGTCTCCAGTGGACGAAAAAAAGCAAAAGAAAGGTTTTAAAAACAAAAGTTGCCGCAAGCTTTGGTTAAGATCTGGAATTCTTCACAGCCAGAAGAGTTCCCCAGGGTTGTCAGTGTTATGCAGCCTGCCCAGCCACATCTGGCAGGACACCAAACATCTGCAAAAGCACATTCCTTTTCTTTTGCGAGTCCCGAAAAATTTTCCAACTAATCATCTCTGGCCTCCCACACACCCAGAAAGTCGCCACCTGTGGGAATCAGCAGAGAGAAAGGCCAGTGGAGGGGGAAAAGAACACAACAGGAATTCAGTAAGTCTCACACTGCAGAATTCCCTGGATAAGGAATACTGGTCATAACTGCACAAGACTGAAGTTTGATACCACACTAGACCTTAATAAAATGCAAGGCCATCCTTCAAGTCCGACTGATGCGCTAGTACTGAGAAATACTAGCTTATTCATAGTAGTGGTTCCAGATTTGAGGAATTTCAATTACATAGATCGATGGCAGCAGTTGGCAATAACTTCCTTGGGGAACAAAATATTCGAAAGGAAATGGGGAGTGGGAGTGGGAAGTTGGAGGGGGGTGTTGGGGGGGGGGGGGG
>JAHRHZ010000002.1:19449043-19465887 GCA_024137785.1 Ginglymostoma cirratum
TTCAAAATCTCCCCTCCCCCAACCGCATCCCAAAACCAGCCCAGCTCATCTCCACCTCCCTAACCTGTTTTTCCTCTCACCTCAAGCCACACCCCCATCTCCTATCTACTAACATCATCCCGCCCCCTTGACCTGTCCGTCCTCCCTGGACTGACCTATCTCCTCCCTACCCCCCTACCTACACTCACCTTTACTGGCTCCATCCCCGCCTCTTCGACTTGTCTGCCTCCTCTCCACCTATCCCATCCTCTATCCGCCTCCCCCTCTCTCCCTATTTATTTCAGAACCCTCTTCCCCTCCCCCATTTCTGATAAAGGGTTTAGGCCCGAAACGTCGAGTTTTCCTGCTCCTATGATGCTGCTTGACCTGCTGTGTTCATCCAGCTCCACACCTTGTTATCTCAATTTATGAGCAAAGCGCGGATTGAGGCTCAGGGAATTTTTTAAAGTCGATGCTGTTCTAGGGTGCTCAGGAGGCTACTGCATAAGAGGAAATCATTAAGAACGCAATAGCAGGGCGGCATCCCACCAAAATGCCGGGGGGTGGAGGACTGGGGAGACCATTCAGATTTTAAAAGTCACAACTGTGTGTAGTGTTCAGACCCTGTTGCAGATTGAATACGTCCCCGAAGTGTGGCAGCACGAAGTTTGAATTCTGCCCCCGAGGAGAACCCGCATCACATGTAACCACTGGGCGGTTTTCCCCCCACGGATACCTCCTCTCCGTGTGTGTGTTGGTATTTTCCTAATCAACCTGTTCAAAATTGCTATTACACGCCTCTGGAGCAGGTGGGACTTGAGCCTGGGCCTCCTAGTGCCGGGGTAAGGAACATTACCACTGCAGCACAAAGAGTCTCGTGTTCTGGCTCCCTATCCAACACTCCAATCCCTTCCGTCCACTCAAATAGTCCTAGGCATTCCCGGTCTGTCTCAGCTTCTCCGCTGCTCTCACCATCACCCTGTATTCTTGCATGATATGATTCTCTTTCTTTGTGTTTGTTCCGACTTGTATCGAGAAATAAGTCTGGAGATAATAGGCTGTTTTTATTTATCCTGGAGCACAGTAAAAGGTCTAGGGGAGATCTGATGGAGGTGTACAAGAGTACTTTGATAAAAGGAGTTAGAGGAAAACAAACACCTGATTCCAATAGCTGCCCCAAGAAAGGACCGTTAAGTGTTGCACTGGACAGGGAATGAGGAGAGATTACACAAAAGAGGCCCCTTTTCTCTAGAATTTCAAAGGTTAAGGGTGATATCCTGCCACCAAGTCACCCTTTATTTACTTGCTAAGGCTCCTTGACTCCTAGTACTACCTCTTCAGAGTCAGCTCGCAGAGTTCCAGAATCTCTGACAATCCATTTTTTAATCTGTCACTAAAGCTGCCTGACTAAACCAGATTAACAACCCCAATCTGGGAGCCAGTATTCTATGACCTCTTTACAATCACTACACCCCTCCCCCTCTGAGTCCGAGGACATAGACTGGCCCTTTTTCTTGGAGAGCCTCGTGGGGCATTTAAGCACTGGGTCAAATTGTTCTGACTCAGCATCTGTTACAGGTGACTTGTAATGCAGGGGAGCTCACCTCTTGCACCTGGAGCACCTCTCTTCTTCCAGCAGCAAAAGCATCGAGCCAGCTACATCCGTCACGTCCATCTCTGATTCAGAGGACTCCTTAGCGTTTGACAGAGAGGGTGAACCCATGGGTTCTTGCAACTTTTCTAACTGTCCCAAGGAGCAGGGTGCAATTTGCTCCTGCACCGTTTACTAATTTGTAGTTTTCATATGGTCCACGTGCTTGTTCAGGACCGTTGTATCTACCCAAACTTTATAAGTCGCTCGTCCTGACCTTCTGTTGAACATGCCTTTTACCCATATGGGGCCATTTCCATTATTCTTAGACCAAACTTCACCTCATATCAGACTGTCTCTCTTGCTTGGCAGAGTCTTGTGCCCAGGGTTGGTGTTCCTGACACTGTTTCACCAGCGCCCTCCCCCCCCCCCCCGAAGATCAGAATTAACTTGATGCATTCTTCCCATTAGTAACTCTACTTGTGCTATCCCTGTAGTTGCATGAGGGGTAGTCCTATAATCATATAAGAACTGGGATAGCTTGGTACCTAGTGGGGCTATTTCTTCAAATCTCTTTCTGCCAGGCCATTGGATGATGGGTGGTATGGAGCTGTCCTTACATGTTAAATCCCATTCAACTTTAGGACATACCCAAATTCCTTGTTAATAAATGATGACCAGTGGTCAACAATTCTAAGAATCTCTGCATTGAAAAAGATGTACGCAGCATTTCTGTCATCATTGCTGTGTTTGCTGAATGGGCCTTATGCACATTTAACCACCTTGAATGAACATTGAGCCCATGAAAGGATCTACATATTTGACATACAACCAAATCCAAAGTTTACCCAATATTTCCCATGTATGTGGAGGAGCTGTTGACAGTAATTTTTGACCT
Source organism: Ginglymostoma cirratum (assembly GCA_024137785.1). NCBI lineage: Eukaryota > Metazoa > Chordata > Chondrichthyes > Orectolobiformes > Ginglymostomatidae > Ginglymostoma > Ginglymostoma cirratum. Next base: position 19,451,512 of record JAHRHZ010000002.1, read on the forward strand.
TGTTGGTACTCTCGGCACTGCCCCACCAATGCAGCTATGTCTGCATCTGGGCCCGGCCACCAGACATAACTTCTCACAAACATCTTCATTTTGGAGACCCCCGGATGGTCCTGGTGGAATTCAGCCAGTATCTGATGGTGACCTTTGCTTGGAACAATCACTCTTGCTCTCCATAACAATATGCCATCCTCTACTGTGAGCTGGACACTCCAGGTCCAAAGAGGTTTCAACTCTAGTTGTGATGGCCCTTTGGTCTCCTGCATCACCACCAATTGTTTCAGTTTTGACAGGACTGGATCTTGATGCATTCAAAGTCTGATATTGTCAGTTGTGACTGGGAGAGTAAAACTTAATACCACTACAGACTCTTCCACTGGGGATACCACCAGTGGTGTATCTACTAATGGGAGGCAGCTCAATGCATTCATGTTTGCTACTTGACCCCCCCCAGAAGGATGTTCTAACTTGTAAATATAAGCAATTGGGGTTAGAGTCCACTGCTGAATGTGACCCGAAGCTGTGAGCGGCACTGCATTGTCTTCTTTGACCAGACCATGTAGGGTTTTGTGGTCCATTATTATCAGAAATCTTCATTCATAAAGGTATCAGCGGAACTTCCTGACTCCGAATATGACTGCCAATCCTTCTTTCTCTAAACAGGCATATTTATACTCTACGTGAGCCTGAGTACTGGATGAGTTCGCTATTGGGCGTTCCTCTCCACTGGGCCACCTATGAGCTAATACTCTCCCGATGCCATATGGAGAGGCGTTGCATGTCAACACCAGAAATTTCTTAGGATCATTGTGTGCCAATACTTTAGAGGATGATAGCTGTTTCTTTATATCACTCAAAGCTAGGGCTGGACTATGTGACCAATTCCAAGGCCAATCCTTATTTTAGGAGTTGATGCAAAGATGCCAGGATGGAGGTCAGGCTATGTATTTCTGTAATAACTTACCGCCCAAGAAATGACCTAAGCTTCTGGACAGACGTGGGAACTGGGCCATCTTTGATTGCTCTCATTTTATCTTCCAATGGGTGTAACCCAGTCTTGTTGACTCTTTGGCCCAAGTAGGTAACTTGGGGAGCCTGGAACACACATATTTCCCTTCTTAGGCTTATGTCTGCCTTGGAAAAATGCCTTAGGACAATGTCCAAGTTCTCTAAGTGTTTTATTTTATTAGTTTTCCCTGTTATTGGAGCATCACCGAGATAAATGGTGAATTGAGGTAGACCTTGCGAAATGTTCTACGTCATCTGCTGAAAAATTGCACAGGCTGACAATACCCCAACTGGCAGTTTCATAAATTGGTGCAACCCCCAATGGGTATTAATTGTAGCACACTTCTGGGAATCCTTGTCTAAACACAATTGCAAGTAAGCTTGGCTCATGTCCAGCTTTGTGAAGACAGCCCCCTGCCAGCTTTGCATATAAATCCTCTATCTGAGAGTTTGAGTATTTATCCAGCTGTGAAAAGTGGTTTACAGTTTGTTGAAAATCCCCACAAAGATGAACCAACCTGTTGAGCTTCACAATCGGTACAACAGATGCTGTCCATTCCGCAAACTGGACTGGTTTAATAATTCCTTTGTTTTCCAGCCTTCTGATTTCTGCCTGAACTTTTGTCCGTAGGACATAAGGCACTGGGTAGGCCTTGCAGAATCATGGAATTGCTTATTGGTCAACATGTAAGGTGGCCTTGGCTTAGTCCAGAGGGATGGGGCGGTGATGGCCTAGTGGTATTGTTGAACAGTTAACCTCGAGATCCAGATATTGTTCTGGGGAGCTGGGTTTGAAGCCTGACATGGCAGATGGTGGAATTTGAATTCAATAAAATATCTCAAATTAAGAATCTAACGATGACCGTGAGTCCATTGCCGATTATTGGGGAAAAAAAAACCATTTGGTTCACCAATGTCCTTTAGGGAATGAAACTGTCTGGGCAATTAGGGATGGGCAATAAATTCTACCTAGATAGCAACGTCCTCATCCTGTCAATGAATTTTTAAAAAAACCTGATAGATCATAGACCTTCCTCGTATTTAATTAGGACTTCACTCAGGCAGTCATTTTTTAATTGAAATATGTTGAGCCAATGTAGGTGAATCTGTCACAACCAATTTCACCCTATCAAGCCTGAGCCCAAGCTTTTTATACAATTTCTGGTAATTGAACCAGCTGCTTTTCATAAGAGGCTGGAAACAAATTTGTACCCTTAATCTGTAAATCCTCGGAATAGGTTCTCAGTCTAGCCGAGATCTTGTGCAAACTTAAGGGTTGGAGTCCAGAGCGAATTTTGTTAAAGACTGATTCAGCTGCACCAGTATCAACCTTCATTAGAACTGGGTGACTATTTAATCAGACATTTACTTTGGTTCTGATTTGGACGTTGCTCAGCTATTTAATCGTTCCAAACCAGATGGCAGTGGACTTTCCAGGAATGAACTTTCCTGATACCACCCTGTGAGTTCTCTTACTCAACTTAGGTCTAGGGGACTCTTTTGCTGTTTGAGCTGCATACCAGCAGCAATTACAATGATGGAAGACAATTTTAACCGTTTGGCCGAGGCTTGGCTTTGTTTCGGGGTTTTGCTATGGGCTGACTTAGAGCCCCTCTGATCAAGATGTGTCATGAGATTGGCAATGCAATTACCTGACTCAAGTATGTTCCCCAAGCTCAACTGGACCGGCGAGTGTGTCCACTTCCATTGCAATACCCTAGAACTGATTAGCTCCGTTGCTGCATTTTCCAATGGTAAAACCAGTTGTAATGCCTGTTTGAAGTCCAGTTGGGCTTTAGCTGGTGGATGCTTTTTTACAGTTGCATTAATGATGCCACATATCAAATAGTCTTGCAGGATTTCATTAAGGATTAAACCAAAGTCACATGCTTCTGCCAGTTGTCTTAACCTTGTCAAAAATCCTGATATGGACTTCCCCGGTTCTTGAATTGTTGAGTAGAAACAATAGTGCCTCAGAATTAGAGGCGGCTTGGGGTCATAATATTTCTTTACTATGTCCATCAATTTTTGAAATGTTTTAATACTTGGTGCCTCAGCGAAAGTTAGGCTCCTAAAAACAGAAAAACCTGCATCTGCACAGGCTTTCAGGAGAATTACTTGATGCTTTTCATCTGCCACAATATCATTTGCCCGGAAAAATATAACATATTGTCTCGACGTACTGTCCTCGACTACAGCATTGAATGAATCAAGCTTTCCAAACAAAGGCATGATATAAGAAATGCTCATCCCAACTCAAAGTTGACTTTTGCGAGTGAGTTTCTTCACGAACATACTTAACTTCCATTGCCACTGAAATAACTCCAAAGACGCCAGTGTCCCCTTACCACATCACCCTTTATTTATACATGAGCAGTCCTTGATTCTAGAAGTCTTCAGAGTCAATTCTCAAAGTGCCAGAATTTCTGACATTCCTCTTTTTATCTGTCAGCTCAGGCTCCTTAATTGGACCAGGCTAACAGCCCCAATCAGGGAACTGATATTCTATGATGTCCAGCTGACTGACCTTATTATAATCACTACAAAGAGTTGCTTTGATTAAGTCTTCAAAATATTAACAATAAAACATAAAGATAAATTACTTCCACTAATTGGGGATTCTAGAACTAGGGGATACAGTATGAGAATTATGGAGAAACCGACCAGGAAAGATGTTAGGAAACATTCGTACGCAAAAAAGATGATAGGGTTTTGGAACTCTCTTCAACAAATGACAGTTGATGCTAGATCAATTTTTCATTTTAAATCTGAGATAGATCAATTTTTGTAAAGCAAAGGTATTGAGGGATAGGGGATAGGTATATGAATTTAGGCCACAGATCAGCCATGATATCATTGAATGGCAGAGCAGGTTTCAGGGGTTGAATGGGCTATTCCTGTTTTTATGTTTCTATGTTCCATTTGCTTAAAGTTCACAGACACTCAGTTCCCCTGATAGCAGATAAGGATGAATCAATCTGGCACATGATGTCTACCATCTACAAGATGCACTGCAGAAATTCACTGAGGTTTCTCAGTCAGCATCTTCTACACCCATGACCACTACAACCTAAAAGAACAGGGGAGACAGTTATATGGGAACATTACCACCTGCAAGTTCCCCTGAAGCTACTCATCATCTTGACTTGGAAATATGTTGCCATTCTTTCAATGTCTCTGGGTCAAAATACTGGAACTTCCTCCTTAATAGTGTGCCCATGTACACCAACTGGACTGCAGTGGTTGAAGAAAACAGCTCACCACCCATGTTCTCAAGGGTAACTAGTGCCAGGCAACAAATGCTGACTCAGTCAGTGATGCCCTCATCTTATGAATGAATATAAGAATAAATCGTAGCTGACTAACCATCTCTGGTGAATCTGGCTTTGAGCTTGAAGATTAGTTGGGGTAATCTCGGAAAGGAACAGAAAGGGAGTGATGGAGGGATATGGTCCAAGATTTTGCAATCACTAGACCAATGAAGATGGGTCAAGAGGTCAGTCGATCAGGGATAAAAGAACAAGCGAGAGGACATAACTAAAAGTTAATGCAATATCTGCATAAACCTGACGGAAATAATATTTCAAGTTTGTGTCTTACAAAACAGACTGACAGCTCAGTCAAACAAAAATGGGCTGGAGCGAAAGACTGGGAATGTTTCAGGATAATGAGTCTTCTTCTGCACCTCGCTCTCTCACCTCAGCTCTGGAAGTCAGCTCTATAGTCCATGTTTTCACCAAGGCTATAATGAGATCATGAGGTCAGCGGCCCAGTTGTAAGCCAAACTGACTGTCAGTGATGACAACCAAAAGAACTGCGGATGCTGTAAATCGGGAACAAAAACAAAGTTGCTGGAAAAACTCAGCAGGTCTGGTAGCATCTGTGAAGGAAAAAACGGAGTTAATGTTTCAGGTCCGGTGGCCCTTCCTCAGAACAGCAAAGTTTAGTTCTTCAGTTGCAGTTCTGAGGAAGGGTCACCAGACCCGAAACGTTAACTCTGTTTTTTACCTTCACAGATGCTGCCAGACCTGACTGTCAGTGAATAGCTTATTGCCAAACACCTACCACTTGATAATACTGTTGTGATGATGCTGTGGCTTTAAGCGGTCTGTTTTTGTCCTGGTTTATTTTTGAAGACAGATTTTAACACCGAGATGTCAAGCAGTCTATTTGAATCCAATAAAGTAAACAGCTTGTGAGGCCTTGGTTTTTTTCTTTTGTAAGTTGGAACAATAGAAGCAGCCTGAATGGGTGGGGACAAGCTCCCACAAAACTGAGACTTTTAGTTTTAGTTTTTCAGTAGCAGTTGTTGGGGTCTTGAAGCTGGAATTTGAAAGCTGCAGTATGTCTCTTCCTGCTACTCTCTCTCTCAGAGTTTTCTCTTGACATTTTGCCTCCTGGACTGGAGAATTGCATGCAAGACAATCTATTTTACTGAATTTCCCTTTGCTAAGTATGTTTTCATGAGGTGTTACCATATTGGAACAGTTACCTAGTAGTAGTTAATATATCTATTATTTTATTAAGCATTTTGATAGAGTTACAGTTAAGCCAATTTTTTTGTCTATATTCTGACTGTAGTGTAAAACTAAAGTATGTTTTACTTAACATCAAGTAGTTTGACTAATCAAATTGCATCTGAAACATAACACCTTACTCCTGCCGTTAAAATAAGAAAATGTCTAGGCTATCTTCTGAATATATTTGAGGGTGTTTGTTCTGGTCCATGACATTGTTGATGACTACTTCCATCAGTTCTTTTATCACGACATTAAGAGAAGATTGATGGGGAAGTGATTGACTGAAGGGACAGGATTCTTGGGCAGTTTTTGCACGTTGCCAGGTAAATGCCAGTTTGTAGCACAATTGGAAGAATTTGAGTAGTGGCATGACTAGTTCTGGAGTACAAGTCTTCAGTCTTGTTGCAAGAAAGTTGTTAATCCCTTTGCAGCTTCCATTGACATCACATGGAGTGAGTTGATTTGGCCGAAAGCTGGCAATCTGTGATAGTAGAGACCTCCAGAGGAGGGGGCCATGCTGGGTCGTCCACTTGGCACTTCTGGCTGAAGTTGGCAGCAAATGCTTCAGCCTTGTCTTTTTCATCATGAGTTAGGCTCCCTACCATTGAGGACGGGGGATATGTGTGAAACCTCCTCATCCTCCTGATAGCTGTTGTTTGTCCACCACCATTCAGAATTGGATGTGGCAGGATTTATAGGTGGGACGAAGGATAAGAAGGTGCCGAGAAATGATCTCATGAAGGTGTCCAAAGAAACTCTGCAAACATAAAAGATAAACTCAGAGCAATACCTCAAATTGAAGTCAGTCAGTGAGATTAAATGAAACAGGTCAAAAATCACAAAGCAAACAGGGGACTGTTGTCAATGAGTGATTTGTCACACAGAGAGATACAAGCATTGATTGAAACTTCAAACAATCTCCCAGCATAATGTAAACTAACACTGAAACTGATGAAGAAACAATGAGATTCAACAATGATGGACGATTTCTGGACTGAATGGCCTTCCAAATTCTTTCACTTCCCTTTCTCTTTTCAGGCTGTAAACAGGTCCATGCAGTGGGCCATGGAGGGGGTCATTTTGGCTGACTCCCTGCCCGTCTTCCTTGGCTATGTTCTAGTCTGGGTGTCCTTAGAGAGGGAGCATGCAATGTCCACCAATGCTGTTGATACCTTTAAGGAGAGGGGGATGTTGGGGTACTTTATTTCCCCCTCCATTCTACTTTGATTTGATCCATACCCTCCCCCTTCACATTTTTTTTCAAGTAAGCATTCCCCCCCACCAGGCTTTGCTCATTACTGGTTCCCTGGCCAAATGGGTGCTTTTATATATAATATATATATAATAAATAAAAGGGAAAGAAGAAAAAACAATTAAAAAGTTGTGGTGTGGCCTGTCCTACTGGCTGTTGACCACGCAACTCTGTTAAGCAGAGTCAAAATTAGATTCTTTCTCTTTCCTTTGCTGCCCTAATCCAACTCTTTGTCCCATCGCAGCCTCCTCTTTCTAATCAGCCTTGTGCAGCTTCAGTCCAACAGTGAGTATCAGGTTCAGAGGGAGGGCGACTGACCAAACTGTGTATCAACAGAACACATTCCTTCCAATTTCAGGGATGCTGTACAGATATTGGCAAACATGTAGTGTAGAATAGAGTCGCCAGCGTGGAAACCCTCAGGCATGGAGTATATACGGCAAATGTAAGAATATTGCAAGTGTATCTCAATGTGGAACATGCAGTACGGAGAAAATCTTATTGCCCCTTCTGCAGTTTCAATGCGAATACTTTGGGAAGTACTTTTACAAATTTTATGAATGAAGTATATTTTTGGAGAACTAAAGGATTTGTCAGTGTGCCCTGTGCCCTGAATTCTGGAAGTGAGGGTTGGCACTTGGGTCTTCCAGCTTCCCCTTGCCCTCCTCTCCTGAAGGGGCTGAGATATGATGGGGCCACGTTGTACAAAAGCTGACTACAGTTTGCGACCCAACCCACATGGCTGCACTCCATGCTTAAAACCAGACAGTGGTTGTCAGTCAGGCTGAGCGTGAGGGGGCACATGCGCATCTCCACCACTTGGCTCCAGTTACTGGGTTAGTCAGTGAGCCACGGTGCTACAAGAGACCAAGCAGATGCCACGACTGAAGGTCCAACCTTGCCAGGTGAGGCAGCAACAGGGGGCTTGCATTACCACAGCACCACTAACATGGCGACGCATACTGAGATGCTTCACAGGAGTACAATTGTAGGAATATAGGAGTACAGGAGAAGGAGTAGCTCATTCAGCCCATCAAACTTGCCCCGTCATCATGGCTGACCATAGATATCAATGCCTACTGCATATCCCTTGATTGTGCTAGTCTCCAGGGGTCTGTCTTTTGAATCTGCTCAATCTCTGGGGTAGAGAATTCCAAAGATTCATCAGCCACTGAAGAAATTCCTCCACCTCTCAGCCTTAAATATCCTGCCCCTTATTCTGAAATTATGTCCCCTGATCTTAGACTCACGGACAGGGTAGATGGTGGAGTAATGGTAACGTTACTGGTCTAGTAACATTGGTGTGGCACAGTGGCTCAGTGGTTAGCACTGCTGCCTCACAGCACCAGGGACTCGAGTTTGATTTCACCCTCAGGCAACTGTCTGTGTGGAATTTGCACATTCTCCCTGTGTCTGCGTGGTTTTCCTCCCACAGTCCAAATATGTGCAGGTTAGGGTGGTTTGGCCATGCTAAATTGCCCATAGTGTTCAGGGATTTGCAGGCTACGTGGATTAGCTATTGTAAATGCAGGGTTACAGAGGTAAGTGGGGAGTGGAGGGTGTGTGGGGTGGGATGCTCTTCGGAGGGTCAGTATGGACTTGATGTGCCAAATGGTCTGCTTCCACACTGTGGGGATTCTATGATAGTAATCCAGACCCAGGAAAATGTTTTGGGGACATGGATTTGAATACTTCCACGGCAGATAGATTGATTTGCATTCAATAAAGATCTGGAATAATAAAGGTAACCAGTGTCAATGGTCATTAAAAAAAACACACCTGGTTTACTAATCTCCTTTAGGGAAGGAAATCTGCTAGCCTTACCTGATCTGCAGGTGACTTTAGACCACAAAGTAATGTGGTTGATTATAGCTGTCATCTAGTCAATTAGGGATGGGCAATAAGTGAACACCCACACCCCATGAATCAATTTGCGAAAGGGCAGACTTGCACTGTGTTGGAATTTTGTAAGGTTTCACTAAGATTACCTTGCTTACTTCAAAACTCTGGAGAATACTACCCAGTTTTCCACCATCCTTGGTATTAATCTGGTGGACTTTTGCTGCACTCTCTCTCTCTAGCAATTATTTCCTTCCATAGATCAGGACACCAGAAATGTATACAATACTCCTGGTGTTTAATCAGGGAGGTTCTGTACTATATAGAAGATACCTTCACTTCTGTACTCAAATGCAATGTACCAATACCTCCCTTTCTGATTGTTGCTCCTGCTGTTACTTTTCAGTGAATCAGGAATAAGGAAATCTAATTTCATTTGGACACCAACACTTTACCACCACTCACCATTTAATAAATATTTTCACTTTTTCTGTTTTTTTCTACTAAAATGGATTACTTCACACTTATTCACGTTCAATTAGTTTGTCTAAGACCATTTGAAATCTCCTTCCATGCAACTTACATTCCCAGACAGTTTTAAGTTATCTGCGAATATGGAAATATTACATTGGGACTCCATATCTAAATCATTTTTATAGATTGTGAATAGTTCTGGACTTGACTGAACCCCACTAATAACAGCCTGTCAATCTGAGGATGGTTGAATTATTCTTACTCCCTCAGTCTGTTAGCCAACTCATAATCCAAACTAGTTGATTCCCAATCCCATGTGCTCTAATTTTATTTTCTAACCTTCCTTAGGGACCTTATCAAAAGCCTTCTGAGAATCCTTATGTACCATTTCCATTGGTCCTCCTTTATCTACGCTGTGAGTATGAGACTCAATAAACTCCAAAACTTTGTCAAATATGATTTCCCACTTAGAAATCCACATTGACTCTGGCCAATTCTACCATAGTTTTCTAAATGTTCAGTTATTACATCCCTTAGAACAGATTCTAAGGGTGGCATAGTGGCTCAACAGTTAGCACTGCTACCTCATAGCTCCAGGGACCCAGGTGTGAATCCACCCTCAGGTGATGGTCTGTGTGGAGTTTGTACATTCTCCCTATGTCTTTGTGGGTGCTCTGGTTTCCTCCCAAAGTCCAAAGATGTCGGGTTAGTTGGATTGGTCATGCAAAATTGCCCATAGTGTCCAGGGATGTTCAGGCTAGATGGATTAGCCATGGGAAATGCAAGGTTACAGGTATAGGGTGGGGGAATGGATCTGGGTGGAATGGTCTTTGGAGGCTTGGTGTCGATTCAATGGGATTCTATGGTTTTCCCTATGACTGATATTAGTGTTCATACTTCTTCATTCTCTCTTCTTTCTTAAATAGTGGTTTACGTATAAAATTTTGAAAGATAACCACCAATGAATCCATTATCTCCATAGGTACCTCCTTCAACACTGAGATCTAAATAATCTGGTCTGGGGGATACATCAATGCTCAATGCAGTTAACATTTCAAAAACTATCTCATTACTAATACTAACTTATTTCAATGTCTCAGTTTCACAAGTCTTTTGGTCGCCTAGTATTTCTGGACATGATCCACATCTTTTCCAGTGATGACAGATAAAAAATGTAACGTCTCCATCATTTTCCTATTTTATACCATAAATTCGCCATTGCAACAGGCCTAAGTTTGTCCAAGCCAATGTTTTCCCTTCACAAACGTAAAGAAGCTTTTATTGGCCACCTTTATGTTTCTTGGCAGCATCTCAGCAAAAGTTTGACACAGTACCATGTCAAGAGATATTAGGACGGGCGACCCAAAAGCTTGGTTGAAGAAATAAATTTTAAGGAGTGTCTTAAAGTGAGGCAAGTCGATGGAGAAATGGAAAAGGAATTCCAAACCGATGCTATAAGCATTTACTTCATAGTGTGTCAACCTATTACTCAGCTGGTGAATCCTTCCACTTCTTAGCATTGCTCTCTGAGCAAAGCAGGTGTACATATGGTCACAACAAAACACATGAAGTGAAGGAGAAATGAACGAGTAGAAAAAGGACAGACATTTGGAGGGACTTTTCAGTCCGTGTGGAAAATAGAAAGAGGCACAAACACAGAGGTTTCTCGGAAATCTGATAAAATGGCGTAAACATCAATAACGTCATGGCAACTGCTGAGGAGGAGCTCTGAGCGATTGGAAAAAGTACAATTTCCTTCCTGAACTAAAGCAGTCTTCAGTCGTTGAGCCCAACAAGAAGGGACACAAGATGACTGGTGAGTGACTACTGATTATTTTTTTCCCTCTGACCAGATACTGAGTTTGTTTCTGGTATATACAGCTAGTTGACTTGGGAACAGAAGCATGTCTGAGCACTTTGTCCCACCATTGCATTACAATGGTGACTCTAAAGGGAATTATTTCATGCATGCTTTAGAGAAAATATGAAGGCATTAGAGGGGGTGCATTAAAGGATGTTTGCAGGGAACTGAAACATCAGCCCCTCAAAGCAGCTTTGGGGTGATGGGGTGGGGAGAATAGTGTCACACATCTGCTGCTGAAATGTGCCTTTGAAAAGAACATCTGGAGAAAATACAATGGCTTTTGTTGAGGTTCATCCTAAGCAGCTCCATGATGCAGGATTCTCTGCTCTACAGTCTGTTTCCTGGGATGCACACCGAGACAAACATCAACTGAGCCTGGAGGACCATCAAGTCGGTGAAAGATGCTCTTTGGTCTGCGTGACACTTGTTGATTGTCCAGAGCATTCCAAAGCGCGGGACTACATGCTGAGAAGACATTGAAGCTTGAGGCAGCCGCCGCCAAGGCGCTGTGGGGAAAGTCCACTGTCTGAGGTGCTTCTGCTGAAGTTAGACAGGGGCTCATTCAGTTATTGTTAGCTCCTGGTACCTCAAATGCATGTAAATATAATTTTGTACAAGTAAGAAACACTTTTGGTTTGCTTGTTCGATAGTGTCAAACGCCAATGTCTGTTTGTTTCTTCATACGCTACTGAACTGCTTCAGTGACTATGTAACTATATAAAGATATTTTTATAAATAAAGTATATTTTTGAAATTTAAAAAAATCAACAGCATTGTTAGACCGGAGAAGATGTGTCTGTTCTCTTTGTGGGGAAAAGAAACAACCTAGAGGCTTAGTTCTTCAAAAAATCATGGGGTTTCCAGTCAGAAAAAACGGATAGACTCTGTTCCCATTGTCCGAAGGATTAAAAAAAACAGAGAACCTGGATTAATGGGGATTGGCAGAACCAAAAGATGTGTTTTCCTTACGTACAGAGTGAGGTGATTCAAATTCGGAATGTGCTGCCTGAGAATGTGATGAAGACAGATTCCCTTGAGCTTTCCAACAGGAACTGGACAGGCACCTGATGAGAAAGGACTCTGAGGGAAGGAGGGCCAAGGAAGCTGGACTGGGTGAGTTGCTGTGGCAGGGAGCTGGTAGGGGCTCGAGAGAGGCTGAATGGCCTCCTTCTGGGATATGACAACTCTTATGATTTCACGGCAGGTAAAGTGCTTTGGAGCCACCGTTCCCTTTCATTCCTCTGGATGTATTGCAAAAAGAAGCAGTGGTAATGTAAAACGGTTTGAGCCAAAGCAACAACAAAAGTCCCAGTGAGCCGAGAGGAGCTGTGCCAGGAATTATTCCGAGAAGCTGACTGCAGAATGCTGAGTCAGCATCGCTCCAGGAATTGTAGCCACTGGTTTATCTTTCTTCGCACCTTATCTGAGAAGCCGGGCATGTATATTAAATTAATAGGCGCATCAAAAACTAACACAGACACACATAGATAATCTACAGGAAACATTGGGAATTTAATATTGAGTGTGGGAGCAGTACTCCTAATGATCTGCGTCTCAGAGAGAACAATGTGAAATGCACTTTTTTTGGAAGTTTGGGGCAGAGTAAGCTTTTTTTTAATTACTTAGCCAGTACTCAGTTGCAGTTTCTGACCTTCTGCCACCGGACAACAGGATAATCCCTCAGCTTTGGGGTGGAGACCACTGCTCAGAGTAAATGGAGAAATTACCACTTCCATTTGCTTTCGCTCTTCGGGGAGTTCCATCGCAGTGCAGTTGCCAAGATTAGTCAGTGTTCACACCCCAAACCCCAGTTCCCCAGCCCCTCTCACACAATTTGTTGCTGTTGTCTTGATGTTTAATAGCTGGAATCTTTTCTTTTTTGTGTGATTTGCAGTTTCAGCGATGAACAAGTTTCCGACAGCCTTGGGCTCCAGGATGAAGAGGGGCCCCTATGGTATGAGACTCGGCAGCAGTCTGGCATTGTGGTGCGGGTATCTCCTGTTGCTGGGACAATCCAGCCTCGCTGATGTGGTGAGAGAATATGTGACTCCTGCAATTCTGTCATTCCCAACAATAGAATGATAGCACAGACTGGGTGTGAGGTAGACAGGGAATTAAGTCTGGGAATGAAATAGATGGGAAAGAACATACTGGGACAGAGATATGTAAGAGTAGAACTTAGGAGTGAATAGTATGGGAAATAACAGATTGGGATTCACTGATATGGGAAATAGCATTCTGAAGAAGTGAGTAATATGTGGAGCAACTCCCATAGTTATATAGAGTTGGAATGAATTACTTTGTACGATGTGGAAGCAGAAATGGACCATTCAGCTCACTAAGTCTGTTTTGCCATGCAATGAGATCATAGCTGATCAAATCCACTTTCCTGCCTTTTCCCCATAACCTCACTCATTAAAAATCTATTTCAACCTTGAAGGTACTTAATGATTCAACGTCCCCAACTCTCTGTGGTAAATAATTTCACAAATCCAGTTATGCAGGGAACAGCATCAGGTAGCGAGCTATAGAGAGATTAAGAATTTCAGGTGCTGCCAGACCGGCTGAGCTTTTCCAGCAACTTCTATTTTTGCTAACAATTTCAGGGGTTGGTTAGCTCAGTTAGCTGGACAACTGGTTTGTGAGGTTATAGTGATGCCAATAGCATGGGTTCAATTCCTGCATCAGCTGAGGTTACCAAGAAGGACTCTCCTTCTCAACATCTCTCCTTGTGTGAAGCATGATGGCACCTAGGTTAAAGCACTTCCAGTTATTCCCTCTCTCTAGTGACAAGAGTACCCCCTCTGGGACCATGACAACTTTACCCTAATAAAGAGATGATTAAGTTACAGAGAATGGAATGAGTTCTACAGTGATTAACATCTGGGAGGGAGTTATTCAGAGAATAAATCCTTTAGGAGTAATTTAAGGAATAATACCAGGGATTGACCTTTTAGAGAAGAACACCCGGGAGCGAGTTATTTTGACGATAAGGCCTGTGAGGGGGTCAGTTACACAGAGGATAATGGCTCGGAGTGGTTCATATAGAAAATCACATCTGTGAGGAAGTGAGTTATTTGGGTTATATGGAGAATAGCAACCAGGAGTGAATTATTTACCCAATGACATATGGGAGGGAGGGAGTTACTTATGGAGTAACACCTAGAACTGTGGCATTTTGAAAATATGAAAGACACACGCAGAATAACAACTGGGCAGGAGTTATTTAGCGAAAAGCGCTTGGGTTGAGTTAATTGAGGAAGTACACATCCGAGATAATGAGTTATTCTGACAATAATGTCTGTTGGGAGGGTGTTATTTAAAACACAGCACCTAAGAAATGGTTTCAGAGATAGTAGGAACTGCAGATGCTGGAGAATCTGAGATAACAAGGTGTAGAGCTGGATGAACACAGCAGGCCC
>JAHRHZ010000002.1:19466287-19485860 GCA_024137785.1 Ginglymostoma cirratum
CTTGGCCTGCTGTGTTCATCCAGCTCTACACCTTTTTACCTAAGAAATGGGGGTGTCATTAGACTGGGAATGAGTTTTTAGAGCGTGATTTCTTTTGGAGTGGATCATTTAGAGGGTAATGCCTGGGAAGGAGTCACTTATAACGTGACCCATGAAGGAGGAGTGATATGCTTAGAACAGAACATCTGGGAGGGAGTGAGATGTTTAGAGAATAATACTTGGATGGAGGAAGTTATTTAGAGATTAACTCCCAAAGTCAAAGTATGTGGAGAATAGCGTTTGTCAGAGAGGTACTTAGAGGATAACAGCTGGTGGCGTGAGGAAGTTAGTTCGAGAATAATACCTGGAAGGGAGATGTTTAGAGAGTAACATAATGGGAGTAAGATATTTAAGAGAATAACACTTGGGAAGGAGGTAGGTATTTTTGCAGGATTAAACCTGGGTTTGCATTGTTTGGAGATTAACTCCTGAAGTTGTCCAGCTAACTGAACTAACCAACCCCTGATTGTTAATCTCTATATAGCTCACTACCTGATGCTGGCCACACCATTTGAACACATATTTCTAGTGCAGTACTGAGGGAACATTCAACTGTCAATGACATGACATCTTTTCTAACTAAAATTGTAGTTTTATCTCCACTCAGAGGCAGGCTATAAATGGTCAAGTAGCCACCAATTCTAAGAAGAGCAGGGAGTGGCCTTCCCTCCAACATTTATGCATAGAGTCCTAGAGCAAAGTCACTGAAAAGAGAATGGCTAATCATTTACTTGCTGGTGTGCCCCCATTGCCAACTGAACTTCCCTGCATTACGGCAACAGCTCTCCCACAACTGCTTCGTTGACTGTCAAGTTCTCTGTCACAACAGAGAAAGGTGCTATATGAATAAGGGCTTATTTTCTTCAGGTGGAGCTGGAGATTGAACAAACAGCAAGGAAGATGACGGTGGAATCTGTAATGATGCTGTGGCTTTAAGAGGTGTTGTTTGTCCTTTTTATTTAAAAGAGGGGTTTTAAGACAGACTTATTGAGCTGTCTACTTGGAAAACCAGTAAACAGCTTGTGACGCCTTGGGTTTCTTTTTAAAGTTGGAACAATAGAAGCAGCCTGGATGGGTGTGGCCAGCTCTCACAGACCAGTATTTCTAGTCTTTTTTTAGTTTTAGGCTTAGTTTTAAGCACTTGCTTTTGGAGTCTTGACAGGGCAGAAGCTGCTGGAATTTTGAAGAAGTCGAAGGTATTTTTTCCCTCTGTCAGTTACAGCTAGAAGCTGGGGTTTCTCTCTGCTGCTATGTTACCTGTGGGACAAATCTATTTTTCTGAACTTGCATTTTTGCCAAGGGGTGCACTTATGAGATGTTAATATATTCTCACAGTTAATTAGTAATAGTTACTGTATCTATTATTCTGTTAAATTTTCCAATAGAGTTAAGTTATCTTCCTTCTTTTGTTGTATTTTAACTATAATGTATAAATAAATTGTGTCTTGCTTATGGTCAAGTAGTTTGACCAATCGAATAGCACCTGGAACACAGCATGTTACTTCTGTTCTAAAATAAGAAAAAGTTAGGGTCTAGCCTATCTTTTTAAAATATTTTGAGAGGGTCTAGTCCAGTCCATGAGAAATCTCTTTACTCCACAGGCAACATGCCCTGCACAGTGTCACTGCCCAAAGCCTGTGCCATGCCGTCCAAGCGTGCCCCTGGTTCTGGATGACTGCGGCTGCTGCTCAGTTTGTGCTCGGCAATTCAATGAGGATTGCAGCTTGCTTCAACCGTGTGACCGTGACCGCGGGCTCCGCTGCCAAATGGAAGCAAGACCAAATGCCACAACCGGAATCTGCAGAGGTGAGGAAACTTGGCGCCCCCAACTAAGAAATTTCCCTTCTCCTCACACAACCAAGCACATCAGAAGGCATTCACGGCACTGGCAGATCCACAGTATCAACCGAGGGTATTCACAGAATGACAGCAACGCTACAGTGCAAAAAGGGGCCATTCGGCCCACCATGTCTGCATTGACTCTCCAAATGAGCATTGTGACTCAGCCCATCCTCCTGCCCTTTGCCCCCTGTAACCCTGTTTCTGTTTAAACAATCATCTCATGTCCTTTTGAGTACCCACATTGAATCTGTCTCTACACACACCCAGGAGGATCATTCCAGACTCATTGCATTGAAAAGTGAAATAACTTCACAGAGGCCAGTATCCTGTCAACAAGTCACCCTTTATTTACAAATGAACTGTGCTTGCCTTTAGTACTGCCTCTTCAGGGTCAGCTATCACAGTGGCAGTATCTCTGACACTGCCCCTTTTTATACATCAGCCAGGGCTCCCTGATTGGACCAGATTAACTGTCACAATCAGGGAACTCATATTCTACAAGGGCCAGCCAGTCGACCTTGTGATAATCACTATAAAAATGATTGATTTTTAAAAACGTATTAGCATCATATTCACTGTGCTCTTGTCGCACAGTGGTAGTGTCTCTACCTCTGGTCCAGAAGGCCCAGTTTAAGTCTCACCTGCTCCCGAAATGTGTGATACCATCCCTGAACAGGTTGATTACAAAATATTTACTGATTTTGGTCACATTGAGGGCATTTAAACAGCACATCAATGGGATCCCCATACTTTCCCAACTACCCTTCCACCAGACGGATCATAAAGGAGGGGATCAATTTGACATTGTCAATATAGCACAGATACTCCTGCTGAAAACATATTCCCCTCCCCACTTAGAAACAGGCTAGTTGTCATAGAAATTGCTGGGAAAACTCAGCAGGTGTAGCAGCATCTGGAACAAAAACACGAAGTTGCTGGAAAAGGTCAGCAGGTCTGGCAGCATCTGTGAAGGAGAAAACAGAGTTAATGTTTCGGGTCCGGTGACCCTTCGCAGAGCGGCAGAATGACAGCATCTGTGCTAGATCCCTTCCTCAGAATAGCAGCATCTGTACCGAGGAAGGGACCAAAACTCTGATTTCTGTCTACAGATGCTGCTAGATCTGCTAAGCGGTTTCTTTCCCCCTCAGCAGTCGCTGTGTCTGGGGAAATGAGGCAGGGGCTGTGTTGGCCTAGTGGTGTTACCCCTGAACTATTAATCCAGAGACCCAGGTAACATTCTGGGGACTTTGGTTCGAATTCTGCCCTAGCAGACAGTGTGAAATTTTCAATTTGAATCAAATAAAAATATGGAATTAGGGGTCTAACGATGACCATGTACGTCCATTGTTGGGGGAAAAAACCCATCCACAAATAGCCCTTAGGGAAGAATACTGGCCTACATGTGACTCCAGACCACAGCAACGTGGTTGAGTCTTAAATGCTGTCTGGGCAATTAAGGATGGGGAATAAATGCTGGACCAAAATGAGTTTTTGTTTTTAAAATCTTGCTTCTTTGGCTTTTTCCTCGATGTCTTGTTCTTGCAGCCAGCAGCCCGGGGCGGCCTTGCTTCTTGAGCGGCAGGGTACACCAACACGGCGAGAGCTTCATGAAGAGCTGCCGGCTGCAGTGCAGCTGCCGGGACGGCAGGGCCCAATGCTCCCCGCTCTGCTCCGGGAAGCTGCCAGCACCGCCCGCCTCCTGCGCAGACGCTCGGCCCGTCAAGGTGGCTGGCACCTGCTGCGAACGATGGAAGTGCCTGACACCCCTCTCCAAGGACCACAACAGATGGGCGCCAGCCAAATGGAAGGAGTTTGCCGCCGGCCCCGGGAAAGCGGTGAAGTCGCGAAATGCAGTGCACCGTAAGTTGGGAACAAAACCCAGGAGCCTGAACATTGACGGCCTAGATGTCAAACGCATCTTTGGCTTCCCTGGGTTTTTTTTATATTTCAAAAATATACTTTATTTATTTTGAAAAAAAGCATCTTTATATATACATTCACAAACACAGTTCGGTTCTGTACAGTAGCATAAGGAAACAAGCAAATATTGGAGAAAGAACTGCGGATGCTGTAAATTATAAATAATGACAGAAATTGCTGGAAAGCTCCGGTAGCAATCTGTGCAGAGAAATCAGAGTCAACGTTTCAGGTCGAGTGACCCTTCCTGGGAAGCAAACGTTGGGAGTTTGACTCCTTCCAACAAACTAACACAAGGCATCTCTTACCTGTACAAGAGTATATTTACACGCATTTTAGATATTAGGAGGGCCTGATAACTAAAAGGACCCCATTTTAACTTTCGGTGGAAAGACCTTAGACTGTGGACTTTCCCCACTTCGCCCTGACGGCAGCTGCCCCAAGTTTTAGTGCGTCCTTCCCAGCATTTCTTCTTCATACCCACCACTGGCACTCAGATATCTGATGTGATTCACAGGCTTGGCATTGTAGAGTGCAGGAGGAGACCACTAGGTGCCTCCTTCCAAGCTGTTATTTTGAAGAAGCCCCCAAATTAGTCTCACTCCCCCTCAGTATGATTCCTTTTGAGAACAATTCCAATGTTGTGGAATCAATATTAGGGGCATGATTTGCAAGCAGCAATTTCGTTCCAAATTTAACCAACTTGTACACCTTTCCCACACCCCACCCTGACCCAGGCTGGCTAAGGCTGGATCCCAATTCTACACCCAGACTCATTGTATTCTCTAAGGAAGTGAATAAAACATAAAATGGAGAGGGATATAAAATGGACGTTTGGCCTGAACCTGACAAATTTATCCCTTAAATGTTAATATTGGCAGTTTCACTGCTGATATGAAAGTATGATGAAAAAATGCATGAAGTTGGTAATGAACCATTTGTAAGTTTGGGGTGTGTATGTGTATCTGTATGTATGTATGTCTGTGTTTGTGCATGTATGTATGTATGTCTCTGTGACTGAGAGTGTCTGTCTATGTACGTGTTTGTGGGTGTGTCAATGTGTGTGCGCCTGTATGTATAAATGTCTATGTGTGTGTCTGCATGTATATAACTGTGTATGTGTATGTTTCCGTGTCTGTGTATATCAACGTATGTACATGTTTGTGTGTGTGTATTTGTGTACATGCGTGCATATGTCTGTGTGTGTGTCTGCATGTGTATATCTGTGTATGTATGTCTCTGTGTGTAAGTGCGCATGCATGCAACTATGTAGGTTTGTTTTGTGCAATTCATAGGTTCTTGAAAGTGTATGTGGTTGTGAGCAGGAGAGAATGAAATAGGCTGAGACCATATATATATGAGCATTGTGTAAGACCTTGTGTGTTTGTGAGTGTTTCCATAAGCTTGTACATCTCTGCAATGTGTGTGAAATTATCACAAATGTTTGTGTGTGTGTGTGTGTGTATCCATGCTGTGGTGTGTTTTGTGACTGTCCCATGCTGCACATAAGTGTACATGCATTTGTGTGAGTGTATGTGGAGGCATTTGCCAGTGTATGCTGTTTCTGTTGTGCATCTCTTAGTTGCTTCAGAGCCGAAAGGTCAATTCAAGAGACAAAGCTTCAGCTATTCTGACTGCCTGGTCAAGAGCACAGAGTGGTCGACATGCTCGCGGACCTGTGGCATGGGAATTTCATCCAGACTGAGCACCAACAACACCTGGTGCCATCCGAAATGGGAGACCAGGCTGTGCCAGATCCGGCCCTGTGATATGCTCAATGAGGTCAATCTCCAGGTTAGTCTTAGCAGAGGGAAGAACCCTGTTGCAGACCCAGTTGAACCAAACCAGTATCTTATTAATCAATGTAATAGGCAATATGGTAATGTCTTCTTCTCAATCAATGTGACAGTCTTCACTGTAACGTTTTATTATAGAGTGATACAGCACAGATACAGACCCTTTGTTCCGACTCATCCATGCTGACCAACTTTCCCAAATTGTACTGGTCCCATACCACTCTAGATCAATTAGATAGTCTTCACAGCGGTGTGTTGTTCTAGAACAGTGTGGCAGTCTTCACTGTGATTGTGAACAATGTGAAAGGCTGCATTGTAATGTTTTGCTCTACAGTGTTGGAGTGTGCAACTTAAGACATAGTTCCAGATCAATGTGCCAAACTCCACTATCAGGTCGAGTTCTAGATCAGTATAACAGCCTGAACTACAAGTGTAGTTATACAATGTGACAACTTCCATTGTATTGTATAGTACTGGATGAACATGGCAGCATTCTATGTCAGGTATAGTCCCAGATCAACACGACAGCCTAAACTGTAAAGTGTATTTTGAGATCAATGTGACAAAATAAACTATAATGTGTAGCTCTAGAACATGACAACCTCTACTGTAGTGAATGGTTGTGGATTTTGTAGCAACGTAAAGGTCTAGATCAACACGGCATCCTGAACTACTTCCAGACCTATATGACAACCTTTACCATAATTGTATATTTCTCGATCAATGTGACAGTTTTACAGTAATGTAGCGCTCTGGACCAATACGGTAACCTGAACTGTAATGTATAGTTATAGATTAATGTGGAATCCTGAACTGTAATGAACAGAACTAGGTCAATGTGACTGTCTGTACCATGACAGTATAATTCTAGACCTACACATGATGGTCAGTCTGAACTGTCATGTGTAGTTTTATATCCGTGTGATAGCCAGCTCCATCACATATTGATCAATGTGGTATCTGATACTGCAACGTATTGCTCTAGATCAATGTGATGGACTGAACCGCAATGTAATGTTCACCTGATGAAGGAGCAGCGCTCTGAAAGCTTGTGATTTCAGTTAAACCTGTTGGACTATAACCTGGTGTTGTGTGACTCCTGACTTTGTCCGCCCCAGTCCAACACCGGCACCTCTACATGGTTTGTCAGGAAGTTATAGGATTGGAGGAGATTATAGATAGGCCTGGGATCTGGGAGGGGCAGTTCAAGGAGAGATTTGAAAACTAGATCGATGTTTTGTAAACACAATGACATTCTTTAAGAGGACCCTGACCTATTTAAGCAATCTTCACCCTGGCTTATTCACACTATGGGCCAATTCCTTCTGTGTTACAGGGAGGCAAGAAGTGCCTGAATAGCCTGAAGGAGATGGAGCCCAAGTTGTTTAGTTATGAAGGTTGCACCAGCCTGAGGAAATACAAGCCCAAGTACTGCGGCCTGTGCACAGATGGCCGCTGCTGTTACCCTGCTGAGACCAGGACCATGAAAGTACGTTTCCACTGCTTGAACAGGGGATTCATTGTGAAGCGTGTCATGAAGATCAAGAGGTGCGAATGCAGCCAGCAATGCCAGCAGCAGAGTGTCCACTTCTGGCTAGACATTGAGGAACCATATGGATCCATTAACCAGCAGATCCATTAAAGGAATCCATGGCAATTTCTAAAACCCTTGGTGCATTCCAGGTTACAACTGACCTGCAGTGTTCAATGGTTTAATTGATCTGTATTTGGCTTGTTGATTGATCTATGATCACTGTGCTTGATTGATTAAGCTTAGGAGCAACATCTAAGCACTAAAATAAACAGAAACTTGCAGAAAGACCTAAGAAACTTATTGTGGGCTGAAGGGCCTGTTTCTGTGCTGGATAGTGCAGTTCTAATCCAGAGTTGTGAATATGATTTAAAACTCACTTTCTTCTTTGCCCTGAGCTAAATTGTATAAAGTCTACAGCTAACCAGTGAATAAACAGCAGACTCTGAAGTTGGCCCACAGGCCTCCCACTGGAGTGTGAATGCCAAGTGCCCTCTTTCAGGGGGAACTATTCTGACGCAGTATTGCTCTGCTGTATCATTGCTGTGACCCAATTCACTTTGATATCCGTGTTGGGAAGACCTTTCACATTTTAAAATTAGATTCCTAAAAGCCTGGAATTGGTAATGCACCTGACAATCAAGTGCATCGATTGTAAATTAACAATTTCCACCTTAAGATGACAGACACAGCACTATGTCCAGAAACTCAGAATGTCCCATGGCAGTTTCAAATTCATTACTGACACCTTTCCTTGAAGGTAGCAAGGTTTTCAATTATGTAAAGATTCCTGTCTCTTTTTATACCACCTTTTGAAACATACATTTATTGTCTAAGTCTTGCTGAGCTTGCTGTTGGGTGTTTTATACGAGATAAAGTCAGGAAACAAATTCCTTGACACAATCCATCATTGCGATCTTATTGTAGTCAGTATCCTGCTCCACAGACATTCAGGATCTGGGCCCTCTGGCATGTAGACATGCACTGGCAATCCAAGCGACTCATTATGGGTGAAGCGGAGAATGTTTAGAGGCCAAGACAGTTCTGCAGTGGGGAAGTATTACAGAGAGCAGTGTTCAGCCTGAAAGGTGAGACAGCATCGCCACCAGGTGGCGTGTTTCCATATTGCATGATGTGGAGGTGCCAATGTTGGTCTGGGGTTGACAAGGTCAAAAAAAATCACATGACACCAGGTTATAGTCCAACAGGTTTATTTGAAGACACAAGCTTTGGGAGTCTCGCTGCTTCTTCAGGTGTCAGTGAGAGAGGTAGCAAATGCAAATTCACCCTATGAATTATGTATGTGTGTGTGTGAGAGAGGGAGAGAGGGTGTGTGCATATGTACACACAGACACACATACACACACACACATATAAATCTATGGGGTGAATTTGCATTTTCACATTTGTAATTGCACGTACATTCTGTTTTGTTCAAAAAGCACACAATTTTTATACAGTCACTGTGGCATTTTATAAACTCCTGCTTTGGAAATAAAACCAGCCTGACTCCAAGTTGATTCACAGCCAAGTTCTAAACAAGGCCTCACACCTAAAGTACATTGTCCGACCTGGGATGTCACATCTGGTGTACTGAGGGAATTGATAAAACTCTAGTTATCTCAGGGCAGTATATAGTTATCTCAGGGCAGTAACTTGAAAGAAATTCTTGAATTTGTATATTAATCATTTCTAACTGATTTAACAACCAGCTTGGATTTGCTGAACACATTTGCATCAGTTCTATGACCCTTTGATCTTTTGCTTATAAATTCTGTGACTGATGCCACCTCTCTCACTGACACCTGAAGAAGCAGAGAGACTCTGAAAGCTTGTGTGTTCAAATAAACCTGTTGGACTATAACCTGGTGTTGTGTGATTTTTGACCTTGTCCACATTGCAGGCAGCATTTCGCTGTGTTGTCACATTCTCAATGTAACCCTGTACCGTGGAATCCCGGTTTCGGATTGTCACTAATAAATCAGTCTGAAATTCAGGAGAAACTTCTTGAGCCAAAGTGTGGTTAGAATGTAGAACTCATTACCCAAGGAGTAGTTAACGTGAAATGGATCACTGCATTGTAAAGAGGAGGCTGAATACGTTTGAGGGAGAAAGAGTGTAAGGACATGCTGATGGGGTGAGATAAAGTCGAAAGATGTGGAGCATTAACTTGTTGGGCCTGTTCCTGTGATGTAAAATTCTGTGTAATGCTATGCTACATAGTATATGTAATCCCAGCAATAAATTTGAGTGTATTCAGTGCCTAGCCAGAAGAGATATTTTAATAAACATATAACTGTATGTAAAATTTTTTTTTTTAACTTTAATAATGGAACCCGTGTAGACCTGTACACAGATGCTTTCTCACTAATATTCTTCAGACAAAGGACAATGTGAACTTAGAGTTCATGCACAAAACCCCAGCCCTGACAACCAGGGAATTCATGGAAGTTAACTTTCGAGGAAATTGATAAATCCTCTGAAGTAATCTACATCCTGCAGTGTTGAAGGGGGGTGGAAAGATAATGGAAGCATTGGTGGCTATCTTCCAAAATGTTATAAATGTTATAGCAAGTAACATTACGGGTGGGGAGGCGATGACTTAGTCTTACTATGGCTGAATCATTCATCCAAAGACCCAGGAAATGTTCTGAGGACCCAAGTTTGAATCTGGAATGAGGTGTCCAGTGATAACCATGAAACCGTTTTCCTGAATTTCAGGAAAACCCCGTCTGGTTCAATATAGCTCTTATCTGATCTGGCTTTCATGTGATTCAGTAATGTGTTTGACTGTTAATTGCCCTCTGGACAATTAGAGATGGGTCTAGCCAGCAACTCCCACATCCCACGAGTGATTTTTTTTCAAAGAATTGTTGTTGAGTGAACGAGCGTGGAAAACAACAGATATGTCAGTTTAACATTGGGAAAATGTTAGGATCAATTGTAAAAGGTGTGATAACTGGAGACTCAGAAAATAACAGTACAATCAGGCAAAGTCAACATCAACTTAATGAAAAGGGGATACTGCTATTGAGAACGTTATTAAGGAAAATGCTCAATGATTATGAGTAACAAGGTGTGGAGCTGGATGAACACAGCAGGCCAATCATCTGCAGTACCTATTATCTCTGATCCAATTTTAACCCCACCGCGAAGCCTCTTCTAAGGATGCCTACCCTGAAGAAGTTACCCTCCTCCCTCCGGACAAACCTCAGGGGATCTCTCTCCCACTGCAACTCTCTCATAATCTCTTCGGCCTTGAAAAAAAAGCTTTCCTGCTCCTGTGATGCTGCTTGGCCTGCTGTGTTCATCCAGCTCCACACCTTGTTATCTTGGATTCTCCAGCATCTGCAGTACCTATTATCTCTGATTATGAGTATTTGGGTTTTCAAGAGGCTTTTGATAAGGTCCCACACAGGAAGTTAAGACATAAGATTACAGCGCAAGAGAATTGGGGTAATATTCTAGTATGGACTGAAAACTGGTTAGCAGACAGAAAGCAAAGTGTGGAAATAAACACACCATTCTTACAATGGCAGGCTGGGGTACAACAACGATCAGTTCTAGGTCCACAGCTATTCAAAGTCGATATTAATGATCCGAATGTAGAGATCAATTGTAATATTTCTAAATGTACTGGTAACACAAAATTAGATGGGAATGTAACTTGTGAATAAGATGCAAGGCGTCAAGCAGATTTGGATAGGTCAAGTAACTGGCCAAGAACTTGGCAGATGGAATATCATGTGAATAAGTATGAAGTTATGCACTTCGGTAGAAAAAAAAAACGGATGAGAGGTTGTGAAGTGTTGATGCCTAAAGCGACCTAGGAGTCACAGAGTCATACAACATGGAAACCAGACCCTTCAGCCCGACCCGTCCACACTGATCAGACACCTCATTCTGGCCTAGTCCCGGGAAACGAGGCAGGGAAAGTGTCAGTGGCAGACCACTTTGGGGCAAGTGATCATAATTCTGTTGGTTTTTCAATAGTTATGGAAAAGGATAGACCTGATCTAAAAGGAAAAGTTCTAAATCGGAGTAAGGCCAATTCTCTCAGCTTTAGGCAAGAACTTTCAAAAGCTGATTGGGAGAGGCTGTTCACAGGTAACGAGGCTGCTAGAAAGTGGGAGGCTTTCTAAAATGAGGCAACAAGAGTCCAGAGGCAGTATGTTCCTATTAGTGTGAAGGGCAAGGCTGGTGGGTGCAGGGAATGCTGGATACTAAAGAAATTGGGGCACTGGTCAAGAAAAAGAACAAGGTATATCGCAGGTATAGACAGCTGGGCTCAAGTGAATCCTTGAGAATAAGGGCAGCAAGAGGAAAATCAGAGGGTAAGAAGGGGATGTGAGGTAGCTTTAGCAAATAAGGTTAGGGAAAATCCAAAGAGATTCTACAATTACATTAAGGGAAAAGAGCAACAAGGGAGAGAATAGGGCACCTTAGAGATCAACGAGGCCATCTATGTGTGGAACCACAGGAGATGGATGAGATACTAAATGAGTATTTCACATCATTATTTACTGTAGAGAAGGATATCAAAGCTAGACAACTTGGAGAAATAAGTTGTGATATTTTGAAAAGTGTCCACATTACAGTGGAGGTGCTGCTGGATGTCTTAAAATGCATTAACGTGGATGAAACCCAAGACCTGATCAAGTGTATCTCAGAACTTTGTGGGAAGCTAGGGAAGTGACCGCTGGGCTCCTTGCTGAGATATTTGTATCATCAGTTACCATGGGTGAGGTGCCAGAAGACTGAACAGTGGATAGTATGGCACTATTATTTATGAAACATGGTAAGGAAAAGGCAGGGAACTATAGGCTGGTGAGCCCAAAGTCAGTGGTGGGTAAATTGTTGTAGGGGATTCTGAGGGACAGGATCTTCATGTATTTGGGCAAAAAAAAGACTAATTAGGGATAGTCAACATGGGAAATCATGTCTCACTAACTTGATTGAGTTTTTTGAAGAAGTGACAAAGAAGATTGATGAAGGCAGGGCAGTGGATGTTGTCTATACGGACTTCAGCAAGGCATTCAACAAGGTTCCACATGATAGACTGATTGGCAAGATTCGATCACATGGAATACAGCAAGAGCTAGCCATATGGATACAAAATTGGCTTGAAAGTGGGAGACAGAAGGTGACGGTGGAGGGTTGTTTTTTGGACTGGAGGCCTGTGACCAGCGATGTGCTGCAAGGATCAGTGCTGGGTCCACAGATTTTTGACATTTATACAAATGATTTGGATGTGAATATAGGAGGAATGGTTAGTAAGTTTGCAGATGACACCAAAATTGGTCGTGTAATGGACAGTGAAGGTTATCTCAAATTACAATTGGACCTTGATCAGGTGGGCCGAGGAGTGGCAGATGGAGTTTAATTTAGATAAATCTGAAGTGTTGCATTTTGGTAAGGCAAATCAGGACAGGACTTAAACAGCACTTTAACAAAGTGAAGATATCTTGCAAGAATTGTATGAGAGCATTGCTGTAACCGCACCTGGTCTTCTTATCTAAGGAGGAGCATATACGCCATGGAGGAAGTGCGACGGAGGTTCACCAGATTGATCCCTGAAGTTGTAGGTTGTTCTGTGAAGATAGATTTGAGGATAATGTGCATGTTATGTTTACAGTTTTGAAGGAGAGGTGATCTCATCGAGACTTAGAAAATGCTTGCAGGCTGTGACATGTTTTGTGGTTCTAAAAGTTTCCATGGGCTGGTCAGTCTAGACCTACGGCACAAAATTGCAAAATAATTTTAAAATACCTAGGATGGGGATGAATTTATTTACGCTGGAAGTTCAGTCATTGAGCAGGTACAAGACAGGAATTGAAAGGTTTAAAAAAGTTAAGAAAAATTGCAGCAAGTAATAACGACATCTGGTGCATCATGTGAGAAAAACTTAATCTACCTTTGAACAGTAAATCAGCACAGAATGTAAACACAGCCCGACTACTGCAAATTTTGCAGTCGAGTATCCCGCATTTGGGGACATTGAGGTGTCAGCACACCTGAAGTGCAATGGGATAGCCTCATCCTGGAAGAACCTTTGTTTCTATTTGAAAAATATATTTTATTCATAAAAATATCTTTATATATGTACATTGTCACTAAAACTGTTCTGTACAACAGCATATGGAGAAGCAAACAAACATTGGAGTTTGACTCTGACCAACAAACAAACAAAAGGAGATAACAAGCATGGGGCTGGATGAACAAAAGGCATTTGTTACTTATACGAGATGATATTTAAGGCACCAGTAGGGTCTGATAACTGAGAGGACCCCCATTTACCACAGACGGTGGTCTTTCCTCACTGCACCTTGGCAGCAGCTGCCCCAAGCTTTAGTGCACCCCTCAGCACATAGTCCTGCACCTTAGAACGTGCCAGTCTGCAACACTAGGTCGGGGTCAACCCAGGCAGACCAAAGAGCGTCTTTCATTGAGTTGATGGTCCTCCAGGTGCAGTAGATGTTTGTCTCAGTGTGCGTCCCAGGGAACACACAGCACAGCACAGTCCTTTCTGGGGAAAAAAAATCTACTGCTTTTACAGTGGCACAGGGAGGCCACCAGAGGGTGGCATTGCATCACTTTAAACATGAGTCGCTGAGAGGTGGGGGAGAGAGACAGACAGATAGATGGACAGAGATTTGAGTCTTTGATTCATCACTTTTTCATTCATTCATTCAAACCTTCCTTCAGGACAAAATTTGTCCCATTGGGCAAAGATAGACACAGGCACGCACACACTCACATGCTGTAATCTCGCAAAGATGCCTTAATATCGGGGAGAGGTGTGCTGCAGGTAGAGGGAGCTGGGTGCTGACAAAATGAATTGGGAGGACAGAAGGGTTTGAGTGACAAACCTGGGGGTTTTAAGCCAGTTGATGGCAGTCATACTCCCTTTGCCATGTGGACCGGCAGGAGGTGAGCATCAGTGAATTTGTATGTGTGTGTGTGTGTGTGTGTGTGTGTGTGTGTGTTTGTGTGTGTGTTTGTGTGTGAGGGAGTACTATTTGAGTCTCAATGCCAGTTTTGATCCTTTACCCTCTCCCTGAAGCAAACCCCAGGACCAGTGCTTGTCCCTCATGGGAGAGACGGAGCGTGAGAAACAATGGAGAGAGAGGGAGCTGAGAAGCACTATTCTGTGATCTTTCATCTCTCTGTGTCTTTCCTGAACTCTTGTTTGTCTCTGACTGACTTTTCCTTCTCTCTGTCTCTTGCTTTTTTCTTTTTCTCTCTTTCTCTCTTTGTGTCTCTGTCTCTTTCTCTCAAAGTTCCCCCCCCCATCCCTCTATCTATCCCTTTCTCTCTCTTGCCTCTCTCTCTTTGTGCCTTTCTCAATTTATCCCTCTCTCTCTGTCTTTCCCTCCCTCTCTTTTTGCCTCCCTTTTCTTTTCTCTCTGTTTCTTTCTTTCTCTGTTATTGGTGCTGGCTCCATGTTAAATATGAACAATTCACCTTCGATTTCTCTCACAGTCCCTCTCTCTCTCTTTCACTCCTCCCTTCTCCCTCTCTTTTACTCCTCTCTGTCTCTCTCTCTCTCTCTGTCTCTCTCTCCCTCTCCACTCCCCTGACCCCCCACTTCCTGTTTGTTGCCCTTTCTGTTGTGTTCGATGGAACATCTCCCTCTCATCTATCATGAGATCAAATGGATTGATTTGTTGGGTGTTTCTGGAACAAGTGAAGGGGGATAGACAGAGCGCTTGGGGAGGGAGGGGGGAGCAACTGGAGGAAGAAAGAGAGACCGTGAGACAGATTGACTTCAAACAACAGCTGAGGGAAAATCCAACACAGCAGGATCCCACAAGACATTCAGCCCACACTGGGGGATGTTGAAGATGTTAGTGGCTTAGGAGGTTCTGCAGGGCTTCTATTTTTGTTTTACACAGCAAGATTCCAATGTTGCCAGCACTTTTGCAGTCAGTTTCTGATTATGGATGTCTCTTTCTCTCTGTCTTTCTCTGTCACTCACTCACACACACATACACACACTCACTCTGACTCTCTCTGAGTCTCACTCTCTCTCTCTCTCTCTCCCTCTCTGTGACATCCCGCAAACAGCAATGTAGAATGGCCACTCGTTGACTGAGGGGGAGTTACTGGCATCCTGAATTCCAGGTAGGAGGGAGGATCAGGCCCTGAAGTTACTGTGCCTTCCACAAGATAATTATCCCCCATCTCCCACCAACCACACCATTCCCAGAGCCTCCACTGATACCGACCACCTTCCCCCACCAGCCCCCAAACCTCTCTCTCCAATATGAAAGGGGCCGGAACCAGGGAGTGGAACATTGGAGGGGGTGTGTGAGCTCAGTCCCTTCCCCCATCCTATCAGTCTCCCATCAGTGTCCCATGTGAGATCCTACCAAAAGCATTGCTGAAGTCCAAGTAAAGAACAAAGACCCACCCTCCCTCTTCCTCAATCCCAATTAAAATGGGGACAAGTCCTAATGGTGTTCTTAGAGAAATCCTGAGACAAAATATCGAAAGGAATCAGCTGGAATGACAGAGACAGGGGTGGAGGGAGGTCTTGCACTCACTCCCTGTTCAACCTCGGATCAACAACAAGCTGCATTCAAGTAGTGTCTGCACCTTCCTTTGAACACCAGCCGTGCTGTGGACCTGTCTAAAAACATAAACGTGACTCCCATATGAGCCCTCTCACAGGCGCCTGAAGCCATTCTCCATCTCCACCTCTCCCACCCTCCCCTTTCGCAACAACCCACCCCCACCCTCATCAAAGGGCTGTTGTTGGAATGAGAAGCAAATTGCACAGCAAGATCCCACATGCAGTGCCGCTGCATTCCAATCGGAATTTATCCCACAGTAATAAACCAGAGGCTAGAGAGATTGAGACACCATCACCCCACCTTTGTGTATCACTCTGTCTCTCTCTGTTCCTCTTACTCTCTTTTCCTGTTCCTATTTCATACTCTCTCTGTGTCTCTTTCTCTCTGCCCCTGCCTGTTTCTGTCTCTCTATCTCTCTCTCTCTCTCTCTCCACCCCAACCCCTCCCTCTGTCCCTGCCTCTGTTTTTTCTCTCTCTCTCTCTATTTCTCTTTTTCTCTCCCTCAGTCCCTGTCTCTGTTTCTTTCTCTCTCTGTCCTTGTTTTGTACACTCTGTCTCTGTTCTTGTCTGTTTCTTCTTTTCTGTCTCTCAATATCTCTGTTTCTTTCTCCATCCCTGTCCGTTTTACTCTCTGTCAATGTCTCTTTCTTTCTCTCTATCCCAGGCCGTAATCTCCACTAATGTACTGGGGACTGTTTCTGGAGATAGAGTGACAGAAAACTATACCACCGACTACCACTCCCTCAGATCCTGGCTCATCCTGTCTGTCGGTCTCTGTCTGTGTCTCTTTACTTCCCTATCTATCTCTCTCTCTCTCTCCCTCTCTCTGCTGCCACATTGTTCATTCAGTGACAATTGGGATTATTCCAAACAAAGTTTGTCTCTCTCTCCCTCCTCCGTCGCTCCCACACTCTCTCTCTGCCCATGTATTTCTTACCCCTTTGTCTCAGAAATCACCTTATAATGAAAAACGTTTCTCTCTCCCCATTTTAAAATAGTGATGGGGGACATTGTTGCCTGTGGGAGATACTATTTGTTTTATACAACAACAAAAGAAAGCTGAAGAGGACTGTAAAGAAGAGAGACACCCTCCCAGATCCTCAGTGAATGGATTGGAAATGGCCAACTTGACTCTCAACTTGGCTTTCAAATTATATCGTCCTGCCCCATTCACATCCCACATTACTCTGACAGTATAGCAAGTCTTTAGGCAGTGTTTCACATTTAGGTTGTTAATTTCCTCTTTGTGGAGTCCCATCTGTCAGACACTCGCTGGGTGGAGGAGTAACATGTTTGTGTCAAATCCCCAGGCCCCAGTTACTTTAACCCCAGACTTCAAATCCGTTTTAAAACGACAGGGCTGCAATCCGACAGGGCCCAATTAACCAGATGCCCCTAAAAAGACCAGGGTCCCACAGAGGAAATCAACCCTCTGGGTCATAAACAGACGCAACCCACGTGGGCTCCAAAGTGTACAGCCTGTTGAACTGGCCTCAGATCTCAGGACTGTGTACTCATTCCCTGGTGATGCTGTTGTTTTAAGGTCACCTTGCCCTAGACTATCTCCCTCTCTCTTCGGGCGGCACGGTGGCACAGTGGTTAGCACTGCAGCCTCACAGCGCCAGGGACCCGGGTTTGATTCCAGCCTCAGGTGCCTGTCTGTGTGGAGTTTGCACATTCTCCCCGTGTCTGCGTGGGTTTCCTCCAGGTGCTCCGGTTTCCTCCCACAGCCCATAGATGTGCAGGTTAGGTGGATTGGCCATGCTAAATTGCCCGTAGTGTTCAGAGAGGTGTAGGTGGGGTGGGTCTGGGTGGGATGCTCTGGGGTTCGTTGTGGACTTGTTGGGCTGAAGGGCCTGTTTCCACACTGTGGGGATTCTATGATCTCTTTGGATCTTCCGCGTGAACAATTCCCCAGGAAAAATAAGGCGGGATTAGTTAAAAGGCAGAGCAAGAAAGAGAGAGATGACACAGCAAGATTCCAGGGTTTCCTCTCTCAGCAGTTTACAGACAATCTCTCAGCAATGCATTCATTATGGTTTGACTTCTCCTGCCATACCCTTTAAAAAATGTCATAAAATGACGAATTAGCTGATTAAAACACTCACTGCACCCAATGATGGCATTGCAACAATTCTTGCACAGTAAGATCCCATTCCTCAATAACATAGCAACAGCTGGCCCAATAATCTGATTCCTTTCTCCTCTGCGAGGCTGCTTACGTTTTAACTATCTGCTGTAATTCCAGAAACTAACTTATCTCAAACTCCTGTCTCTCTCTTGCTGTCTTTCTCTCTCCCTCTCCTGTGCACATAGTCTTGAGGAAGGTGCAGAAAGGAGAGGGACAGAGACAGAGAGATGGACAGACATAAAATCTAAAAATCCAAGATTCTTGTCAACTGCATTTTTGAAGGCAGCCCATTTGTTGCAATGTGGGACAAGCGGCAAGCGGTTGACGCACAGCAAGATCCCACAGACAACGGTGTGACAGCAGCCAGTTTGTGTTCCACTGATGCCGGTTAAGGGTTCAATTCTGGCACTGGGGCAACAGCGAGGAACAGTCCTGCTGCCTGAAAAATTTACATCACCTCACCCATTCCCCCACTTTCTCTTTCCTCATCTCTGATATCTCTCTCTCTCTCTCCCCATCTCTGATCTCTCTATCACTCTCCCCCATCTCTGATCTCTCTCTCTCATATTTAATCTTGTGCTCTGTTCGTGCTCTGTTTAAGGAGACTGTAGCATTTATTGTAGACGATATATTCAACAGACGTGATTCATGTGGGCCCCAGGGTACAGCCTGTCAAACAGGCCTAGAGCTCGGTTCGCAATAAACAACTGCACCTCCCAGTCGCGAACCATTTCAACTCCCCCTCCCATTCCTCAGACGACATGTCCATCCTGCGCATCCTGCAGTGCCACAACGATGCCACCCGAAGGCTGCAGGAACAGCAACTCATATTCAGCCTGGGAACCCTGCAGCCCAATGGTATCATTGTGGATTTCACAAGCTTCAAAATCTCCCCTCCCCCAACCGCATGCCAAAACCAACCCAGCTCATCTCCACCTCCCTAACCTGTTTTTCCTCTCACCTCAAGCCGCACCCCCATCTCCTACCTACTAACCTCATCCC
This sequence comes from Ginglymostoma cirratum, assembly GCA_024137785.1. NCBI lineage: Eukaryota > Metazoa > Chordata > Chondrichthyes > Orectolobiformes > Ginglymostomatidae > Ginglymostoma > Ginglymostoma cirratum. The sequence goes on from JAHRHZ010000002.1 coordinate 19,485,122, forward strand.
GCCTCCTTGACCTGTCCGTCCTACCTGGACTGACCTATCTCCTCCCCACCTACACTCACCTTTACTGGCTCCATCCCCGCCTCTTTGACTTGTCTGTCTCCTCTCCACCTATCCTCTCCTCTATCCATCCTCTATCCGCCTCCCCCTCTCTCCCTATTTATTTCAGAACCCTCTTCCCCTCCCCCATTTCTGATGAAGGGTCTAGGCTCGAAACGTCAAGATTTCCTGCTCCTATGATGCTGCTTGGCCTGCTGTGTTCATCCAGCTCTACACCTTGTTATCTCAGGCCAAAGTCTGGCCCCTCCAGCCCCGACATCCTGGAGGTTGTCCTTTGGGACCCCAAACATTTCAGATCTTCACGTTGCAAGTCTCCTTGGGTTTAAAAGAGAAAGATAAGTTCAAAGGGGGCAATGAGAAACTTTGGAAGCAATATTACGCTGCAAGAGATAGTAGGAACTGCAGATGCTGGAGAATCTGAGATAACAAGGTGTAGAGCTGGATGAACACAGCAGGCCAGGCAGCATCAGAGGAGCAGGAAAGCTGACATTTTGGGTCGGGACCCTTCTCTAAAAAGTGTTATCTCACACAAAACTGACATTAAGATTCCAACAGTACCCACTCTCTCTCTCTCTCTCTCTCTCTCTCTTCTTGTCCTCATTTATTTCCAGTGAGGGATAAAAGGTACTGCAGATGCTGGAGAATCCGAGATAACAAGCATGGGGCTGGATGAACACAGCAG
>JAHRHZ010000002.1:19490860-19518815 GCA_024137785.1 Ginglymostoma cirratum
ATGTGTAAAAAGCCTTGGAGCTTTCCTTGATCTTATCTGCCAAGGTTTTCCCATGCTCCCTTATAGCTCACCTAAGCCCTTTCTTCAGCTCTTTCCTGGATAACTTGTATCCTTCTAGAGCCTTTCCCGTTCCTTGTTTCCGAAACCTTACATAAGCATCCCTCCTCCTCTTAACCAGTCGTTCGACCTCTCTTGAGAACCAAGGCTCCCTCACTTGACTGCATCTTATCTGCCTGCTAGGGACAAACATATCAAGCACACACAGTATGCATTCCTTAAACGATCTCCACATTTCAATAGTTCTCTTCCCTGACAGCATCTGTTCCCAATTTATGTTACCCAGTTCTTGGCTAACAGAATTGTAATTACCCTTCCCCCAACTATAAACCTTACCCTGCTGTATGTACTTATCCTTTTCCATGACTATTTGAAAAGTAACAGTGTTATGGTCGCTACCACCAAAATGCTCTCCTACCAACAGGTCTAACACTTGGCCTGGTTCATTGCGAAAGTGGCCTCTCCTCTTATTGATCTATCTACATACTGTGTCAGGAATCCTTCCTGAATGCACTGGACAAAATCTGTTCCATCTAAACTATTACAACTAAAATGTTTCCAATCAATATTTGGAAAGTTGAAGTCACCCATGACTACAACCCTGTGACTTCTGCACTTTTCCAGTATCTGCCTCCTAATCTACTCCTCTACTTCTCTGTAACTATTAGGGGGTCTGTAAAAAATCACCAAAAATGTGACTGCTCCTTTCTTGTTCCAGACCTCAACCCAAACTGACTCTGTAGACATATCATTCTTGAACTGCCTTTCAGTAGCTGCTATACTAGCCCTGACTAGCAATGCCACTTCCCCACCTCTTTTTCCACCCTCCCTATTTCTTTTAAAACATCTAAATCCCGGAACTTCCAACAACCATTCCTGTCCCTGAGTTACCCAAGTTTCTGTGATGGCCACAACATCATAGTTCCGAGTACCGACCCATGCTCTAAATTCATTCGCCTTATTTCTGATACTTCTAGCATTGAAGTATACACACCTCAAACCATCTCTGTGTCCACAATTATGCTCCATCGGCCACATTTCTTTCTAAACAACCTCACTCCCTGTTGTGTTGTTGGAGTGTCGGGATATGCTGGTGGGGTGAGATAAAGTCAAGGTGTGTCGAAGACATTGACATGAAGCATCAATTTCTTAGGCCATATGGTTTGTTTCTGTGATGTAAAATTCTGTGTCACATTATGATACATTATACATTACATGTTATATGTGTAATCCCAGCAATTTTATACCTACCCAAAGAGCATTTTAATCAATACATAACTGCGCGTAAAAAGTATGTCTTTTTAAAATTAAGAATGATATAGATCTCTGTACAGTTGCTTTCTAACTGTTCGTTCATTTGTTCATTCATGTTTTAGAGATAAGTGACATGGTTAGAAAACAGTGACGTCTGTTACATCAAATGGGAAAACCTTAATTCTACTTTTCATCAGTAAAACAGAGGAGAGCGCGAATGCAGTCCCCCACTATCACAAATTCTGCAGTCGAGGTAATCGCTAATAAATTGGGGAAATTTGGGGACATGGCAGGCGACAGCACACCCGGAGTGCAATGGGATAACCTCATCCTGGGAAGAGTGGCTTTTTTAAAATTCAAAAATATACTTTATTGATAAAAAATCTGAACATATATACATTGTCACAAAAAATGCTTCTGTTCTGCACAGTTGTATATGAAGTAAACGTACAAACTTTGGATAAAATCCTCAAGAACTGCAGATGCTGTAAATCAGGAACAAAAACAGAAGTCACCGGAAAAGTTCAGCAGGTCTGACAGCATCTGTGAAGAGAAAATCAGAGTTAATAGTTTCGGGTCGGGTGACCCTTCCTCAGAACACAAACATTGGAGATTGACTATACACCAAACCAAAGACCTCTACAGGCAAAACTAATATTCACATATATTTGACACACTAGGAGGGCCTGATAACTGAATGGACCCCAATTTACTTTCAGCAGAAAGACCTCAGACAGTGGGTCTTTCCCCACTGCCCCTTGGCAGCAGCTGCACCAAGCTTTAGTGCATCCCTCAGCACGTAGTCCTTCACCTTGGAATGTACCAGTCTGTAACACTCGGTCAGGGTCAACTCCTTGCTCTGGAAGACCAACACGTTTCGGGCAGACCAATAAGGGTCTTTCACCGAGCTGATGGTCCTCCAGGTGCAGTCGATGTTTGTCTCGGTGTGTGTCCCCCGGGAACAGACTGTAGAGCGCAGAGTCCCGTGTCACGGAGCTGCCCAGGAAGAACCTTGACTCAAACCACTGCATCTTCCTCCAGACATCCTTTGCAAAGGCGCATTCCAGGAGGAGATATGTGACAGTTTTGACCCCACTGCAGCCACTTTGAGAGCGCCGTGCAGTGGCACAGTCTGATTGAGCATGCAAGAACGATCTGACACATAGTGCCGTTCTCAACATCAGCCTAGCGATGTCTTGGTGCTTTTTAGAAAGTTCTGGTGGTGAGGCCTTCTGCCAAATGACTTTGACAGTCTGCTCAGGGAACCACGTAACAGGATCCACCATCAGGGTCTCAATGACACTACATGTTGACCACTTCATGATGGACTTGTGGTCAAAGGTGTTTTCCTTTACAAATTTCTCTATCAAGGAAGATGTTATGGGACAGCCCAATTACTTGGGGTGTTCTGTAGCTGCGAGGCCAGTCCCATCCTTTGCAACACTGGGGACAGGTAGAACTTCAGTACATAGTGACAGTTGGTGTTTGCATACTGAGGGTCTATGCACAGCATGATACAGCCACACACAAAGGTGGCCATCAGGATGAAGGCAACATTGGGTACGTTCTTCCTCCATTATCCAGTGTTTGTAGGCTTCCAGATGAAACAGAAGATGGCTCCTGTGACTGAAACAGCACAGTTTTGGGTATTGGGCCTGAACTGTGCTGCGTACGACAAAGAGACTGCCTCACACTTAATGACCAGGATTTTACCTGCGATGGAGAGGGAGTGGTGCTCCCAAAGGACCGGTTTCTGCTTTAGTTTGGCAATGCATTCCTCCAAGATTTTGTGCACACCCTGGCCCCTCCGAACCATATCCCAGCACCTACAGCCCTGACAGTGAAGGGAATGAAGGATCAGTCAGTCCAGTTCCAAGAGAATATGGTCTCGCTCTTGCTTTGATTTACTTTGGCACCTGAGATCAGTTCAAACTGGTTGTAGATGCTCATGAGTCTGCGCATGGACAGCTGATCTGAGCAGAAAATGGCAATATCATCCATGTACAGAGAGGCTTTGACCTGCAGGCCCCTGCTGCCTAGAATAGTCACCCCTCTCAGGCTCACATCCTTCCTGATGCTCCCAGCGAAGGGCTCTATACGACACACAAACAAGGCAGGAGAGAGTGGTCGGCCCTGCCTGACTCCAGATCTGATTGAGAAGCTTTCTGATTCCCACCCATTGATTGAGATGCACTAACAATGTTGGTGTAGAGCAGTCAGATCCAATTGTAGATTCCCTCCCCAGAGCACATCTCATATGTATGTGTGTGATATCCTGTCAAAGGCCTTCTCCTGGTCCAGGCTGATGAAGCAGACATCCACCCGCCCAGTCCTGCACATAGGCGATTGTATCCCTGAGGAGTGCTCCTGCTGGAATGTGCCTTTGCAAAGGAAGTCTGGAGGAAGATGCCATGGTTTTTGTCGAGGTTTGTCCCGAGCAGCTCCGTGATGTGGGACTCTGTGCTCTTAGAAGTGGTACAGCACAGGTTTGGTCAGGGTGGATCATCATTCATGGAGCAGACCCATTTGGCAATGACCTTAGACAGGATTTCATAGTCTGCATCCAGCAATGATATTGGCCACCAATTTCTAATTTCCTCGCTTTCCCGCTTCTGCTTGTAGATGAAGGTGATGATACCTTTCCTCATGGATTCACATATGCTACCTGCCCGAAGCATACTGTTGTACACCTCCAGCAGGTCCTGGCCAATCAACTCCCACAGAGCAGAATCCAACTCGGCCAGTAAGCTGTCACTTCTGGGAGTTTTATTCTTTTCTAAAGACTTGAGGGCCTTGGTCAGCTCATCCAGAGATAACGACTGGTCCAGCGTCTCCTGAGTGCTATTGTCTAAGACCTCCATGATAGAAGACAGAAATGACTGGGAGGCTGCACTGCCTGTGGGCTTCCTGTCATACAGTCTGGCATAAAAGGATTTGTTGATCCTCAGGATGTCAGACTGAGATGACATCACCGAACCATCATCTTCCTTCAGGATGCTGAGCACGGAGCTTTCCTTGTGTACCTTCTGGAAGAAGAAACATGAGCACATTTCATCCTGCTTCACAGTGTGGACACTGGACCAGAAGATAATCTTGGAGCCGCCTGAGGCAAACAGTATGGTTTGCTGGATCTTCACCTCCTCGAGATCCTCTGTGACACTGACCCCCATCATCTGCAGCAGGAGTAGGTTTTGCACGGCTTTCAGGAGCTTTGACAGTTTTTCCCACCTCTCTCTTGCCTTCAGAACACCTTTGAGGACATGTTCTGGTTGACTGTTTTCCACCAGTCTACTGGAGGCTCAAAGAAGGGCTTCATGGTTCTCCAACCTGTGTTATCCCTTTCAAGCTCCTCAATGTTTTCTGGGGTCAACAATTCAACGTCTAGCTTCCACATTCCCTTGCCAGCCTGTTGGTCAAAATGTAGGTGACAGTCAGCCAGCAGGAGACGGTGGTCATGTAAGAACACTGGCTTTATGTCTGTGGGTCAGACTGAGAATGTGTGGGACGTGAACAGGGAATCTATCCTTGAGCGGATAGACCCGTCTTGCTGTTATCAAGTATATCTACACTGCGGTCCAGGTGCAGGAGTGCTGAAGATAAGTGTTGAATTTGGTTGGTTTAAACAGGGTGTGCCTTATGTAATGGCTGTTTTGGTCATTAAGAGTTTTCTGGGGGTGGAAGAAGTGACTTCAGAAGTTTTACAAAAGGTGAGTAAGGCAAAGCTGCTGGAATTGGCAGACAAGCTGGAGTTGGGGGTTGGGGTTGCCTTTATGAGAAAAGGGAAGGTAATTACAGCAACAGCTCAACATTTAAATTTACTGGAAATGCCATCAGAATCTTTGGAGATGGTTAGAATTCAAATGCAGATGAAGCAGCTTGAATATGAAAAGGAAATTAAACAGTTTGAATTACTATTAAAAGCAGATGAAAAAGAAAAGGAGACGAAGGCCCTAGCTGAAGATAGAGAGGGAAGAAAAGCAGAGAGAGAGAGAGAGGAAAAGCATAAAAAGAGTTTGAACTTCAGAAGTTGGCAATTAGAGGACTTTAAATGGCAGAGGTGAAGGTAGAAGGTTTACTGAGGAGGATAGTGATGATGAGCAAACTCATCATAGCCAAAGGCCTAGTGGGGATCTATTTAAGTATGTCCAAACATTGCCTAAATTTGATGAGAAGGATGTAGGAGTCTTTTCATTTCATTTGAGAAAGTGGCTAAACAAATGAAGTGGCCAGTGACCATGTGTTGATCCAAACAAAGTTGGTCGGTAGAGCGAGTAAGGTATTTGTATCACTAACAGAGGAGGTATCTGGGGAGTATGAAGAGGTGAAGAAAGCCCTCTTAAGTGTATATGAGCTGTGCCAGAAGCCTACAGATAATGTTTTAGGAATCTAAAGAAGGGCCCAAGTCAAACATACATTGAGTTTGAAAGGATCAAACAACGTAATTTTGATAGGTGGATAAAGGCATTGAAAATAGACCAAATATACAATCCTCTCAGACGATTATTCTGGAGGATTCAAAAATTCACTTCCTGAGGTAGTGTTGACTCATGTGGAAGAGCAGAGAGTTAAAACAGCAAGATTAGCAGCTGAAATGGCTGATTATGAATTGCTTCGTAAATCAAAGTTTGGCTTCCGACATCAATTTCAATCCGTGGGGGTCAGAAATTGAGGAAGAGAGAAATCCTCAGGTGACAAGGGAAAAGGAGATCCCATTGAAGATAATCAAGATAGCTTCCCACAGTGTTAAAAAGAGGAAAGAGAAATGAAAAAGCTCAGGCGTTTTCGCTGCAATAAGGTAGGCCACACGAAGTTGCAGTGTTGGTGGTTTAGAAAAAGCACTGGGAAGACAGACGTGGGAAAAACAGAATAAGCCAGTGGATTTTGTTGTAGTGGTAAAGGAAAGCATGGTGGAAGCTAAACAGTTGCACCAGTTTGGGGTCTATCTCTGTACAGGTGGCCTCGAGCAGCCCCAGGCAGCCCAGCTGACCCTGGAAGGCGGCCAGTAGGCTCTGGGTGAAATGCACATGGCACAGGCGCAGTCCCCCAGCGGCTCCCAGCTCGGGCAGCAGGCCGTGCCGCTGGAGCTCCACTTTCACATTCCCGGCCGCAGGTGGCCTGCAGCCTCTTCAGCTGGGAGCTGCTCAAGACGGCCTCCAGTTCAGAGCTCTCCGGTGGTCTCTCTCCATCACCGTCCCTATCCTCCAGTGTCTGGTAGCAGGTTGTGCCGCAGCCCCCAGCCTCCCCGGGTGAAGTAGGTGCACGGCCAACCGGGCAGTAGCTGCGGCCAACCTGGGGTGGGTGCCACAGACATTGGTGCCTCAGACAGAAGCAGTCAGCTATACTCAGCCTTAGTGGGCAGAGGCTCCCCGGTGAGTGCGGGGCCAGCATGCTCTCAGCCAGGCTGGCAGCCTTGGTGCGGCCACAGGAGACCAGGCCTGGGTACCCTCACCGAATCCAGCCAATGCCCACCCCAACCCCCTCATGATTTTATTTACTTTTTCCAGGTCACCCCCCCCACCCCCACCCCACCACCACCCCTCAGCCTCCAATCCTCAAGGGAAATCAATCCAAGTTTGTCCAGCCTCTCCTTGTAGCTCATACACTCCAATCCAGACAACATCCTGGTAAACCTCTTCTGCACCCTCTGCAAAACCTCCACATCCTTCCTACAGTGTGGCTCCAGAACTGCACACAATATTCCAAATGGAGCTGAACTAAAGTTAGATACAGCTGCAAAATGACTTGGCAGCTTTTAAACTCAATGCCCAACCAGGAAGGCAAGCATGCTGTCTGCTTTCTTTACTGCCTTATCAATTTGTGGTGCAACTTCCAGACACCCCAAGATCCCTCAGTGCATCAATGCTCCTAAGGGTCCTGCCATTTACAGTATTCTTTGCTCTTGCATTTGACCTCCAAAGATGCATCACCTCACACTTGCCCAGATTAAACTCTGCCCAACTTTCCAACTGATCTATATCCTGCAGTATCCTTTGACAACCTTCCTCACTATCCACAACTCCACCAATTTTCTTTGATCTGCAAATTTATTACTCAGACTACTGACATTTTCATCCATATCATTTTCATGTATTGCAAACAACAGAGGTCCCAGCACTGAATCTTGCAGAACATCACTGGTCACAGACTTCCAGTCAGAAACATAACTCTCCATAACTACCCTCTGCCTTCTGTGACCAAGCCAATTTATTATCCAGCCTATCAACTCACCATGGATTCCATGTGACGTAATCTTCTAGCCCAGCCCACCATGAGGGACACAGTCAAATTCTTTAGTAGAATCCATTAGACAACATCCATTGCCCTAGCCTCATCAATCATCTTCTTCACTTCCTCATAAAAAATTCAATCAAACCTCCCCAGCATGAAGTCATGCTAACTATTCCTAATAAGTCCATCCTTTTCCAACTGCAAGTAAATCCTGTCCCTAAGAATCTTCTCCAATAATTTCCCTGCCACTAACGTAAGGCTCAGCATTCTATAATTTTGTGGATCATCCCTGTTGTCCTTCTTAAACAAAGGAAAAACATTGGCTATTCTCCAGTCTCCTGGGACTATGCCTGTGGCTAAACAGGATATGAAGATCTCTGTCAATCTCCTCTCTTGCCTCCCTCACTATTCTGGGATAGATCCTATCAGGCCCAAGAGATGTATCTACTTTAATGGTTTTCAATACACCCATTACCACCTCCTTCTCAATATCAACATGTCTCACAATATCAATTACCCCTTTCTAATCTTACCATCATCCATATGCTTGTCCTTGGTGAATACTGATGCAAAGTACTAATTAGGGACCTCACTGACTTCCTCTGGTCCTCAAGTTTCCCTAGCTATTCGCTTGCCCCTAATATAAAATGCCTTAGGATTCTCCTTAATCCCACTTGCCAAGATATTTCATGGCCACTTCATAGCACCCCTAATTTCTTGTTTAAGTTCTTTATATTTCTTTATATTCTTTATAAGTTCTTTATATTCCCTTACATTCCTCAAGGAGCTTGTCTGATTTCAGTTTCCCAAACATTACAAATGCTTCCTTTTCATTTTGGTTAAACTTACAACATCTCTCGTCATCCAATATCCAGAAGCTTGCCATCCTGATGCCTGATTTTTCATCCTCAGAGGAACATGTTGGTCCCAAACTCTGATCAACTGTGCTTTAACTGATGTTGACATGTCAGATGTGGATATACCCTCAAACAACCACATTTCTCCAGTTCCAACATAATACTGTTAGAATTAACCTTCCCCCCAGTGGCTGAAGGCCAGTACTGAGGGAGCATAGCAAATGGAAGGGTCCGTAGTGAGGAAGCACCACAGTTTTCAGGAAGGTCATTTCACAATTAGCTTCCCTGTCAGACTTATCATTTTCCAGATGGGCAATGGGGTGCTTCCTTGCCATAGACTCTCCAATGGTACAGCGATCTTTCACTGATCATTCTCTGACAGTGCAATATTGACCTTGCAACAGTGCAGTGCTTCATCAGTACTGACCCTCAAACAGCCTGACTTTCCTTCCATGACAACACTCCCACAATGCGGCACTACCTCAACACTGACCCTCTGATCATGGAGTGCTCACTCAGCATGGATTTAGGAAAGATGGCTCTGAATTGTGGAGGAATGACTGAATGTCGTTGGGAATGGATTTTTGGAGGCTTTGATTTGACATGGATTGACTCAGTTTTGAAGTGATAACTCAAGATCGTGCGAAAACTGACTGGATTTTGTGCATTTGATTTGGAGGATAGTTATTTCTGAATCCTGCTGCAGTGGCTCTAGAAGATGGAAGGTATCAAATTTTTTTAGACCAGTTGCCCCAGGAAAGTGGGGACGACTGGACCCAGGATCCATGAGGAGTTGACCCTGGATCTGGATTTGATGGGGTTTTATCTCAACCTTCTCTTGGGAAATAAGGCGGGGCAAGTGCCTGAGGTATCATTGCGGGTGCACTTAGGGATCAGTGACCATAATTCTATTAGTTTTATAATAGTTATGGGAAAGGATAGGCCTTATCTAAAAGTAGAATTTCGAAATTGGAGCAAGGCCAATTTTGATGATATTAGACAGGAACTTTCAAAAGTTGTTTGGGAGAAGGCTGTTCACAGGTAAAGGGATGACCGGCAAGTGAAAGGCTTTCAAAAGTGAGATAGTAAGAGTTCAGAGAAAGTATATTCCTGTTAGTATGAAGGGCACGGCTGGTAGGAGGAGGGAATACTGGATGACTAGAGATATGGAGGCTCTAGTTAAGAAAACAAAGGAGGCATATGTCGGATATAGACAGCTGGGATCAAGTGAATCCCTTGAGGAGTATAGGACAAGTAGGAGCATACTAAAGAGGGAAATCAGGAGGGCAAGAAGGGGGCATGAGATAGCTTTGGAGGATAGGGTTAAGGAGAATCTAAAAAAATGCTGCAAGAACATTAAGGGCAAAAGAGTAACTAGGGAGAAAATAGGGACCCTTAAAGATCAATGTGGTTATCTATGTGCGAAACCACAGGAGATGAGTGAGATACTTAAAAAAGCTTCACATCAGTATGTTTTGCAGAAAAACGACATGGAAGCTAGGGAATTTAGCAAAATAAATAGTGACATCTTGAAAGAGTCCACATTACAGAAGAGGAGGTGCTGGGGGTCGTAAAATGCATAAAGATAGATAGGGGAGGGGATAGCCTACTGGTATTATTGCTGGACTGTTAATCCAGAGACCCAGATAACATTCTGGGGACCGGGCTTCAAATCCCACCACAATAGATGGTGGAATTTGAATTCAATAAAAATGTGGAATTAAGAGTCTAATGATGACCATGAACCCATTGTCAACAATCAGAAAACCCATCTGGTTCACTAATGTCCTTTAGGGAAGGAAACCGCCATCCTTACCTGGTCTGGCCTACATGTGACTCTAGACCTACTGCAAAATGCCAAATGGCAGATGGAGTTTTATTTAGATAAATGTGAGGTGTTGCATTTGGGTAAAACAAACAGGACAGGACTTACACAGTTATTGGTAGGGTTTTGGGTTGTGTTGTCACACAGAGAGACCTCGGGTGTAGGTACATATTTCCTTGAAAGTGTCATCATATATATAGACAGGGTAGTGAAGAAGGCTTTTAGCATGCTTGCCTTCACTGGTCAGAGCATTGAGTATGAGAGTTGGGATGTTATGTTGCAGCTGTACGAGATATTGATGAGGCCACTTTTGGAGTATTGCATACAATGCTGGTCACCCTGCTGTAGGAAGGATGTTAGTAAGCTGGAAAGGGTGCAGAAAAGATTTACAAGGATGTTACCAAACTGGAGAGTTTGTGTTATAAGGAGGGGCTGGATAGGTTGTAACTTTCTCCCCTGGAGCATTGGAGGCTGCGGGTTGACCTTAGGGGACCTTAAAATAATGATAGCGAAGGCCTTTTCCCCAGGGTTGGTGAGTCTAAGACTAGAGGGCATATGTTTAAGTGAAAGAAGGAAGATTTGAAAGTGACCCAAGGGACAACATTTTCAAGCAGAGGGTGGTGCATATATGGAATGAACTACCAGAGGAAGTGGTAGAGGCAAGTACAATTACAACATTTAGAAGACATTTGGACAGGTACATGAATAGAATGAACATGAAGGGATTCAAAGGCACATGAAGAGAGTTATGAACACAGCCCAGTCCATCACACAAGCCAACCTTCTGTCCATTGACTCCACTGACTTCTTGCTGCCTCAGGAATGCAGCCAACACCATCAAAGACTGCTCCCATTCTGGTTATAATCTCTTCCAACCTCTTCCGTTGGGCAGAAGATACAAAAGCTTAAACAGACGTACTGACAGACTTAAGAAAAGCATCTTCCCTGCTAATGTTAGACTTCTAAATGGACATCTCAAATTTTAAATTTAATGTTGATCTTGCTGTTTTATGTGTCTTCTCTGCAGCTATAACATTGTATTCTTCACTCTGTTCTGTTACCCTAATGCACTTTGTATGGTATGATGTCTGTACTGTATGCAAAACAAAACTTTTCACTGTATCTCGGTATATGTGACAATAATAAATCAAATCAAATCCGAAATGTTTAGAGGGATATGGCCAAATGCAGGCAAATGGGGCTAGTTCAGTTTATGAAACCTGGTCGGCATGGACGAGTTGGACCAAAAGGTCTGTTTCTGTGCTGCATGGCCTTATATGACCCTGGATCGGGGGAGGTCTGACTTTGGATTTGAGGAGAATTCACTCCCACCCTCTTGAAGAGAATTCAATTATTGTGAAGTCCTAACCAATACCTGGTCACATGAAACGTGCTGTACGTTCCAGATACTGCAACTCCCAATAGTCTCAGCACCGGTTATTCGTCAGTTTGTTTTTGCAAACACTTCCTGTGTTGAGAGATAGTAGGAACTGCAGATGCTGGAGAATCTGAGAATAACAAGGTGTAGAGATGGATGAACCCAGCAGGCCAAGCAGCATCAGAGGAGCAGGAAAGCTGACGTTTCGAGCCTAGGCAGCCTTCCTGATCCTCTGATGCTGCTTGGCCTGCTGTGTTCATCCAGCTCTACTTCCCGTGTTGAATTGTGTTTTTCCCCTCCCCTGCTCCTGGATCTGAACTGATCCCCACTCTCCTCTTTCTAAGCCGAAGGTACCAGCGCACGTGCTTGGATCTCCAATTGTGGAGGGGACTGGTAACACCGCGCATGCTCATGGGCTATCTCCGTAGTGCGCATGGTCCATACCCTCCACGGCCCATGGAACATTACGGCGAGTGCGCAAGCTCGTCAACCTCCCTTGCAGTAGCCATGCGTCCAACTGCGCAGACTCGAGCCCGGCTGCCGACAACACCCCGCCCCTTCCGCCGGCTTGCAGCGATCACGACTGGGAGCCTTCTTGGTGGATAGGACGTATTCACCATCGCGGTGCATAATGGGCAGGCTGAGACGCCATTATATCTTTCCCGCAAGAACTGCGGATATTGGAAATCAGAAACACAAACAGAAATTGTTGGAAAAGCTCAGCAGGTCTGGCAGCATCTGTGGAGATAAATCAGAGTTAACGCTTCGGGTTCAGTGACCCTTCCTCAGAGCAAGCGACTTCCAGCAATTTCTGTTTATTTTTTAATTACATCTTTCCTTTTCGTCATAAAATTGGAGCATGGGCTCCATTGGGAAGGTTGAGGTTTCTTGGTAGAGTATTAAAGTTCAATCACCGTATCCGACTGCTTTCGCAAGGTGCACTTTTACACGCACCTTGTATTCTGGAGGTATGGAGTACACAGAAGTTCGGAATTGTCTTCCCCAAATTATTCCTCCCTTGCTCATCCAGAATCATAATTCTTCGATATTTCTGATCCTGCCTTGTTGTTCGTCCCTAGATTATGCCTTCATTGCAAAGCCCAAAATGTGGAATTACTTCCCTCAAATTTCCTGCTTGAACATTTGAATTATTCCCGAGAATTGTTTCAACCAAGCTAATCATTGATCCTAATCACAGACTCAATTTTTGCTTCATAAGGCTTCGTTAAAACATTTTGGAAAACTTGATTATATTAAATATGCTATGTAACTATAGGGTTTTATCTGGCAGCTCTTGAACATGTGGTGTTCACAGCACGCAAAAGGGAAGGATGCAGGGAGTGAGGTGGTTTATAAAGAAATGCGGTCGATGGAGCATAATTGCAGACACCGAGATGGTTTGAGGTGTGTATACTTCAATGCTAGAAGTATCAGAAATAAAGCGGACGAACTTAGAGCATGGGTCAGTACTTGGAACTACGATATTGTAGCCATTACAGAAACTTGGGTAACTCGGGGAGAGGAATGGTTGTTGGAAGTTCCGGGATGTAGATGTTTTAAAAGAAATGGAGAGGGTGGAAAAAGAGGTGGGGAAGTGGCATTGCTATTCAGGGAGAGTATAGCAGCTACTGAAAGGCAGTTCAAGAATGATATGTCTACAGAGTCAGTTTGGGTTGAGGTCAGGAACAAGAAAGGAGTAGTCATTTTGTTGTTTTTTTTTTACAGACCCTCTAATAGTTGCAGAGAAGTCTAGGAGCGGATTGGAAGGCAGATACTGGAAAAGTGCAGAAGTCACAGGGTTGTAGTCATGGGTGACTTCAACTTTTCAAATATTGATTGGAAACATTTTAGTTGTAATAGTTTAAATGGAGCAGATTGTGTCCAGAGCATTCAAGAAGGATTCCTGACAGTATGTAGATAGACCAACACGAGGAGAGGCGACTTTGGATTTGGTGCTTGGCAATCAACCGGGCCAAGCATTAGACCTGTTGGTAGGAGAGCATTTTGGCGGTAGCAATCATAACTCTGTTTCTTTCACGATAGTCATGGATAAGGATAGGTACACACAGCAGGGTAAAGTTTACAATTGGGGGAAGGGTAATTAAAATTCGGTTAGGCAAGGACTGCATAACATAAAATGGGAACAGATGTTGTCAGGGAAGAGCACTATTGAAATATGGAGATTGTTTAAAGAATGCATACTGCATGTGCTCGATATGTTTGTCCCTAGCAGGCAGAGAAGATGCGGACGAGTGAGGGAGCCTTGGTTCTTGAGAGAGGTTGAACGACTGGCTAAGAGGAAGAAGGATGTTTGTGTAAGGTTTCGGAAACAAGGAACAGAAAAGGCTCTAGAGGGATACAAGTTATCCAGGAAGGAGCTGAAGAAATGGGCTTAGGAGAGCTATAAGGGGGCATGAGAAAATGTTGGCGGATATGATCAAGGAAAACTCCAAGGCTTTTTATACACATGTGCAGAACAAGAGAATGACCAGAGAAAGGGTGAGGCCGATCAAGGATTATAAGGGAATTTGTGCACAGAGCCTAAAGAGATAGTAGAGGTCCTTAATGAATACTTTTCTTCAGTAATCAAAACTGAGAGGGACCTAGGTGTAGAGGAGGATGTTGGGAAACAGGCTGGTAGGCTAGAGAAGGCTGATGTTAGTAAAGAAGATGTGCTAGGAATTCTGAGGAAGTTGAAGATAGATAAGGCCCCAGGGCCTGATGGGATTTATCCAAGGATTCTATGGGAAGTGAGGGACAAGATTGCAGGGCCTTTGGCAATGATCTTTTCATCCTCACTGTCCGTGGATATAGTGCCGAAAGTTTGGAAAGAGGCAAACTTCATTCCCTTGTTCAAAAAAGGGAACAGGGATAACCTCGGAAAGTACAGGCCAGTTAGTCTTATGTCAGTGGTGGGCAAATTATTGGAAAGGGCTCTGAGAGACAGGATTTATGATCACTTGGAAAGGCACAGTTTGATTCGTGATAGTCAGCAGGGATTTGAGAGGGGTAGATCATGCCTCACAAACCCTATTGAATTCTTTGATGAGGTGACCAAACACGTGGATGAAGGTGGAGCAGTGGATGTGGTATACATGGATTTAAGTAAGGCGTTTGATAAGGTTCCCCATGGTAGGCTCATGCAGAAGGTAAGGAGGCATGGGATAGGGGGAAATGTGGCAGATAGGATTCAGAATTGGCTGACACTTAGAAGACAAAGGGTGCTAGTGGACGGAAAACATTCAACATGGTGCTCAGTTACGAGTGGTGTACCACAAGGATCTGTTCTGGGTCCTCTTCTATTTGTGATTTTTGTAAATGATTTGGATGAAGGAGTGGAAGGGTGGATTAGCAAATTTGCAGGTGATACGAAGGTGGGTCACGATGTGGACAGTGCGGAGGGCTGTTCTAGATTACAAAGGGACATTGATAGAATGCAGAACTAGGCTGAGAAGTGGCAGATGGAGTTTAACTCTGAAAAGTGTGAGGTGATTCATTTTGGAAGGATAAACTTGAAAGCAGAATACAGGGTTAATGGAAAGATTTTTGGCAGTGTGGAGGATCAGAAGGATCTTGGGGGTTCATGTTCACAGTTCCCTGAGAGCTGCCACCCAGGTGGATAGAGTTGTTAAGAAGGCGTATGATGTGTTAGCTTTCATTAATAGAGGGATTGAGTTCAAGAGCCATGAAGTTATGCTTCAGCTATACACATCTGGTTTGGCCACATCTGGAGTATTGTGTCCAGTTCTGGTCACCTCATTACAGGAAAAATGTGGAAGTGTTAGAAAAGATGCAGAGGAGATTTACCTGAATGTTGCCTGGAATGGAGAGAAGGTCTTACGGGGAAAGGTTGAGAGAACTAGGGCTTTTCTCTTTTGAATGATGAAGGATGACAGGTGACTTGATAGAGGTGTATAAAATGATCAGAGGTATAGATAGAGTAGACAGCCAGACTTTTTCCCAGGGTAGAGGTAGCTTTTATGAGGGGACATAGTTTTAAAGTGAAAGGAGGCAGATATTGGGGAGATGTCAGGGGTAGGTTCTTTACGTAGAGCGTGGTAAGGGTGTGGAATGCATTGCTGGAGAGGGTAGTGGAGTTGGCATCATTAGGGGCATTTGAGCGGCTATTAAATAGGCATATGGAAGATAGTATATTGTAGCAGTGGAGGTTATATAGACCTTAGGATTAGGGTAAAAGTTCGGCGCAACATCATGGGCCAAAGGGCCTGTACTGTTCTATGTTCTATGCACTTCCAGCTGCTACGATACAACTGATGTGTCAAATCTGAGACATCACAGAATCACGTCAATGCCAGAGGGCATTTGGCCCTCTGTGTCTGCACTAGTTCTCAAAACGAGCATTCAAATAGTGCTATTCCCTTAGTTTATCCACATAACCCTGTACATTCTTCCTTTTGAATGCCCCAATTGAATCTGCCTTCACCACACTCCCAGACAGTACATCCCAAATGGTAACTATTCCCAAGGTGAACACATTTTCCCGCGTATCACCATTATTTCTTTGGCAATTACCTGTGCCATCTCTTTCTGCGTCCTTTCATGAGTGGAGTGAAGATTTCTTCACCTGTTCTGGCCAGATGCCTCATGATTTAGAATATCTCTAACCAATCTCCTCTCAGCCTTTCCTTCTCCAAAGTACATAGCCTCAGTTTCTCCTGCAGGTCCCTATCCTGGAATGATTTTCATGAATCTTTTCTACATTCTCTCAAAATGCTTGCATGTCCTTCCAGAATGTAGTGCCCAGAACTCAACATAATACTCTAAAATGTGGGTTGTACTCTGTGTCTGTCCACCCAAAACTAATAATTTCACACTTCTCCACGTCAATCCTTTTTTGCCACTTGGTTGTCCATTCCATCACCTCGCCTATGCGCTTTTAAGTTCTATATTATTCTTGCCGCAGGTCACAATGTTTCCAATTTATCTATCATCAGCAAATTTTGAAATTCCACAAAGCAAGTCTCTCAAAATTCAAGAGATAAAAGGTACTGCAGATGCTGGAGAATCCAAGATAACAAGCATGGGGCTGGATGAACACAGCAGGTCAAGCAGCATCATAGGAGCAGGAAAACTTGACGTTTCGGGCCTAAACCCTTCATCAGAAATGGGGGAAGGGGAAGAGGGTTCTGAAATAAATAGGGAGAGAGGGGGAGGCAGATAGAGGATGGATAGAGGAGAGGATAGGTGGAGAGGAGGCAGACAAGTCGAAGAGGCGGGGATGGAGCCAGTAAAGGTGAGTGTAGGTAGGGGGGTAGGGAGGAGATAGGTCAGTCCAGGGAGGACGGACAGGGCAAGGGGGCGGGATGATGTTAGTAGATAGGAGATGGGGGTGTGGCTTGAGGTGAGAGGAAAAATAGGTTAGGGAGGTGGAGATGAGCTGGGCTGGTTTTGGGATGCGGTTGGGGGAGGGGAGATTTTGAAGCTTGTGAAATCCACATTGATGCCATTGGGCTGCAGGGTTTGAAGCTTGTGAAATCCACATCCTGCAATGCCACAGTGAAGCCACCCGAAGGCTGCAGGAACAGCAAATCATATTCAGCCTGGGAACCCTGCAGCCCAATGGCATCAATGTGGATTTCACAAGCTTCAAAATTCCCCTCCCCCAACCGCATCCCAAAACCAGCCCAGCTCATCTCCACCTCCCTAACCTATTTTTCCTCTCACCTCAAGCCACACCCCCATCTCCTATCTACTAACATCATCCCGCCCCCTTGCCCTGTCCGTCCTCCCTGGACTGACCTATCTCCTCCCCACCCCACTACCTACACTCACCTTTACTGGCTCCATCCCCGCCTCTTCGACTTGTCTGCCTCCTCTCCACCTATCCTCTCCTCTATCCATCCTCTATCCGCCTCCCCCTCTCTCCCTATTTATTTCAGAACCCTCTTCCCCTCCCCCATTTCTGATGAAGGGTTTCGGCCCAAAACGTCAAGTTTTCCTGCTCCTATGATGCTGCTTGACCTGCTGTGTTCATCCAGCCCCATGCTTGTTATCTCAAAATTCAACATCAGTTTCCCTTTTTGTTTCTCTCAGATCTGTCCTGAATCCTGAATGAATTTCTGGATTTTTATTCCACACAAATGTGGCATCTAATTACACAAAAGTAAATGATATTGTCAAGCATATCAGCGACCAAGGCAGTAGAGTCTTGGTCCACTCCCAGGTGTATGAGAGATCCATGTTTATATTACATTCTCACCTGGAGTCCTCCCAAATCAACGTAATAGGCTGCTATGATACTATCTAGGATCCTCATAATTGAATACATGTCCACTAAATCTTCTTGTAGCCACATCTGTTACACAGAAGACAACCACAGCCTGTAAAATCTTTCCACAGTTCTGAAATTCTCCAGTTTCAGCAACATACTCTGTAAATATTCCCTATAGTCTGTCGAATTTTGTGTAACAAGGTGACCAGAACTGTACACTGTAGTGTAGTTATAGTTTAAATCATGCCAAGAGGCAGAAGCATTTCCAGATGGAGCTTAACTCTCTATCAATTCTGAGTTACTCCCAGTACCACATTCTGAAGAGCACAGTCAAAAATAAAATGTGCTTTGAAGCAAGAGGCATTACAAGCTGGAAAATTAAATAACAAGATTTGACCATAAAAATTGGGGCATACTTTAATACAAGAAATTTAAGAAATATGGTGGATGAGTTGAGAGCACAGTATGATAAGTCAAAGACATTGTCATCTTTACTGAGACATAGCTGGGCAGGAATAGAACAGCAACATTTCTGGCGCCATGGTTTTCAAATAGAGAGAGATGATGAAAGGGGAAAAAAAAGGAATGGGAGATCATGTTGTGATTAATTACTGAGGAGGGGTGATTTAGTGGAAGGAACATTTATTTGTTCAAGTTCCCTAATTCCAGTTTACTCAGTGGGTAATGGAGGTTGGGAACTCATTTTCTGACAGGAAGGTAGAGAAAGAAACCCTCATCACTTTCAAAAGGTGCTTGATCTGATAGCCTGTGTCTCTGTCTGTTGCTACATGAGTATATTATTGCATGTGTGTGTCACCTGTGTGCCGGTTGTTCTGTAGTCCCATAATCAGTGTGTGTGTGTGTGTGTGTGTGTGTATGTATGTACACTTGTCTGAGTGTGGCAGTGTCTCTGTATTACAAGTGTTTGTGTGTCACTTTATGTATGAGTCACTGTCTATCTTTCTGTGACAGAGTGTGTGTCATTCTGTTTGTCATCAATGTATGTCCGTGTCTGTTGCCAAGTGCTTTTCATTGTGTTTCACCATCTTCTGATACAGTGCTACCATAAACGTTCTAGTGGTGCAGTGGTAGTGTCCCTATCTCTGAGCCAGGAGGCCTCGAATCAAGTACCACCTGTTCCAGAGGCATGTAATAACATCACTGACCAGATTGACTGGAACATATATAGTGCAACCTTCTGCTAAATGTTTGATGCTGCAACTCTTGTGGAAGGGAAAAATCATCAGGGACTCCATAAGACTGATCAATGAGAAGTGATAAAAGCAGCAACACAGTCACAACTTTACAGCAGAGATAGATAGCAGAGTATTGCTTAACACAACTCTTGGGAAGCTTGTAAAGATTTTGATAAAGGTTGAAGTCATTTGAAACACTTCTTGGGGATGATTGGGAAAGAAGATTGCAACAGATACAGTTAAAGGATTTCAGAAATTACGGATAATTGAGCATTTGGGAGGGAGAGTGTGGAATTTATTTTAAAGAGTGAGCATAATTGTAGACTCAAGACATTTACAGCACAGGAGGTCATTTAGCCCATCATATCCATGTTGGTCAAAGATCTAACTGCATTAGGTGAATTTTCCAATTTCTGGCCCATAACCCTCCTCTTAGACTTCTACACCTTACCTTATATCTCTGCCCTCTGGTTACTGACCCCAGTATTAATGGGCAAGGCAGCTTCCTATCCACCTTTTCTATGCCCCTCATTAATGTCTCTCAGATCCCCTCTCAATTCTACTTCTCCAAGCAAAAAAAAACTACAGCTCATCCAATCTTCACTCACAACTCAGACCCTCCAGTCCAGATAGCATCCTAGTATATCTCCTTTGCAACCTCTCCAATGAAATCCCATCTTCCCATAAATGTGGTGACCAGAACTGCACACAGAACTCCTAACCAGTTTTGTCAGTTTCTACATAATCTCCTTACTCTTCTGCTTTATGTCTCACCTAATAAAAGCAAGTGTCCCATAGATCATCTTAACCACCTAATTTACCTCCTGTGCTGCATTCAGAGATCTGTGGATCTGCACAACAAAGGTACGTTTGATGTTCAATACTTTCCAGGCTCTAACTAAAGACAGCCATAGTCTAATCCCTGTCTTGCTAGCCCTGGCAAGTTTTCAGGTGGAATATGATTCACCATTGTTCTGCCCACCTGAGCAGTCATTGATATGCTCCTGCAGTTTACAGATGCTCTCTCGCTATTTACAAAGACAGGGAGGATGGAGAGTTGGGGATGTTATCAAAGCTAAAGTGGGTCAGCAAAGAGTGGGAAAGGATCACCTTTTAAGATACTGTACCTGGAGGTGTTAGGGACATAGGCAGTAGAGATTTGGATGAGATAACAGTGTGTAGACATTGATGAACACAGCAGGCCAAGCAGCATCAGAGGAGCAGGAAAGCTGACCCTTCTTCAGTTTGGATGAGTTGAGGGCAAAATGTTTTGGGGGGTGGTGGTTGGAGAGCCAATGCTACTTAAACAACACCAAGAGACACCAGGATCATTCACAATTATCTTTATTAACACAGCTGTGAAACATTCATGAAAACAAACTGATCAACAGCTAAATTCAGTCTAAGCAAAATGACTGAACCAGTCCATAGTCTAGTGCAATGATATTCTGAGAAAGTGCTGGAGAATCAGGGTTTACAGCCTGGATATTAATTCCAATACTGTTTACAAACATTTGATTTCTCATTCAGAAAAAGTGCCATTTAGATTAAATTATCGGGTTACAGAATGTATGAGGTTACTGTAAAATGAGTGGCTGCAGATCACTTTAATCATAATGGGGTGGAGGGGGATCAAAAAGAACTGAGTTATTAAGACTTTTAAAAAGAAACATGACTATTCCAACAGTTTAGCTTGGAAGCCAGCATCAGCATTCATATGACTCACTTATGGCCAATGCACGCCAATTAATAATGTTAATCTTTGATATAAAATTCACGTTGTTCATCCTTCGAAGCAATTAGCATGGTATAAAAATCACTAGCAGGATTTCAATAGTAAAAGATCTGTCAGGCTGAGCATTGGGGTGCAGTACAATATACTGCACCAATCCCACTCTTACACTCAGTCAACTCTCAGTCCACACACGATCATAAATTAAAAATCTGGAAGGATTTTCCACCAGGCTCATGTTTGGCTTGGTGTCATCCAAATTATTTTGTCCAGAAGCAAACCGTCCTCAGCTCATCAAGCAGGGAGATGTGCAAGGCACATCTTAAAACACAATGGAAAATAAAAATTATATCAACCTGATTGTAAATTTAATCCAAACTGTTAGAGGCACTAACTGAGGTCCAGGCTGGGTCACCTCAATTTGGCTCAGAGATAACAAGAGAAACCCAATTCCACCACACCACACCCCCAATCCCCGACCCCATCATCTCCAAGGCATATGTTAAAGACAAATCAGACACAGACACAGGTTGTTGCATTCAGTGTGGATGCATCCAGCAGTATGCTCCAAGGAGTGGCTTCATGCAGACGTCAGGCCCCGCCGCTATCATCAGCCTCCTCAGTGAACAGGTTGAAGTGCCAGAGTGCCAATTCATTTCTCCATGCCCCACCCCCACGCCCCCAACACAAAACGAGGCTAGGAGGGAAGAAGCTGTTCCCCCTTGTTCAATCACTGGCCACCTAAATAATCTCAAAGTGCAATTGCAGTTGGACACCAGAAACTGAGAGGCAGAGGCAGAGAGAGATAGACAGAGTATAGAAATCTGATTGATCATGAGGTCTCCAAACGTAGAGAATCTTCCCAATCTCTTTTCATTTTTGCAGTGAGTATGGGGTGTTTTAAGTGTTCTCCTCAAATCTTAACCAACACCCACCCTCCCTGCATTCACATCCCCATTTCCCAATCCCACCCTGAAATTTTCACTCAATTGGCAGTCATTCAGCTCGGAGCTAGTAAAGGTAAAGTCACTGTAGTGGCAGAGAGGCTGGTCCCTCATTAAAGAGGGGTGACGATAGTGGTGTAACCCAAGGGTCACCACATCTCAAGTGAGGGCCAATGTTGAAGAGGTGGGGCCTTCAGTGCAACCTTATCTGGTGCAGGAATTGAACCTGTGCTGTTGGTATCACCCTGCATTGCAAACTAGATGTCCAGCAGCTAAGCTTACCATGAAGGTCCTGTTTTAAATTAAACATTTAATTTTTTTTAAAAAATTGGATTTCATGCCAATCAGGAATTCACCAGAATTGCGTGTAAAGCATGTTTAAACCCAGCAGTAAAATCACAGCCCAGGAAAATGCCAAGATTGATATTAATACTGGTACAAACCAGCTCCACAACCATTACCATCACATGGAAGGAGGAGATTTGAGGGATGAACAAGAGTTTGAACAAAATGTTTTTAGTTGGATAAGTTGTGTTAAAAAAAAAAAAATCAGTTTTCACCCTGAAGGATGGGCTTCAGGGTACCGTTCTGGAGATGGGGAGGGAGAGAAGGGTATATGGGGAAAAGAAGGAAACGATGGATCCTTCAGTGATGTATGAAAACTCAGTGAAACTAAACCACTAGTGCTGGGCAGTAAAGCTGGTGACACCAGGGCTGTGAATATTAGTCAGCAGTACAAGCTCTTAACCAAATGGCCTCAACAACAGGGAACGAGGGAGTCCCCTCCTCACTTATTCCCTCACTGGCAGATGAGCATGTCCTGTGAAAAAATCATCTCAACAGAGAGACAGACAAAAGAATAACAATAAAGTCAGGAGGATACTGCTTTCTCTTGTCGCACAAAAAAATATTCTCAGATGGGAGACATCTGAAGCGGTCAGCAAGTCAATTTGTTGATGGAGCCCAAGACCAACTTTAACCTTTCGGCTGGATTTTGTTTGGCTTTTAGAATACATTCAGAAATTTTGTTCCATCCTTTGAAAGGTGGAAAGTTACACTGAAAGAACACAGCTGTCCCACCCTCCCCCGAAAAGGCTGTAGAAGCAAAAGGATTTGATATCCAGTGAATGTCATTAGAGTTCAAGATTGTGTGGTTGAGTGGGGTGGATTGGGGGGGGGGGGTGAAGGGGGAGTCAAACATCAGAGTACTGCAGATGCTCAATTAACAGCTGACTGATCTTTCCACCCCCACCCAAGTACATTCACCAAGATCAGAGTGCAGACTTCAAAAATCATTCCCTTTTTGTTTCTGTTCACCAAACTCCAGCTATAGCTGTTCCGTTTGCTGCACAGAGTGCCTCACTTTGTCCACCAGAATAGAACTAGGCAGTTCCACAATAATGGACTCACTGTCAGACAAACTTTTCTACCCCTCAAAGTATGACTGATCTGAACAAAGTAACAAAGCCAATAGCCGCAGTACTGAGATGCTATTTCACACCATCACCTTCCCTCTAAAACTCACCAGCATGCAGAGGGTTAATAAAGGCAGCGACTGGAAAAGGCTTGGCATTCACCGAGCTGCAGATCAGATCCAGCTACAGTGGCCCCTGGAAGGGTACGAGAGACCAGCACAGCACACTGACCCCTCTCCTCCCCGCCCCAGATCCATCCTCACCCTTGTCCCTGTGTCGATCCCACTGGAACCACATGTAATATGGTGGTTTCAACAAAGACATTGTACAAACAGTTCCAGTGACATAGTCGTCATTATACAGGGGTCTGATCACCATTCTTGTCATAGGCCTGTCTTCATTTCGTGTTTCTCTGCTAGCCCCAACTTGGCTCAATTGTACACAACCATTTAAAGGGCTAGGGCATAAAGCAACCCCTACACTTCATATCTGGGGATACTGAGAACAAGAGGGGAAGGCCAAAGACATAGAAGAAGAGGGGGAAGGAGAAGGCAAGACAAAGAAGCAAGAGGAGGAGAATTTAGCAAGGAAAAGAAGAAAGAGGAAGTAGGTGCTCAAAAAAGGGTAAGGGGGAGGGAGGACATAGGCAAAGAGGGAGGGGAGGGAGGAAGTGAAAATGCACATTAAAGAAAAGGATGGAATATAGGAGGAAGTGAAGTTTCACATTGATGTGTGGCCCTGAGACAGCACCAAGGACTTCCTGCCTGGTTCTGGCTGCTGTGAGCCCATCCATATTCTGAGGGCTCAGTTTGGTTTTACAACAAGAGAAAATCTTTCCATAATGGAGGATGGTACATGTGGGTAAATTGTTTGTTTAGGCCACAAAAAACAATTAGAATATTTTTCTATTGAAAAAAGAGCAGAAGTAGGTCTAGTATCCATTCAAATGAGAGTGAGAGAGAGGGTGAGTGTGAGAGGAAATGAGAGAGAGAGAGAGAGAGAGAGAGAGAGGAGAGCGAGTGAAAGTGCATTTAATTAGATATCATTTTCTTCAGGGAAAAAAGTCACTTTTTCAAAAGGCACAAGTGGTAAATAGTAACAGCAACAAATCTAATTCCCCTTGGTTTAAGGCCACGGAAGACTGAGTCAACAATATTGCTGGGCGAACTATTGTTAAATAAAATCAAAGTACTACTTTCAGCAGCTCATGGGCCCTGGAGGGCATCACTCAGCCAATCCTGGACATGGTTAATATGGCGCCACAGTGTCAGTAGAATCCCTCTTATCAGAACTGGCAAGGGAACATGGGAAAAGGCAGTCGCCATGATGGGAAGATCAAAGTGGAAGTGGGAAGCACCCCTCATATTTCTGATGTACCCCAGGAGCGGGCTGTTGATCTACACCCAGTTAGGAAGGACGTTCCAGAAAAGGGATTCTACTGGTAGTTTTGATGCTGTCTTTCGGTTAACCCTCCCCACCACACCAACCCCCAAACCCATCCCCAAGTCAGCTCTCTTCCCCTCGCAGAAATGAATGGCGGTCAACAGTCTTACAACGTCTGAAATTGCAAGCAGCTGGGAGCTTATTTCTTCTCCTTGGACTTGACAGGTTTGTTTTTCTTATTGAGAATTTTCATCAGGGAGGAGGGCATGTAATAAGGCTTTTCTGGCGAGCCGTCGTTCCTCTCGAGATCCTCCACTGTTGGCGAGGACAGAGAGAAAATAAAGAGGAGGGGAAAGACTGACTTGCATTCAAATAGTGCCCTCTGTGCTGCAGGCTCTGCAGAGCAAACGCCCCTCAGCGAAGTGTTTTCTGAGGTGGGCTATACAGTCGCTACGAGGGAATTGCAACAGCCAATCAGCATGCAGCAAGCTCCGCAGGAACAATCGCATGATAGTACCCAGCATTTAAACGTGCTAGGTTTTTTTTAAAATTTAATTTAATTTTATTTTAATTTCAATTCTGCACAAAAGAATTCTGACCGGAGCAAATATTACTTACAGAAGCAGAGGAACAGTGTGTCGACGCACATGTTGTAAACACTGAAGAACCCGTGGGCTATCATATAGGACCCGACCACCACAGTCTGTGTTGGACATGGAGATACAGGAAGTTATGTTAAATCATATCAGACTCCTTCCTCCTCCCACCATCCCACTGTCAACTGGCAACCAACTGAAAGGTCTCGCGTTCTCCCTCCACTCAGGTTTTTGCATGTGGTTAGGCCTCTTCTGAACTGTATGATTGAGTTCTTTCTCAAAAGGGTATTAGTGAACCAGATTATTTTTTACAACAAGAAATTAAACGGTCACAGTCACTGGACCTAAATTCTACCAGCTGCCTTGGTAGGCATTTGAACTCTAGCCCCAAAGAATTAGCCTTAGTATGTGGTTACCAGCCCATTTGATGTTAGCACCAGGGCCCCTTTCCCTGCACTGTTGCACTCCGACAGTTTCATGATTTACACGTACCAGTATTGGCAGCCAATAATAATTCAGGGTAGGAGCCTGGAATGTCGGGTCAGGAATTTTTATCCTTCCAGTGAAGAAGAAAAATGCCAAAACACCTAGGGAAGGAAAAACACAAGACAAATGTATTTGTTCTTTCAAAGGGAAAAAGGACAAATGCTGCAGAACCAAAGGCTGTGTAAAGATTACAGAGATGATCCTGTGAACAAGGGGATGATTAGTTCGTGGTGAAAGAGAGAATCCTCCAGATGATGACAACTCCCAAACCAATAGTGTTTCATGTAGTCCTTCAACATTTCTCCTTGCCATTGACTTCCCACAATGATTACTGCATCCTCTGCTGAGAATTCCTCAGCTTTCATTTGCCCACAAAATGTCATGACATCCCCGGACCCCCAACATATCCTGAAGAGATATTGGAACAAGGGATGGCTGTTCAGCCCCTCTGTAAACTTCAGGTCATCCAAATCTCTGCTGGCCTCCTGTTTATCTCACAGTCAGTCCCGATCCCCCTGCCTGCTCTTGCTGACCTACATCAACTGGTGGACAAATAAAGAAGCGAGGGTGAAATGCCACTAGGTGGAGAACATCCACCTTGCAGGCAGATGGCCCATAGTGACAGCAATGGTTGTTTGCCACAACCCAGTCCCCATGACCACATTGTGGCACCCAGTCTCCTCTTTGTCCCCATTCACATCATTATACTCTCCCCAGCTCCAAATTCCTTAACAACCCTTGCCTTGCAAAAGTCAAGCAATCTCTGGTTTGACATGATTAGCACCCTCTAACAGTACAGGCTCAGTCAAAGAGTTCCACACACCACCTCCACTCTGAAGAATCATCGAATCCCCAGTGCAAGCAGGCCATTCGGGCCATCAAGTCCACACCGACCCTCTGAAAAGCATCCCACTCTGGCGCAGCCCCCTACTCTATCCCTGTTACCTTATATTTCCCATCGCTAACCCACCTAGCCTGCACACCCCTGGACACTACGGACAATCTACCTAACCTACACATCTTTGGACTGTGGGAGGAAACCAGAGCACCCAGAGGAAGCCCACGCAGACACAGGGAGAATGTGCAAACTCTACACAGACAGTTGCCCAATGGTGGAATTGAACCCAGGTCCTGACAGAGAGGCAGCAGTGCTAACCACTGAGCCACTCTTAAAAACATCTCTTCCAAACATCCCTCCTGAAGACCCTACCTCTGATTTTTTGTATCTGTTGGTCCTAAACTCTCCAACCTGTAGGACTAATTCTTCCGCTCTGTATCTTCCAACATCCTATAAACATCCTTCTTTCCCTCAACAAAGCCAACTTAACAACAAACAGAAGTTGCTGGAATAGCTCAGCAGATCTGGCAGCATCGGTGATGAAAAAAATCAGACTCAATGTTTCGGGTCCGGTGACCCTTCCTCAGAACAGGTAGTGTGTAATGGCAGACTATGTGATAACGAGGCCTGGTGTGTGGGATAGGGGGTTGGGACATAGTGTTTAGGCTCTAAAATTATTGAACTCCACATCGAGACCGGAGGGCTGCAGAGTCTACAAGCAGAAAATGAGGTGCTGTTCTTCCAGCTTGCGCTGAGCTTTGCTGGAACACTACAGCAAGCCTGAGACAAAGATGTTGGCCAGGGAACAAAGTGGTGTGCTAATGTGGCAGGCGACTGGAAGCTCAGGGTCTTTTCTGCAGGCAGAAAGTAGATGTTCGCTTTGTTTCCTCAACATGGAGGAGGCCATCTTGTGAGCGGTGAATGCAGTAGACTAGATTGTGGGAAGTGCAGTTAAAGTGCTGCTTCCCATGGAAAGTATGTTTAGTCCCTTGGATACTGGGGAGGGAGGAGGTAAACGGGCAGGTGTTACACCTTCGGTGGTTGCCAATTTAGAGCGGTGTCCAACATAACGCACACAGCAGGTTCTCAGTCCATCAGTCAGTCAATCTACTTACCCACACCACCAACAACAAGGAGCTTCCCGAAAAGCAGCAGCAGGTCTGTGATTTTGTCCAGCACCACCACCCTAATGGGGCAAAGCAAAAGTAAAACAGATTCGTGGTGTCACTGGCAACCATTCACACTGTAGATCAGAACACTGATACTCCAAACCTGCCCCTCTCAAACCATGACAAGGCACCCACACCCTTCAGGATGCAGGCACTGTTTCTTCTCCTACAACCCCCAGCCTCCCCTCCCCAAGCAGCACAGTGCCCACCTCCCCACAGGATCTGACAGCTCAGGAGAATAGGAGAGGGTGGGGATGGTCCATGTAGGAGGGCGAGTAATTTAATCTCCGATTCCCTTTAAGAGTCATCGAGTGTCTGTCTATCATTCTTCCAGGCAGCATACGTTAATCCATAGCAACTCTGTG